>VYXB01007788.1:61287-90395 GCA_013397135.1 Pachyramphus minor | reverse complement strand
ATGGGTGGGGGGGGGGCAGAATTCTTGCAAAAGAGAAAGAAGCAAAGAGAAACAGGGAAGTGAGAAAAACAGACCGGGAGAGAAGAAGGGAAACCTAACTCAAAACACCTTTAACAATGAAACATGCTGCCTTTTTTTTTGCGCATAAAGCAAATAGCTGGAAAAATCCCACAGCACACATGAGCACCTGCTAAGTCCTTCTAATAGTATATTAACTAATTGTTTATGCCAACATCATTAAAGCATTATCCAAACACCACATCAACCAAGAGAATGCTTTTGTATATAATCAACAGTAATTCTGGTAATGCCAAATTCTCTGGAAAGAGCTGGCACTTACAGTCCGGAGCAGGAAGTTGATTTTTGTATATGGATCATTAGTTTTTCAACTGGTTGAGTACACACACAAAACAAAACAAAACAAACCAACCAACCAAACAAACAAACAAAAAAAAAGACCAAAAAAACACACCCCAAAAAGAACAAACAAAAAAGGCACAGAGAACAAACTGTATAGAGAAAAGGGGAGTTTAGTCCTCAAACACATAGCAGAAAGTGAACCATGGTATCAGAGTGGAGACAGATGCAGGAAGATAAATGGAAAAATAAAAAGTCTGTTCAGCATTAACACTAATGCTTTGGTCACCTCATGTTCTTCTTTGAGCACTGTGTCCTTTCACCTAATGTTTGCATGCTGTGCAGCGCAATCAGGTCCCATTACTAGTGTAACAGAAATTTGAGTGGAAATGGAGAATAAGAAAGGATACACAGAAGAGTATAAAGAGAAAAGTGGAGGGAAAGAAATTAAAAGAGTGGTGCAGAAAGACAGGGAAAAAAGTGAAAGAAAAAGCTTGATGCTATTTTTTTATAGGAATGGGGCCCTACAGATCAACTATGCCGGTGTGTTGACTTCAGTGTGAGCTACCTGCATGTTAGAGCTGTGTATACAGGAAAGACAGAGTACACAAGACCGGTACCACTCGAAATGTGGCCATACAGCACCAGTCATTCTCTTGGCCAGGGAACTGGCCAATAAACAATATTAAAGAAATTTCAGGTCAAACTGGATAAAATCCTTATGGGGTTGCATGAAGTCTCTGTTTTGAGTTTTAAGGTTATTTTATTCCTTCAAAAGTCTCTAAGAATAAGTATCAGCAAACTGTGGACTCATCTGAAAAGTGAAGGAACAGTAAGGGAACTGGATTCCTCTAGAAACTGAAACAGTGATCTCAACAACTCCTTGATGTGATCTAAGAACTCCACCAGGAAAAGCCACAGACTTACTCAACCATGTGGAGGTGAGATGCTGGCATCTCAGACCCCTGCATACCTCTGGATGGCATCAGATGTTGTTAGTGAGGCTGCTAATAGCTAAAAAAATTGTCCATGTACCTGTACAGAATGGCACAGAACGGAAGTCCTTTATGTTCTCAAACAGTCTTCTTCCAGATCCTTCTCATTTTCTTTTGTAGATTTACTTATTCCTATGAGAAACTCAACAAGACAGTTTGCAGATATAGATGGACAACTTTTTGGTTCTTAGCACAATGCAAAGACAGCTGATGGTAACAACATAACAGTGACAAGCTTAGTATATTAATATTGAACACACAGTGGGAATGTCGTCCCATCTTATTCCTTATGAGATAATCATCTGTAATAAATTAGCCACATCTGACAGAGAAGAAGTTCTTAACTGGCTTGGACGAGCATGGGCAGATGCAAACACCCTATTTTGTGGTCTACCATTTCTTAAATATCACCGTTCTGTCTGCTGAATATAGGCATGCACCTTTGCTTTAAACTGCTGTCTTTTCAATGGTGTGCTTCTCTGAGATACCATATGTGGTAATATTAATTCAAAAGAGCACATTGTGCATTCAAGTATCCAACATGGAAGTAAAAATGAGGTCCTGAATGAGTCAGTTTAGACAAAGTTCCCAGTTCCCACACCCAGCTACACAATGCAGTTGCTCCTAAATGTTCAGTTTTCCAAAATAAAAAAAATCGATTATCATTACACTGCCAGTACAATTCTTAACTACAATATCAATCACCTCTTGCATGAAGGAGAATGTATCATACAGATATGCCAACTCTGGGAAGAATCCTGCATTAGTGCTACAGCAATATGCTTTGCACTCCCTTATTATCAATCAAGGCAAGTCCCATGAAGCAGATCAAGGGAGAGTTAGTTACCTGAAGCAGCTTTAGCTCTTCGCATTGTAAGCCACATCTGAGCAAAAAATACTGAAACATATAGTTCTGAAAACACTTTATCTAAAGACCACCATGGTCACATAACATATAGCCCTGAATCTTATATATGCTTTAAAACTCCCTGGTTCTTCTGAAACCACATGATAGCATCTTCTTAAAACTCACACTCGCTCCAGAACGATTAACTGTAACTTGCCTTTATTTGTCAAATTCACACTGCATAATAGATAGGATAATTGGGCCCCAGTTGTCTAACTTTTATGGAACAAACCTCTGATAACAACAGATTGACAGCTCCAGTTGTACAACACAAACACAAAGTCTTTTAGATTGTATTATTCTAAATGTTAATGCTAGAGGTTAAAAAGCAAAATTAAACAATAATAAAGGACATACTGCAACAAAAGCAATGTCAGAAATTTCCCTGGGGTTTCAGTGAGGTCTGGTAGCATTGTTCTAAAATGAAACTTGAAGACACTATAAAGTTTCCAGTTTTAGTAACACTCCTCCAGGCTTCCCAGGGATGCCTCATCATTTCCCAGTATCTCAAGAACTACTGTCCAGACACTCACTTAGAAAGCTTTTTTTTGCATTTTTGTTTATGGACTTGTGTTTCATCTTACCTTTTACACCTATCCCTGACTAGTCCTACTCAATTATGCACACTGAAAATGAATATAAACCCCTATCAGACAAAGCCAGCAATTTGTTTAGTTTTAGCTCTTTGTCAGATTATCTGATCTATTCTGACTTTCAAGTTCTCTTTGAGACAATGTGTCAAGAGAAGCAATCAAAACAATTTTTGTTTACTGTATTCTTTCTAGTAAATAAAACCTTTTATCATTTTTCTAAAGACAAATGATTAATAAGTCTAATTTGTGCTATACTTAGAAGCAAGAAAGAAATTAAACTGCCATTCTTTTCCTCACAAAACCATGTAAAGAATATCCATCGAGTATATTACATAAACTCAGAATAGACTGGTAATTACATAATGTGTATCTACTAAGGTCTGCAGGTGCAGAGGTTGAACAGCTCACTGCAAGATGAAGGCCAGCCACACTGGAAAGCATCCTCTGCTCTGAGAAATACATATGTGTTGCTTTTGGTATTTTTAACAAGATATGCTGAAGAATTTAAGACTCCCTGTATGCATATTTTCAAGTATTAGAAAATAAAAAGTGAAAAGAAAATTTGCAAATATGATCACCTTCCCTAAATGAAAACTAACCTTGCTTATGAGCCCTGGGAATGGGTTTGATGGGCATATTCAGGACAGAGGGACACTACAGCCTGAGAGAATAGAGAGCAAAGGGAACAGCAGTCTGACTGAAACACTAAAACCCTTGCTGTAAAACACTCTCATTTCCCGAGTTTAAATGAGATCCAGTCCCTAATCACAACATTTACAGCTGTTTATTTATTATTAGCACTATTTAAGGTAAGCAGTGGAACAGCCACACAATGGAAAGTTAAGTTCCCTAGAGCACAGGGAGAATATTTTCTTACTAACGTGCACAGCTAATAGCAAAGCTCCAGAAAACCTGAGACACCAACAAAACTTAAAAAACATTTTATATTAAACAGCCTCTTCCAATGATATCTAACTGGTAGTCCCTCTAAGCTGGCATGAAAAAAAATCCACTTGAAAAGGAACCTGGGCCAGTGGGTGAGTCAGTCTGGCCTCCCTGGGAATACGATCCCTCATGTGCCCATAACCTTGATCCTGTCCTTACAGCTTTGGGTGACTCCAGCATCCAATGGAGGCGGTGATTTTAAGTCAATGTTACAATTCAAACTGCTTGTAGACAAGGCTACAAGTAATTGAAGGAGCTGTTTGATAAAACGTGCCTGATGGTTGAAAGGCAATCTTGCAGAAAACAGTGTGCTACCATAAATGTCTATGAGCCTTTGAAGGGCATGTAACGCAAAAGGGGAGTGATAGAAGGAGAAGGAAACAATTCCAGGTTGTGCAATTAGGAAGAAGAAGACACAAAGGAACACACAGGAGGAATGTAAAGTTGCATTTCTGTTTGGCAACAAAGCCAATAGAACAGCCTCCACAGAATGATGGCGAAATTTGTATTGCTATAGTCATTTATAATTAAACTGGATGTATCACTGGTGAATGGACATAAAGAACAAACTTCCAGCAAATGCCAAGGGAAAGACTAGATGGCACAGGTGTTTGCCATTGCTTGTGTCTAACGCATCTTTCATTCATTCCTAAATGCTTTCTAGTCTTTCTGCATAAACCTGTTAATCCCACTACCCTGGCAAAATTCCAAATAAGTAATTAGTTTCTGCCTACTTTTTTTTTTTTTTGGCTTTGATTTGTTGTAGCATTATCACATATCCTCTTAAGTGAAATATAATATTGTGCTGCCATGTTCCACTCCAGAAGTAGTTTTTAACACACACAGAAGGGGAATGTGGTGGCTGTTATAAAAGCTCAGCAAACATGAAAATGTATCGCAGCAAATGGAGGAGATCACAGCCAATACAAATCTGCTGCAGAAACTAAGCAGAAAATAGCTCTTCAAATTGGAACTAGACCAGAACCCCAGATTTAATGTATCTCCAATTGTGAAAATTGACAGAAGATCTTCATAAACAACAACACTCATGATATAGGTCTATGATTTATCCCAAAAGGCCAGTGGAATCAGTAGCACTTCAAGGGGCAAAAGACCATCTACCAAGCTATCCCTATAACTTCCTGCAAAAAATTGTTTCTTGGTGGTTTTTATGGAGATCTTTTCCTTAAAGCCCTAACTAACTTATTTGAAATCAGGTAAGATCACTGCAGAAGGCAGTGATGTTTCATAAAGTCAGCTAATTTCCTTTGTAGACAACCCCCCCCTCTGCTGTTTCTTTAGCACATATCTCAGTCTTGGAAATATATGAAAAAGTAAAAACCCTACAGACCACACCTAAAAAGCAACAACAAACATAAAAATATTAGGTTCTTTTCCTCTCATTTGTTCTGTAAAAACTTGGCAATTTAAGTTCCTAGTTGGTTTGATTTCTTTCTTCTTCAAAATGCACCCACTCTAAAAATTACACAACACTGCTTACTTTTAAAATGTAAATGTTCAAAAAAACCCCACATACCAGAAAAAGGACTTTCTTCCCTCTGTTCTTCCCAATGAAATAAGTTGCATGTGTACCACATGCCAAAGTAATCCCTCAGAAACTACATACTAGGATCTCAGAAGATATGGAAGAACTAGAGATGACAGTATTTCCTGACATTCATTACAATTATTGCTCATTCCTTGAAGAGGGGCATTGATATTAAAGAAAAATGAAAGCATTTTCTTTTAACTGCAAAGAAAAAATAAATAAATAACTGCATTAGTTAAATCCATTCTCACATCTTGAGAGGTTATTTATTTTCTCCGAGGGCTGATAAAATTTCCCGATGACATGCTTTCTAATTTTAAAATCGCTCTCACTTCACAGTTCTGAAAAAGCTGATGTCAGGGAGTGAGTGGGTGGGTCTGTTTTAAGTGTGATTCACACATTAGATTCTCTTATCAGCTCATGCATATTCAGAAGTGCTATCCATGGGCAGTGGGGTTCTTGAGGAGTCCAAAGGACCAGAAAGGAAAATGGTCATTTGGAAAGAGGTAATTAAGATAGGGAAAAGCAAAAAAGGAAAATTTTTACACTATCTTTTACTCGTGTAAGGCATGAAAAAGATGTCTTATTCATGCCTCAGCAGAATATGTCCCACCTGCAGAGGGCTTCTCCCTGTCCTTAGCCCTGTTTCTTCTCACCATCTTGTGACTCTCCATAATGCAGAAGTAAATCCATGTCTGCCATAATCTTTCCAAAAAAGGAGCCATGTTTGGGTCTGGAACACAAGAACTAGCTCCCAGGCCAAGGCTGATTCACAGGGTAGCACTGGTGTAAGGATTGTGGTTTTGAGGCATCCTGATTTAACACACTGCCACGCTAACATGCCATCTCTTCTGTAGAGAGTTTTAAAAACTATTTGCTCCTGCAGTGGGTCTGCTCAGGATAGGTCCTCCCCAAAGTAAATAATTCTGGAGAACAAGAAAAAGCCATTCCTGAGATGAGATGCAACCAGATGATGATGTCAGCTGCTGAGGTGAAATACTGGTGTCAGGCCACTAAAATCCTAACTTGGACTGTTTCTCAGATCATCAGGCTAGCTGGCTGAACTACACTTTTCTTCAAAGTCCTTTGCTAGAGGGAACTGCTTTGTCTCTTCCCGCTCTGACTGTGACACATTTGCTGGTATGGAAGAGAGTGTTACGGAATGACGAGATGGCAAGCCTGTGCCATCATCTTGGTGGAAAAACAAAATTCACCCATGACAGCTACACAAGAAAATACTCTATGATGGCTGCTGTGCTGGACACAGACATGCCCTGAAGCACAATTTGGCTCTCTCACTGCCTTCATGACTAACATAAGCCGTGATGAACAGCCTCATCACAAAGTCTCTGCAAATCCTGCTCTAGACTAAGCAGATGAAAAAGGTTCTGCTGACTGCAATGCACGTACCTTGATTCTCAGCAGGTAGCAGGCACAGCTGAGGTGGGGGAGGTAGGAAGAAGGCTGGGTGGTAGGGAGGGAACGTATATGATGCAGACACACACAACACTGTAATTAAGGGTAATTTCAGAAGCATTTACCTGTGTTTCAGTGTCTGACAACTTTTCACTTGTGAATGCTGCAAACGCCTCAGCTCTACAGACTGATCTTGTTTTTATGTTGTTGGAAGGGGAGGAGCAGAAAAATGAGTCGTTCTCTGAATTAATTACCTCCTCCAATTTGAGCAACATCCACTGAAATACAGTTTAACTCTTGCTCAGGATCTAAGTGTCCCCACTAAAACAGAACTGAAATGGAGCCATGTCTAATGTCTACACGCACAGAGCTATTGTAGAGATTTTTCTACCTGCAGAGCATAACCAAGAACAAATGCTGCCATATAGGAAACTCTGTTTTTTGGAAGGCCTACACTGGAAACCTGACTTCACCTAATATGACCTCTAGCCAGCAAAAACATTACCATAAATGATACCTTTTTTCAGTCACCACCCTAAAAGGCACTGCTTAATTTCCATTTCCTTTTACTGAAAACCTGATATACCTCATCTCTTTTGTTGAAAAGTACTATAAAAAATCAAGCCACAACTCAGAGAATTCAAGTTATATCCCTAATTCTAGGAGTGGGTCAGTTTTGGGTACATTATATCACTTCTCTCCATTCCTGTTTGCTTGTTCCCTAAGGCAGTAGAAGCACCTTCTGTCTTTGTCAAGTGTTCTGAAAGCTAGGACTCATGGACATCTGAATAATGAATACTGTGGAGAAGTTCAAAGTCAAAAAGTTGGAAGAAAAATTGCACTTTAAGTCCAACAACCAGTACTTGCCTCACTTTCTTATTTACTCATTTTTTAAATTAGCTTAACAATTGTGCTCCAGGTCCTAACCCATGATGTCAGTCTCTGTCATGTCAGACTATGTCAGACTGGTCATAGTCATGAAAACAAAATACTCCATCCTGACTTGGTGGTGGTGATGGGATAACAAAAAAGGAAATTTAAGATGCAAATTATTTTCTCTCATTTATTAACATTGCAGTTTACTTTATCCATGATTTTAACTTAAATACAGAAAATATTTACAGAGTTTATAGCAGAGAATGACTGAAAGCATCAAACAGAACTACACAAACTGTGGAGAGGTGATAGTCTTTATTTTCTCAAACACTTCTGTCCTAATCTTCAGGTCTCCAGATAGTTGAGGCCTATGCACTGCAACAGCATTGTCACTCTCTTCAGAATTCATTCCCATCCTTCCACTACCTGTGGCAATTATTCCACAAGGCAACTCAACCAGCTTCATCAACAGAGCTATGCTGAACCTTGTGTTGTTCTAGTCTTCTAAAACATGAAAAAGTCCGCTCTGGCACAGGAATCTATAGCAGAGGAGTCTGAGATCACTAGATTCTTTTACTCCATTCGATCCCAAATTTGACACAATTTGATACCATACCTACAGACCTGAAAAACCTGTAACTCACCTATGTTTACTGTTTTAATACAGTCTAAATATCTTTTTTCCGTTCAATTTCTTTCTTTCTTTCACTTTGCAAAATGAGGATTTTCTGAAAAGGGCAGAGTGTGGCCACTACAACACAAGAATACCTGCTTCCTGCCAGGGTGATATGCAGATCTTGTTCACATCTTTATGCTATTTTCCTTTATTTCACTTCCGAATGTGATTTTCTGCTCCTTCCATTTTTTTTCCAGAGCAGTCAGGAGCAGTATGTAGCTGAACTAAATTTCCTGCAGCTCACGAATGCTCTGTGTGAACAATCTTTGAAGTAATGACCACTGATATTCCATCTGGGTAGAACTAACAACAATTATTACCTCCATCTCAGTATTCAAAGCAGCAAAATCTTTCTCTAGCAGAGCTAATCTGTCCTTGACGATAGAAGGCACCACAATCAGCTGAGGAAACACTAAACAGATTCTGGTGAACAGTGTGGTAGTGTCAATTAACTTTGGGTTGTCATGTATCCACCTCTGAGAAACAGCATTTCTGTCTCCTGTACTAGTATCAGACTGATTGAAAGATCCTTCAGCATCACACTTACATCAACAACCCTGATTACATGCTTCGCCCTCACTCACTATTGTTATCCATCCCTTTAGAATAACTGGTTACCCACACTCCCACAGCATTGTGTCAGTCCCATCCCAGCAGCAAACTGGTCATGACAGTGAGCAGAGTAGCATATCTGGAAGATGATGCTGGTTAGTGCCTGACAGTGAATTGCAAGGAAGGAGAGTTTATTATAAATAGATGCAAAATTCAGGATGAACTCATTCCTATTGAGATAAGTCAAGAAATTACATAAATTTTTTACACAACTTGAGCTTATACGTGCAAGAGGAGAAAGACATAGGAAGGGAAATATTATTAGTACTTCGTGTTCACTTCCGTGGATTGATCTGACCACTGTTGGTAGACAATATATCATAGCAGTTGTTTCCTCTTCACTAAAAAATGTTAACAATTGCAAAAAATCTCCCTATCATTAATCCTTCCCGTTAGAGCAAACCTAACCCTGCAGAGCCTACCTGTATTTTAATACCGCTCAGTTGCTGCAGAGATAGGAGCTGAGTTCAGTGTAAACACGGAGAGCACTTTTTTTAGGAGCTTCTGTCAGAGACTGGAAACATAATTGACTATAACAAATCAAAAGCATTTGGTAAAAGTGCCAGATCATCAGGTCTGGGAACCACAAGATCAGCCATACTTGCCCTAAACCCAAAAACAGACCGACTAGGCAGACAAAGCTACTCAGCATAACAAAGAGGGGAGGATCAGGAACTCATACCTAGCAGCCCTTTTCAGAATGTGATTCAGGATGAATGCCTGACACTGGTGCTCCAAAACTCTGTGACAGACCCCATTTCTCTTGACAGCCTGTACAGTGATTCCTGCCTTAAAGCCTAATTACTCAAAATTAGATTGCATGAATAACTTTCACAATGCTTATGGATCAATCTCAGGTCCAACTTTCTCTGTGAGGAAGACTGACAATAACAAACAGTAAATGCTGTTCAGTCTTCCCTGATTGACAGTTATTAATCAGTCCCCATGCCAGCACTTTCCCTCCTGCATATTCTTCTCCCATCTTACAGGTATATTCATATAACAGCCCCACAAACTTACCAAGTGTTTCCTTACTGGAAACAGGCCACTATCTCTCGGAGGTTGACTCTGCTATACTCATTCCTCCAGCCCTACAGAGTTCTCTAATAAAGCAGCCCTTTGAAAACAGGCATCCTTAGTGAAACCCTGGGGACACACAAGCAGTGAATGCAAAGGCAGCAGCTGCTGAGATGGCTGGATGTCGCCGATACTGCAGTGAGCATCACAGCCTCTTGCTGCTCTCTATTTGGAACTGAAACGACCATTAGTAAATCATTTTTAATTATCATGTTAAAGAACACAGAGTGCAGCAATCATAGAGCTGGTGGTGTTGGAGGCCTGACACCACCATCAGGCACGGATCAGCAGACAGGATAATAGGAGAAAAAGCTGCAGGGTTACATAAGCAGGTGCAGGCAGGCAAGTGGGAATGTGAGAGAGGAGAGTGAGTGCATGCCCTCTCCCTGCTCCCTTCTGGAGAGCAACGCGTGTAAACTCAATGGCAGCACAATCTCTTACATCATGCAGTAACTTGGTCCATCGCAAAGGCACGCTACTCATAATCCTTGGGGGATTTTTCACAGTGAAACACCCAGGATACTTGAAATTTTTCTCTTTTTAAGAACTGGGAAATGGCTTCTTCAGTTCCTAGTATCTCATCCCTACCTTGACTAGAAATGATTAAGAGAGACGTTGCTGCTAAGGCTCAGCAGGCTCTGACTAGCTATTCACCTTTTTGGTATTATGATATTTAACCATCTCTTCAGTGAAACAGCTTCTAGAAAATCTCACCAACACATGGATTTTCTTTTCAGAAGGCATGGTTCTCCAGGAAAATATATACAAAATTCCAGTCACTCCAGAAGTATCCTTTCAGCAAGTCCTATATGAACTGGAGGAAGAACTTTTTATATTGCAGGGGTTCAGTTGTTTCCCAGTACATTGTCTGCCTCTGGGAATTTGTGAAACACTGAACAAAGGTTTGTACACTGTTTATAAGAAGTTATAACACATAGTAATGGGTGTTCAATGACCTTCATTCACTTCTCACAACTACTATTTGCTATTAACGACTCTACGGCACTTTAAACCGAAGTGCCTGCAACTGAGTTCCAGAGGACAAAACCCTTCAAATTCCTTGTTCACCTATCTGATCACTAGACTGCTAGGCTGCACATAAATCAAGAGCTGAAATCAAGGATCCACCCTGCCTTCACCACAAAGTAGCCAGGCTACTGTACTAAGAAGTCACGGGTGCATCATCTCAGTAGGTATAATCATTATGCGAAACAGCAGGCAGCAGGAGAGAGGCACAGAAAAGGGTTCTGCTTCACTGGGGATTCTTATTACTGCTTAAACACAGAAGATTGGATTTTCTTTCATTATTGCTCCCCATGAGGCCAGGGGCCTTACAGATCTAGAATGTTTTGTAATCTGACATAAGGGACACCTGTTCATTTGCAGCACATGGATTCATTTGGCAAATGCATTCTGGTTGTATTGAGAGCAGAAAAGCTATGCTTGCAGTTTGAGGGTGGAAGGTAGAAATGGATAACTTCTGCCGTTCAGTCTCCAAAAAGCTGCTTTGATTGCTGTTACCCTATTTATAGTTTCAAAGAGCTATCATTGCATTTAGAAGTAAGAAGCTGAGAACAGTCACAGCCATGTCCACCTCTTCTACAGCAGCACTTCCATGATGCATTTTTTGCCAGCATTATGACAATTGAATTTCCTGATAAATAAATATAGAAAATACATAGCAACTGTATATTATGAAAGCAGCAGCCAAATGCTCGAGAACTTGGTTCATTATGTTTAAGAACAAGTCCAATGCAATACTGATCAGGAGAGAATCAGGCTTATCTTTTCTGATATTCTTGCTGAAGCTTTCCCAGCCGCAGGGAACAGAGCTGATGCACAGTAACAAACACAGTCAGTTCCCTATGTCCATGCAAGATTTCAGTGCTCTGGTGAAAAGAGTTTCTCTATATGTCAGGGAAACCCTTTCAAAACCTTTGAACACTTGGCTTTACCCCTTCCTCTTCTCTGCAAGTCCTGTCTTTGCCCTCATGCTCTCTCACCTAAAAGTGGCAAGAAACAGGAGTGTTGATTTGGTCGAAAAACTTTTGGCTGTAGCTTTCATCTGAGCCCAAAATGACTTTTTAAGAGTTCAAAAATATTGTTCAGAGTTCAGTTCTTTTCAATGCCATGGTACCAAGTACTTCGTAACTCTCTACACTGGGTAAACTGAGAAGGGATGAAATAAGGTCACACTCAACAGAACTGTTGAGTAAATCTGTTCCAGAGGTAGAGCTGACAGAACCCACAGAGAGATAGGTGAGAATGAGCAAGCTATAAAAACTGTGGATTGTCCCCATACAGATCTGCAGAACATTGACACTGAAGTGTACAGGTGACAAGTTAAGTGCTAGCTTTGTGAATTACTTCACTTTTGATCACATTATCAGGAATATCTCATTGTTTTTAGCTCAAAGAATAACCTGTGGATAACATCACCCACTCTGGCAATATACCAAAACATGAACAGTAGGAAATCTTACACAAATACATGGAGAATGTTTTCTCTTACTTCCAGTCCCTTCTAAAAATCAAGTAAATAGACAGTTCTGACAGACAAGCTTTGGCAAGTATAACTTAAGCAGTACTGTACCCACCTGTCTATCCCATCACGTCACTAGAGAGGACCACCCTCAAAAGCAAATAAACAAAATGGAAAGTTTGTCCATGCTTTGCTTGCTGCAAGTCACAGCCCTAACCAGCATCTTAGCACAAACCCATCTTCTCTGAGATGTTAGATTGTAATTCAGTTGTGAAAATGCAGACACTCCCCTCATTCTGCCACCCCACTGGCAAAAGTGATAACCATATATGCACTGGAATAGAGTCCACAACTGAGAAATTCAATGTTAAATACACCAATGTCTGCCCTAGGATTACCCATGGATGCCCTAGGATTATTCAAGCTATCCCATCTTTGACATTTCACTCTATTCAATTCAAGGTCTTACAGCAAACCTAGGGTCTGCAAACACATTCATCAGGCCACTGACCAATTCAATCAATTTGTCTGTCTTCCCTCCTTTTTCAACCACAATTCTTTAGACATGAACTGCCTGTAAAGCCACTAACAATCTCTTTCCATCCAACCAGTTCCCTCTGGAATTGCTGAAGAAGCTTCCTTCTGCTGATGCTGTTCTTTCACAGAGAAGCAACATTTCACAAAGAAGCATGGTATAAAAGTTATGTGAATAGTTTTGCTTTCAAGCACATTCAATTTTGTGACTGATGCTCTAAGGTGAAGATAAATACAGAGTAAAATGCAAAAGAGAGGAGCAAAAAACAACCCCCCAAAAAGAGTAACTACACATGACTGAAAAAAAAGAGACTCAAGATACTCTTCAAGTCACAGTTTTTTAAAAACTTATAAAATCTATTTGTCATCTACCTACCTTGATTTTATGCAGGAACTTGGGGGCTGGAGGTAGAATTTACGCTTCAGGGGAAAACAGAATGTTACCCCTCCCATCCGCAGTTTTCTTCAGTTCATTAAATGAAAGAAATTGATTTGGCGAAGGTAATTTTGTAATTAAAAAGCTTATCATGGCTTTCTCTAATGAGCTAAGCAAACAGACAGTAATTCAGTGACAATATTTACACAGTGCACACTGGGGGACGTTTGTTTATAAAACTAAATAATAGAAGAAAATGGGAGGAGGAAAGAAGGGAAAGTAAGCAAAGGAGAAGAGGTCAATTCTAGATCCAAGTTCATCCCAGGACATTGGTCCTCTGGTGACTTGTTCTTGTTCCTATCGCATCATAGCAGCAAAAAGAAGAAAAGACTGTAAGCGACCTATGCTACCCCCCTGTGTAAGTGGGCTTTTCACAGACTGAATTTACTATGCTCTCATCTCCAGCTGGGACCATAGCCAATTCTCTATTCAGGATTTCAGGGAACAGCTTTATACTCATGCAAGACAAAGAATTACCTTTCCAGGATACATTTTCTTCCCTCTAGGGTGCCAGAGGCTTCACACACACTAACTGAGGGCACAGTGTGGAAGGGAAGACAAACTCTTGAGAACTGGAGGTAAAACTTGACTTCAGAAAGCTCTTCTGTTACATTTGGAATGAAACACAGAACTCAAACTATTCCTTTTATACCTTCAGAAAGCAAGAAAACACCACAAAGCTTCTGCCTCAAGCAAAGCTTTGTGCATCACAGGATGAAAAAAAAAAACCGACTAGAGGAAATCCAGCAGTTCCCTGGAGGTTTCCTCTCTTGGTCTGTTCTGTTGCACAGAGGTACATCATTCCCATCTCAGGGCAAAGCTTCCTAGAGCAGGCAGGAGGAAGTCTCTTCTCCTCTGCCCCTGCTTCCCTCATCATTCAAAGTCTGTTCTCTTGTCATCTCTCTCTGCTCCGTGTAACTGTATGAAACCTCTGGCAGTTTAAGAGTGTCAGGAAGTGAGTTCTGGAAAAGTCAATCTCAGTTTTCTGAGTTTCACATGCTTGCAAATCTGTTCCCTCTATTCTTGAAAAAAGAACTGGCTGAGATACTGTAGTAATAGGCAAGTGCAAGTCAAGAGAAAAAGATGAGCCCTAAAAAGGGTGAGCAGAAGATCAGTTAGATGTGAGGCAGCAAAGAGACAGGAAAACGCTGCTAAGAAAAAGGTTAATGGTGGGAGCAAACTCACAAAGCTTAAAAGACAGAGAGAGAGAGAACAAAATGGGAACTTCAGTGGACTTTCAGAGAAAAAGAACTTGTGGATCTAAGAAACCATCACATTTCAACTCAGAAATAGCTGCATTCCAATGCCTACCACATGCTTTCAAATCCTTCTTTACAGCTATAAGGTTGAGCATGAAAATTCTGTTAACAAAAAAAAAAATTATTCAGGAGATTTGACTCTAAAATTTCCAGATGAATTCCCTGATAAAGGAAGGGGTAAAATCATCCCTATGCAACATCAGCATATCACTGTGTCTCATGGATATATGAGGGGGGAGATAACAGCAAGATCTCCTTCTTTCCTTAAGATTTACTCCATAGTAAGGCAACCTACCTCCATTTTTGAACTGAATCCAGCAAGAACCACTAGTACAGCACATGTCACAGCACCTCTTGAGACACTGACACCAAAAGCACTTTTAGATTAAAAAAAAAAAAAAAAGCCAAATTTCTGTCTGCTGAATCCAGGTCCACACCTACCCTTTTCTGAATAGCCTCTTAAAGACTAACACCAACCCAATTTATTAAGTTAATAAATTATCTTGTGGTATAAAAAGGTATCTGCAAGTTGCATGGAATTGCATGGAGCTAAGCCAAACTGCTCTCATACTAAACCTACTGATGCTTTCTTACAGCAAGAAAGGAAGTTCCCCATTTCTGCTTTCCTCAGAGGTATCTTACATATCCCATTTCTTTTTCAATATATGAAAGCAAGAATATCGCACGAGAGCATTCTGAGACCACAGGGCAGGCTCTGAAATTCTGCAGAAACTGAGCTCCCAGCTGCAGGAACTGGACAGAGCCTACTCATACGTCTCAGAGCACATTCTTATGATGGTGGCTTGGACCAAAAGATAAAATCTCTAAAACGGCTTGCAGAGAAAAAGGGCAAAGCAAGACAGGCCAAATCACAACACAGCTGAACATTTTTAATAATTCTTAATTCCTTCTCATGGAAAGAAGACTCTTGTTACTTCTCTGATATCACACCCTGCTGCTGGCTGTCCCTAAGTATTCTCTGACAGGAGACCATGACTGCTCAATCATTAATACCAAATATTCACGCAGCCTAACAGGCATAAGCCCACAGCTGCACCTCTGTTAAATTAACCAGAGAATATTATAGAGCATTTAAGGCCTTTGTCATACCAGTTGAGGTTGAATGCACCTGACCTAGCATATAATCAGAGGTGCAAAAACAAAGTTCAAGATCCAGTGCAAAGTCTACAAGTACACACCAAAATCCTTTGGACAAATCTGAGAAAGCAGAATCAATTTATTGGTGCTGTGTGGCCCAGCTTTTCTGTTTTTATCTGAGATGTCCTAAAGCTGTGTCACTGAAACATTGTCAGTACGCACAGCAGGGAGAATCTCTTTCAGTGCACAGGCACAGAGACAGAACTTAAGATAAGCCCAGAGCTGCCCTGCTTGCCATGACTCAAAGTCAAACGTGTCTAGGAATTGCTGATAATTAAGATTTATGAATCTCAGTATTACAGAGTCAATCCTGCAAGCTAACGAGCACCCCATGAGTTAAAGGAATTTGAGGTATTAGTATCACTTACTAATTGATTACCAATGAACTGAATAATTGGTTCCCACATTTCTCTGAAGTTCCCTTTTCAATTATATTTTCAATTATATAGCATAAAAAGTATTTTCTTCTTCTTCATCTTTTGTCTTCTCTCATTCTTATAACTCTCCCCCTTAAGTGTTTTTGAATCCATGAGCAACCCCTTCAGGACAGTGAAGTTAGACAGTGATGATTTGCTGGCAAAAAAACAAACAAGAGCTCAAGAAGTTGCCTAGGCCAGACCTTAAAGCAGAGCTGTGCCACTTCATTAGCTGTAACAGTAACATGAAAATCCCAGTGGCTCTGCAGTAATAAATATGTAATAAACACTACCTTTATACATAGCAGAAGAACCCTGCAAGTTATACTGCTGGGGAATAATTCTGCTTTGCACTTAGGCAAACTGACTAAATGGAGTGTGGCAGGGCTTTTCCATCTCTTACTTCTGTAACCTAATATTCTCAGGAAAACAGTGACTACATTTCTTTTGGGGGGGATTTTTTTGGTTGTTTTTTTTGTTTTGGGCCTTTTTTGGGAGGTTTTTTTTTGTTGGGTTTTTTTGGTAATGATGAATTTGTAATCGACTTGCTTATGGGAGACTGGGTGTACCTGCCTATATGGCTCCCAGAGGATAGAACCAGAGCTGCTCTAGCAGGTAGCACTGCTCATATGCTCAGGCTATGAAGACAGACCAAAGGGTCTCCTTCACCTCAGGTAGAGACAGCCTTTGGGTTTTGGAAGACCAGGACCAGACTTATGTTCAATGCCATTATTCTGTATTGAAGAGACTTTTTTTCTGTTAGGATAGCAACTGTTGGGAACTCACCCTGGATTTCTTTCAACCTGAAAATAATTGTACCTGAGGCAACGCTACATAGAGAAAATTAATAGATAATGACTTAAACATCTGAGGGCCCAGCTGAAAAGAAGGCACTTTAAAAGAGCTATTGAGAATAACAGAACTGAAAAATGATCCACACGTCTCCCACCTTACTGGCAACTCAGGGTGGTTTGGTTTTGTTTTTTTTTTAACCGTGGGAAGTGAGGTTGTCATGATGAGGCAAGAGTAAGGTGGCTGTGAGATTTCTCCAAGGAGTCTTTAACTACCCTCTGGGTATTTTAGCGCCTGCACACGTGAAACACTTCAGTATTAGCTTAACTCTCTTTCTCCAGTTAAAAGCATTAAATTGCAGATACCAAGTGTTTTTCTCCCCTCATTCTCTTTCAAATTCCTGAAAGCTAAAGTAATTTTGTCATGACTCACATTATAAAAAGAACAAGTGATGTGACTGCTCCCACTTATCATGCACATGTACATAACAAATATTCCCTGTCCGCTCTACCTTGACTTGTTGGTGCCTGCAGTCCTATCATCACAGCCATCTGTTTAAGCATTAATGCCAAGCTCTGTTCCATGAAGCAATTTCTTCTTCTTTTTTTCCTCATTTTTTCTCTCTTCTCCCCTCCCCTTCCCCCAGGGTTGGAAATCTCCCCCCACTACATTATTCTTCTATTACTCCCATTAAATTAACTAGAATTTGTACAGGGCAATAAAAAGAAGAAATAGGCTACAGCATGAGTAAAAATCCTAACTTTTGACAGAAAATACCCATTCTCAGATCACAAAGACTGGACACAAACACACTACCAAAGAGAATTTGAAAACAGGCACAATAGGCACCCCTCAAGATTTTTTATCCACAGCCACTTATCTCCCCAAATATACATGGTTAATCTTACTAGAGTGATTCATGATTATCATTAATTTAGGGACACAATCTGATCACTGCTATACCTTTCTATTCAGAAAATTTGTTAGGGATGGAAGCATGATTAACTTTCTAAGTGAAAAGTGCACTCTGAGAAAACTGGTGAGGCTTTACATTAAGTTCACAAGTCTTCTCAACTAAGAGATTGGTTGGATTTTCTCCATATTCAATGTCAACAGATAAAACTATAAAGCACTGGAGAAGATTTTGGTGACAAGTTTTTTAGGTGATACTGGTTCATCTGCAGTAAGGATGAGCCTCCAATCTTCTGAATCCTTGTTACCAAATTCAGATTCAAGGACCTTTGGATTTGTTCCTATTTAATGTATAAGCCAAAAGAAAACACTGCCAAAGGCTTGTGCACATCTGTGCATTTATCACAACCAAATCTCAAACCTCAGCCTTTCCAGTCTCTCTGAGGGATGGGTAAATGGTTAAAATGCCATTTCATAGCTCGACCCTTTTCTTGGAGTAAACAAGATGGAGCCAGAGGATTCCTCACTACTACAGAGTTGTGATGCACATATGGAAGGAAACTGCTCTGCCTCATCACCCACTCTTTCTTATGGCCAACAAGTTGCATGGTCTCTGCAGAAGGCAGCATCTGTAACTCACTTTTACAAAGCCTTTCGTCATCAGTACTGTGTATAAAATACTAAGTAATAATGGTTATGGTTAGATTAATAATTCACTGAGAATAAAAATCCATGCAATTTTGGCCCTTCTTTATTCTTCATGGACTGAACCACATTTCTGTGAATGGATTTGTTATTCAGAAACATCCGCCAAATATTTCACTTGAGCACATTTCCGCCTCCAGAACACTCGTGAGCTGCTCACTTCAGTTATCTGCTATTCACAGTGTGCGAGTGGTAGCACAATATTGTTTCCAGTTCCTGACTAGAGGAAAAAAACTTTTCAAATGGGGGAGTGATAAGCAGCAAACGCTGAATCACTGTTCATAAATAGCTTTCTGAGATAGATGACTGCATGAATACATGCTCACGTTAAAGTCTATGAAACTATAAAAACGTTTTTACAAGAGACGAATAATCTGACCCCACATGTAAGTGTTGTCACACTCAGTACTTACAGTACTACAAAAGTACTTACAAATGGCTTTTCATATTAAGCAGCAATTGGATATCCATGAGTTAAGATTTTTAAAGTTTCACGCAGTGATACTATGCCGAAGAACTCACTGCTGTTTTTCAAATGGAAAGAACCGACACATCCAAGGAAACTCAGTACTTTTTAAGCAGATTATGCA
The DNA here is from genome assembly GCA_013397135.1 of Pachyramphus minor. Lineage (NCBI taxonomy): Eukaryota > Metazoa > Chordata > Aves > Passeriformes > Tyrannidae > Pachyramphus > Pachyramphus minor. Next base: position 71,108 of record VYXB01007788.1, on the reverse strand, counting down.
CCTTCACTACTGGCAATCATCACCACTTCCTTTTCCCATTTTGCACACTGTATACATATGTAAGTAATTTAATCTTCCTCCCAAAGCTGTGATGCTAAAAATCCATCCACATTTTTCCACTACCTGATAACTAATCACTGCAAAGTTCTCTTTGATTACAGTGCAAAGCATAGTAATAGCCATTAAGAGAGATGGCCAAAAATTTGTTGGAGTCAACCTCAACAGCTGAAAGCTGGTTATGCTATTTCTGTGCCAGAAGAAGGAAAGATGCTATACTATATAATTTAGTGAGTGGATAACAGCATTCTGATACCATGGTTGAGTTTCAGTGTGTGATGCTTGCACAGTGACATCTGGGTGGCTGATTGATGGAGAGCTTTTGCAACACTGAGTTTGACACAGTGTGGCTGTGCCATGACTTTGCCATAGGTGACTTAATTTTTTTAAGGTGATGAGTAGACAAGAAGCTGTTTGAGCTGACAGAAGTCAGAAATGAGATAGATATAATAAGTACCACTCTAGCCATCTATAGTAACAACATCTGTTCCTTCTGACTCCTCTTTTCATTTTAATTTTTAACAGTTAGGAATAAATACAAAAAAACCCCAATGCTGTAACTAATGTCAGAAGAAATCAGCCAAAAGACAATGCAAAGTAAAAAACTTCCCATGTCCCTATGAACCTAGCTACCCTAACCCCCTTGCACTTCACAATCCTCTCTCTTGTTTGCCAATACAGTGCTTGCCCCCTCCTTCTTTTTAAAAATATTTTTTACAATTAAGGCCTGACTGAAAGCTCCAGGGCTGAAGGGGACTTTGATTCAATGCTTACTTCAAAGGGACCGTGCTAGGTGCTTACACACGAATGACATGTCTTCACTTCTCTTCCTGCACGCAGTGTGCCCTGATGAATAATCGAGGCAGCTTTTACAGAGATGCAAGAAATGCCAATCACAGTTTGTCTCTGAGTCAGTTGACATTTTTATTTCATATATATAAAGCAAATTAGGGTGGAAGACACAGACAGAGAGCAAGAGATGAGGCTGTGTGCCAACCCCTTCAGATCTCATTTAGTCTATGTTACAGAGATCTTAGTCTTTACAATCCTGCATACTAATAAGGAGCACATATCCCTCTTTTGAGAAATTAATAAATCCTGAGACAGGTTAAAGGAAAGACAAAAAAAATGTACTGCCTTTAATGTGGACATTTGTGCCTCTGTATGTGTGATGGGATTAGGGAGAGGGAGTTGAAGGATTAGCGAGAGGGAGTTGAAGGACTTGCAACACTGCTGAGGGGAGGGACATGGGAGGGGAGGCATGTCAGATTTTTCCATAGGTTAAGAGTCATTCCAATATCTATTAAAAGTAATCTGGTAATTGCATTGGATACAAACAACAAGAGTGAAGAACCAGCTCCTTTCATAACAACTCTGCCACAGTGTTTTCAAAGATCCGTTATCCTTGTGATGGTCCCCTGCTACGCTCCCGCTTGGGATGTGACCTGCAGCATTCACATATACTCCAACCCCATACAAAAGCAAGCAACCTTCTCTTTCATTAATTCATAGTTTTACCAAGATTCAAATACCCAGCTCAAAACAACAACACAGAAAAATCTAATGGAAGAATCTCTGTGAAAATCAGTTTACAAATTTAGTAATGAAGTGGACAATTATTTCAGTCAAATGTAGGGTAATCTTTCAGAGTAACAACAGCAAAGAAGCCTTAGATATTGCTAGGCTCACACCTTGCCATATTTTGTCCTCAAATTCCTACCTATACAGGGGTAAGAGATCAGATTGGTGGAAGATGGCTTGCATGTTCCCAAAAGAGGAACTGAGCCATCCTCTTCCATATAAACTGTAGACACCATGTATGCTCTCCATCATTTCCATCTCCTATGACTCTGTTCAGATGAATAGATGCAGAGACTCAGAGTAAAACCAAACAAGACTTGATGGGACAGAAGTCTTTGATTAGAATGTTGGACAAATCCCTCCCTTCTCCCCCCTCAAAAAAAAAAGGAAAACGAAAAAGAAAAAAATGAAGAGGCCCGTTGTGGTATAGAGCTGTTCATTGAAGAGGTCTGCTGAGAGATACTTGTAAGTTTAAAGGAAAATCTTGTTAATAGAAATCATATTGGTTGAAATGAGATTAAAGCTATGTTTTAAGTGTTAGACTAGCATATGTAGAAGGTTCTTGCTGTTCAACCTCCATTTGAGCTACCAAAGGTTAACCTAGCTTTTTGAGAACTGTGACATTTCCCTTTCCAAGTTCTAAAGTTCCAAGTGTAGTAGTTATGGCAGATCTTTCTACTGATCTGCACAGTAATACCTGAGCAGAAAAGATCTAGTGAGACAAAACCCTGAATGGGCAGTAGCTGAGCTACGTGTGGGGAAAGCCCACCCTCAGTGTGTGTTTTGGAAGAGGTCAAACTCCAAATTGAGGATGCTCCCAAACCTCAGGGAGACACTTCACCTCACTGGGAAGTGAGTGGAAAGAAGTGTAAGCCACCTACTTTCCAACTTGGTGAAGATACAAACTAAACTCCTTTTCAGATTTAATCTTTTTGGACACGAGCCTCACAAGTGCTTGAAAAGTCTGATAAGAAAAGAAAGCCAGAAATTTCACAGGTGGGAGAACTGAAGCGCAACATATCAACAGCAGAGCCTTGAAAAGAACTTGGAAAAATTGGCCATAACCTTTTGTATATGCCTTGACAGAATTGCAATATTTTCACTTATCTCTAGGTCCATTTACTATCTATATCAGAGTCACTTTCCACATAGTGAAGCTAAAGCCTAGTTTTCCACCACAATGTTTCAATAAATACCTAGGTAGATCCTGATAAAGAGAGAGACCACTGTGCACAGCCAGGGTGAGTGAGGATCCTGGGAGATACTTCAGAACCTGAGTTTCACATTTTTGACTGATCATGGTTGAGGGGTGCTCTGTTAGAATAAATATGTTTATTATTTTGTAGAGAAAAGGATTGTTTCTTACTAATCAACCTGTACCAGACCCAAGTTTCATCAACACAATAGCTACCTGCAGGCTAACTTGCAATTTAGTACATGATTACCCATTGCCAGTAAATCCTCAATCTTCACAGTCCAGGTAGGCAGTGCTGAAAAAAGTTAAAAATATCACCTACTGTATTTAGTGGAGGAGGAAGGGAACTGGGAGAAGGAAGGGGGAGAAGAAAAGAGCAATATATTGAAGAGAAATGAAATAGAAGGTAAAAAAATGGAAGAAATAAAGAAGCAGAAAAGGGAGACAAGAAGTAACAGCAAGAAGCAGCTGGAACAGGAGTGAAGAAATGGAAACAGAGCAGCTGCAAAAAAGTAGAAGTTTTTAAAAGCTGAAAAATAAACTTCAGGTTTTTTCTCCTAAATTGAACTTCTTGTGCAACATGGCTGCAGAAAAATTCACTCACAACCCTTCCCTCTCACGACTAAAGCTAGCCCAAGATTTCTCAGCCAAACTGCCAAAACTGAAATTTTAAAGCCAAACTGAAGTAGATTGGAGATGCTGTTAGCATAAGAGCTTGAGCACTGTCCTTCCTTGTCCCCTTGTGACAGTGTCACCCTTGTCCCTTCCTACTTTATGTGAGGATTGGAGTGAGAATTTCCCTGGTGGAAAGGTGGGTCTCTATGGAAAAGGCCACCACCCCTCACAAGCCAGCCTCCTGCTTTGCAGCTGCAGCCAAAGCCAAGCTGCTAGTCAGCCACAAAACATTTGGTGCTAGCAACCTGCAGTCCAGTACCAATTCCTCTCCTTTCTAGTATAGGGAAAGGTGTCATAGGGGTTACTCTGTGTTACGATTAGCAAGCACCTGCCTCTTGAACTGTCTTGGCTGCTCTTCCCACAGTCTGAAGAAGTTATTATACAAGGCATAACACTGGAACTGTGAACTGCTTTTTGGTCTCCTCTCTGCCTCTTTTTGCCTCACAGCTTAACTTCCCAAATGACCAAGTTCTTTCCATTTGTTTCCACCACTGCCCCCCCACCAGCTTTTCCTTTCTGCTTTGCTTTATTTTTGTCCTTCATCTGCAACTAAAACTCTCTATTACTGGATCATCTAAAAATATTGCTCTTTATTATAATTTTTCTATGTGCCTTCTTCTGCAGTCTCAATATTCTGTAAGGGAAATTGTTTTCACTCATATAGAACATGAATTCCTTGTTCAGGAAGGAGAGCCCACATTTCCCTTTCTCCCTAGAAATCCACTCTCATTAAGGGATCCCTTTACTGCCCTGCAGGTAAGTTACCCTTAGGTTCTCAGTTTTTTTATATGGAGCACTAGCTTTGGTTTTGCAGTGTATGACAATAAATATTAGAAGCACTTAAAGCTTACTCAACATTTGTAGAAGGGTCACTATGGGACATGGAAACTGGGATCCAAACCATGCCTGCTCTGACACTAAAGGGACCAAATCACCCCTGTCTATACGTACAAGGGATACTGTGTTTCAATGTTCAGCTTACCATCAAGATGTGAGATCACAGTTAAATCAGAATTGCAGCCTGTCACTGTCAAAAGCGTGGTTGTTAGTAACTAATAAGCCACAATTCTGGCATCACTTCACTGAATCAGCTAAAAGGCAAATGCACTTGTTATGTGGGTTCACCCCTTTGGAATCATAATGGCCATGTGAAAATTCCGATGTTTAGGACAAACGTGTCTTAACAGTCACTATTAATAGTTGTGAAATACGATACCTCATTTTTCCTCCTTCTCTGAGAAATCAAGGGATGACCCCTAGTGACATAAATGCTTTGAAACACTGGTCATGCAAATCTGCAGCAATAATGATAAAACAGGAAAGCCAAACCACATCATGACTATCTTAATCTGCAGACAGGGTTAGTACTGGTTCCTGAAGATTTATTCATCCTCAGACTTGTGGGAAATTACTGATGAGAGGTATATACAATTTGATTCATTGCAAAAGTCATGGCCATTTGTTGGTGTATGTTGGGTTTGGTTTTTTTGGTTTGTATTTGTTTGGATTTTTTAGGGTGGAAGTTGGGTTTGGTTTTTTCTTTATTTTTTCCTAAATGCAGTGTATAAGATGGACTTTTGGAAAGTCATGATCTCATCCAGGTCTCCAAAAAGTGCATGTGTGTCACAGGAGCTGAAGCAGAATTTTCATTAACTGTTGGGAGTAACTCGGACCTTATGACGCACAGCTAAGCACAACAACCTTTGTCAGGTTAGGATCAAGGTAACATTTGTGCCAGCAAGATATTTCAAAACTCTCATCAAACTTGACCAGAGCCCTTCTCTGTTATGTGAAATTGGATCCCAAGGTAATGAAGTACACTGAGAAAATTTAAGGTATCTTCTAGTTCCCTGCAAGATGCAGTAAGAATCCCCTTTTTATTTTTGAGATCTCAGCATTTCTGGTCTCAGGACTGTGTGCATCTGAAGAAAAAGACCCAAAAACTGCAACACAAAACCACTGAAAATAAAATTGCATGTAATTAAGGTGGTGGGGTTTTTTGGGGGTAGGGGTGGATTTTTTGGTCAAAGTATAAGCCAGATCAGGTATCTTCAAGAAAATATTTACTTTGTTGAGTTGCGTATTTGCAGTTTTATGGACTCTGACATGAATGAACATGAGTTAAAAAGGTGAACTGATAGTTCACATGATTATTTTTCTCTTAGCTAAATTATCAATTAAAAAATTTCTTTGCATGAATTATTTAAGTTGTTAAATAATCTATGGGCTATTTGCTTTACAATGAATCAGAATGCAGACATTTCATTCTTTTGTATTTTCTTTTGTTAAGCTAATGAGTTAAACATATCCCAGAAGCATAATGCCACATTAGTGTCACTGATGGTAAAGCTGAAGCTGTGGCTGTATTTTGGCAGCTTGTTAAGTAAGAAGAGTGGGCAGAGACACTGTCCTTGTGTGTCTCTCCTATCAGTTGTTTGGTTTACAGGTTGGGGTAAAAGAATTTTTCTGGATGGGAAGATGTTGAGAGTTTTTCTAATTTTTTCAGCCGTAAGTGTTTTTTTCAGTTTAATTTGGTGGTTATAAAATGCTCCTATTTCATTTGTATTCTGGTTTGGGGGTCTGTAAAAGATTCAGATTCATTATCTTGTTTTATCAAGCATGTAACAAATAAGCCCAACTAATTTGAAACTTTCCATTTGTTCACATTGTTTATTTCTGTATCTGTACTTATCACAGTTTTTCTCTCTCCTTTTTTCTGTTTGCTGTACTCTTATTGCTGTTTTCCTATATTTGATGGGAAGTTCCTCAGGGTGTAAGTCATGCTGTCATATACATTCATACTACATGATGCTGAGAGAAGAGTCTGGGAGTGATCAAAAATAGACCTGATAAGCAAGTAGTAAATTGAATTTTTTTTTTCATTTCCTGTCCTATTTTCTCTGTATTGGTATGCATCTGAGCACAATTCAAAATTCAGCAACCGGAATGTTGCATACGGATAGCTGAGGGTTCCACTGGGACCCAAGAGTCTCCATAAAGGTAAGTTTTTCTGTCATCTGCTCATTCTGGCATTGGGAGAAGAAAAATACAAAATAATTTTTGGGGCAATTTATTATAGCTATCTATCTGTGGTAATGCCTGAATATCTAGTAGCTGCCTTCCAGGAGAGCACAAGTGCAAGAAAACCATCTACATGGGACAAAGAAGAAGAAAGAAAAAAATCAGATTCAACCTATAAACTTCCAATACATTTAAAATCATTTTCTGTTTCTTTACTTGACCTCTAGCTTAGTCAGACCTCAAGTTATTGTAGAGAATTTTATAAGTTCAACCATGGATGGTTTTTTTTGCAATTGTTCCAAAGACAGCTCAATTAGGTACATCCAAGAGTCAAAGAAAAAGAAAACCAAATCAAATTCACAAGGAGCAAATAACAATAATACCAACTTTCATCCAAAAATAAATAGGAGAGACATGGGTATGGCATTACTGTCAAATGATGTGCAAAACCCACAGAGATTATGCAGAAGAGTATATACATATATATATATATATTTCCTAGTGCAATTTAATGCTTGAAGCAAGTCAGTCAGTCCGTCTGCTCAATGGAGATTTGGGGCTCAAGGTCATGGGTGAAATGCTCTCCTTTCACTGAAACTTCTTTTTACTGTGAGCCCTCCCAGCATTTCTCCCTGAATTAATTTCAGGAAGCAAAAAGTTCAAATTCTATCAATTTCTTTCTGTCTTTTCCCCCCTCCAGTTGAAACTCATCACTTTCAAGACACCAGGGCAGGCTGCAAAGTTCACCCTAGTGACCATCTTGCAAGGCTGGCAGAGAGGAGACCCCATTGAGAAACAGCAGCATCAAGTCAAGCAGGACATTCCAGAGAGGGCTCCCCTTAGCCACATTACAGTAAATGGATTTTCCCATGACCTTCAAGATGCCACTTCAGTTCCCTCCAAAGAGACTTAAGCAGCCTCTCTGCTATTAAGATGTTCCTTCATTTGTCAACAGAAAGCTGCTCAATTGCTACCCTGAGCAAATTTACATAGAAATTACCAATGATACTCTGCAAACAGTTAGGAGGATGACAGCAGAGACACCCAGCAGAAACACGCCAGTATACACAGCCTACAGAGTCCGTGCTCAGACAAAGATATGGAGGGAAATGTTATGGGACTAGCAGAACTGTTAAAATTGGTGTGTTCAGCACAGAGAGATGTTAGGGCTCTGAGTATACTAGTTCCTCCAAAACTTTCCTACAGAAGATGATGTTGCTAGCACTTCCTTCCTACCTGTCATGCACTTCCAAGATGCCTTTAAAGTTTCCCAAGTTGCCATGCAGCTGAATATTTTTGTGAAGCCTGCAGATGAGAGGGAAAGCTGCTACCCCATCCTGATAAAGAAAGCCTGGCTTTTCAGCCTAGCACTGGGAACTTTATCCTCCTGTCCCTGACAGAGAAGTCTTGCTGCCACCCTCAAAACTCCTTGAAGAGAGCACTCTTTCCTAGTCATACTCCTCAGGCTCTCTGTCTACTCTCAGTCTTTGCAGAGCCCTTTCCCTTCCCCACCCCTAGAGACAGGACTGAGGAAAAGCAGAAACATGATTTGCTCAAAACTGCCATTTTTTCATTTTTTAATCTCCTTTCTAGGGTTCTTGATCTGATCCCAATGGGCTTTTGTTTGCAGAATTGTAGACCTGTGAGGTTTGTACTTAGACCGTTTGTCAAGCAGTAATTGTGGTAGTATCCGGCCTCCAAAGTCCTATATGAGGGCTCAGACAACCACTGATAAAATACAAATTTGCCATGGTTGCTCCTTGACCAGGAGCCTGGCTGAGAATCTAGAGCATTTCTTTCGATGGCAGCATTTTTCCAGAGCTGCCCTTCGATGTAGCAATTCTACAGCAATCAACAGCCGCAGTGCAAGGTCTTAACCTTACAATTTATTTTTTTTTTTAAAAAAAGCAAGCCAGGGACTTAAAAGCAATCATGTCTGAGCAACACTAACAACACTGGGCTCTGCCTACAACAAAGAGGGATACTCCAGGAGGCAAATAAAGTAGTGTGCGTTAAAGGACACCAAGAGGGAAATCTACATTTCTTCAGACACCACACTGCAGCAGGCTGTTAGGTCAGTTAAGGGCAAATAAAGAGGAATCCAGCAGCAAAAATATATCTGTAAAATGTTTTCTTCTATGTAGGAATGTACATAAATAGAGGTACATTTGTGTGAGTGCATGCACAAGAGAAGAAAAAAGAGGGGGATTCAGCAGGACATAGGGTATCGGGTGCTTACTATGTGGTCTTGACATGGAATGACTGCACGGAGTAGAAGAAAAATCTCATTTCAAATAATGATCAAAGCCATCATAGAGGAATGAGTAGCTTCCACTTCTTAAAGCAAACAGGCAGATAATATTTATTCCACAGTATAGACAAAGCTCTGCCTTCTGTCAAGGGGAAAGGAATAAATTGTTTTCCCATAATGGTGTTTTCTTTTCAATCAATTTCCCTTCAAGCTTGATTTAAGAGGAGGCCATGTCGGAACCTCAGGCGAATGGAAGAAACCCACGATACTCCCCCATCAAAGGTGAAAACAATGATGCAGTCAAACTTAAATAGTTCCATCTAAACACCAGTCCTGCACAGAGGGTACAGTAATGCACTCCTCTCCCACCTCCTCTTCAAAAAAAAGGTCTGCAGCAACAATGCAACAAAGGACCAGCAACAAGGAGGAAGAAAGAGTTCAGAGCACAAGGAACAACAGCAATGGATATACGTTTGTTGTGGGTTTTACCAGCTCCCCTGGGCTGAAATGGTCAAGCCCAGGTAGATTTCCGGAGAAGAAGCCAATCAAAATGTTTAGTAACACCTCTGCTAATGACATATTTAAGAAAATGGAAGAGAAGGTGTTGTCACAGAAAGAAATTCTTCAGCCATGTAGGAGGGTGGCAGCAGGTCCCCAGGTGGGGAGCCAGGGCCTTCTTCCCACAGCCTTGGGCCAGGGGCAGGCATGGCGTTGAAGTCTCTTCAGCCGGGACATGTAACAGTGGAGAAACAAACTCCAGAAAGAAGCTGTCCAGCTGAAACATGCTGCAAGACAGATTCCAGCCCGGCAGAGAGCAGAGAGGACTTGAGACAACGGAACTTCAAGGTCAGTTCTAGCAGGAGAAGAGCTGAGACAAGGGGGGAGTTTCCCCCCTCCTCTCCCTTCAGCAGGAGGAAGACTGAAAGCTACAAACTCCTTCCACCTTTAGAAGATAACTGGGGTGCAGAGAGATCCCCAGCAGTTAATGAGGCAATTTGTCGCGGAACAGATGAGTGCCCCTTGTGAGAGGTCTGAATTGAA
>VYXB01007788.1:0-52455 GCA_013397135.1 Pachyramphus minor | reverse complement strand
AACTTTTGATTGGCTTTTTCTCCGGAACTATACCTGGACCATTTCAGCCCAGGGGGGGCTGGTAACCCACGACACTGTCCCAGAAAGTCAGAATAGCTATGCTTGCATACCTGCCAGCTTTCCAGATGTGCTCAGAGGCAAAATACCTGCAAGACAGCCAAACATTACAGATGTACCCAGCAGAAACAGGGCTGAAGTGTTGCCAGATGTACCAAACATGTTCATCTAGGTCACAAACTTCACCTGGTTAAGGGACATCTCAGTCATTAGGCTGCCTGCCCAGCACACAGGAAATCTGTCTCTGACTAGTATGTGACATTGAGAAAGTCACTAAACCCCTATGATTCCACTCTTTACCTGTAAAAAACAAGTGGACTGCATCCCCTTAATTCAGTGTTGTGAAACTGCTGCAGACAGTGAATCATTTACACCTACTCTGATAACAGGGTCCAGATGGAGAAATTTGCAGACTATTTTAGTCGAAGTTTATCATTTAATTATGGGAAGACAATAAAATATTGTGGGGTATGGTATACAGGTTTTATTGGTACAAGTTGGATATGTGTATTATTCATACCTAGAAAAGCCAAGTGATTCATGAAGGTCATATCAACCGATTAGCAGCAAAGTCTTTATACCAAACTTCACCATTGTGGTCTCTGTAAATATGATACTTTTATTAAGAAAAGTGAATGTTTGTGATATTTTTTATACTTTTTCACATCTTTTTAATTGAAACTATTTTTACATTGCTCCAGCTGTAAAGCCAGACTCTCTTAGTAACCATGTGTCCAACTACAAAGCTCACTGTGGGAGAGAAAAAAATAAAATTATCATTTTATTCCCAAAATAACCTGTATTCTTATGCTTTTTTTCTTTCTTTAAATTAGATTCAATACAGACACTTAAAGTCTTTTTTGAGTAGCTATCAGATTTTTTGATATGGAGCAGCAGAAAGTGAGGAGTTTGACACTTCAGATCCACAGAAATATATATGCTTCTATGGTCAGCAAAGACAAAGATGCTGGGGTTTGCAAAGGAGTCAAAGGCAGTAAGACTCTATAACAAAAGAGAAGTTTAATCCATAAATCAAGGCAGCAGCTGCAGTGAGGGTGTGGGAGTGATATTTGCCTTTCTCATTCAGACTTGGTTTGGGATTTAAAATCCCAGGGGTTTCCATCTGTGGGTTTACAGTGAAATGAGCACTGAGAGAGAAATCTGAATGCTCAGACAGGGAGACCAAGAAACGGAGAAAAGGACAGCAGAAGAGGACATGCAAATCCACCACACTGCAAGGAGGAACCAAGCCTCCTCACATGCATGACCATGACATATGAAGATAGTATTTTGAAAACAGAAGTGGAATTAAATGGCACCTGAAGAGGCCTGTGATGCACCCTACAAGTATACAACTTCTTGAGGAACAAATTCCAGAGACAGCTAGAGCAGTCCTGAATGCAGCAGTCAAAAATTATCACAAACAGCACAAAATATTAAGTCCAATATATGTAATCTTAGTGCAAGAATTTCAGTGGTCTGACTATATTTACTCTTTGGGTAAATATATTCTTAGCTACATAAAATTTCCCTGCAGATAATATTCTTTGTTTTCCACATTTTGCCACTAACCAGTCTTAATATTTTGTTCCATTATGACTGAGATAATACCATTCATAAAGCTTTGCAAGGACCTTCCACAAAGAAGAAATACACTCCCAGAAATAATATTCCAGGAAAGTGTTATTTCAGATTTTAAGGCAACCAGAACCAGTGCATGCTTAATGTATATTTAATTTAGAATTATGCTGACACTGTCTAATATTTCATTCTGCATTGAAAGGGATTTACAATGTAGGGCTCATTAAAAATTACCCAATGTGTTGGACAGAATATCTGAGATGGTGAATGAACAGTGACTTAGGATCAAGATCTAAAAACAGGACAAAAAATACTATATAAAATATACTACATATGTATTTTAAATAAATATATAGTTATATGTTGCACACAAAAAGAGAAGGATATTAAAAGAAAATTCATATAGATAGAATTCAGAAAGGACCATATGTTTTAAATCTTACACAAAAGTCTGATTTCCCTGTAGAATTCTAACCTGGTCTGTTTTGTTTTGTAACACACAAAAGCTTGGGAAACTATGTAAAGGACTGATTATTCATGATTACTTAGCTAGTGCAAAGCTCCATTTGGCAATGTTAAGCAGGAATAGACATGAAGAAAATCTGTGATTGTCACAGACTGATTTAGGAAGACAGTTTCAAATCTGAAAATGAAAATTCTGGGAAAATGCTGACTAAGAAGAGAAATAAAAATCTACAAGCATGAGATGCATAGAAAAGATGGAAGAACCTATGCAGAAAGATAAAAATCAAATTAAAAGCACAAAAATTTAGACTGAAGAACATGGAAATTTTCCAGAAAGTGCGAAGATGCTATGGAATTATTATTTACTCCTTATGATGTTTGTCACAGAATCAGAAAACTGGATCACAAATACAAAGTAACAGTCATTTCTCAGAGGATAGGAATCTCTTCATGAAGGACACATAATTAAAACACATAGGGAATGGAAAAAGCATTTGAAAGCAAACCTGTAGGGGCCTCACTGATGCTGAGAGTAGCATAAAATAAGTCCTCTATTTCTGAACAGTGTGATTGTAGCAAAACTAAAAGACTTATGCATGCAGGAAAAAGTATACTGCATGAGAGGGTCTTGTGTTTTTAAAGAAGGCACGATTATAGAGGGATGATCTTCCAGTAGTAAAACACACACACAGGATAGTAAGGCATATCTTACATGCACTTCGAAACATTGCCACTGAATGCAGAGACAAGGTGACTTTGCTGAGCAAAGGCCACAGATTCAGATCCATATCTTTTGTTTTTCTTTCACAGCCATCTGAATATACTACCAAAATCTGATGCACCACTAAATCTTCAAGAGACTGCTGCTCTGGGATCCTTTGTTCATTTTACTGCTTTTCACATCTGAACTCCTCCCTCTTCAGCAACACAATGGTGAGATGCTCCCTCAACCTGCTGCTGAGTACTTTGGACTCATTTTGCATCATGGAGAGAAGGTCCTTTTCAATGTCTACCACTGACAGCAATTTTCCTTTCCCATTCATCCTTCCTCAGCAGACAAACAAATAACTTGTGCAAACACCCCAACTGGAGGTGCAAGAGATGGCCAGTTTGACCATCCTATTATTTTTCCTAATCTGTAACTGATAATTCTCAGTGTGCCTCAAGTGTCTGTCACTGAGAGAAGGCTTCAAATAAAGCAAAGCTGCAACTGTGAGAAACTGGAGAAGCTGGATAAGTAATTGTTTGAGTTATTTGTTCTTGGTTTTTTGTTGATGGTGGGGTTTTTTTGGTTTTTTGTTTGTTTTTTTCTGGAATATTTAGTTACAACTGACAGAAATTTGCAATCATCTACTTCCTCTACAGTTTGGAACTGCATTGCAGACATGCTCTTAAACTAAAACCAAGAAAAAATAATGAACTTTCCTTGTTTTTTCAGCACATATGAACTTCAGATTTCACAAAACTGTAATGATTTTTTTTGTATATGTATGAGGGGAAAGAGAGATGAAGGGAATGTCTCCTTTCAGGAATGGATGTGAAAACGGGAATTTTCAGCAGCACAGTATGTTGCCAAATACTTTGTTGCTTTCTCTACCATTACGACAACTGATACTTCATTTGTCCTTGCCCTCCATATTTGCTTTGTAGGGTTTGTCACATACAGGCCTCAATTTGCCACATTTTGGCATAGGAAATCTGAGGTTGTCTCTCTGCAGGGCTAATTACAGTGGTTCCTATTCCACTCCAGTATCGCTATCAAATGCCTGAAAATACAGATACCAAACCTCCTAACTAGACTCATCCTTGCTCTATATTTTCATCCAACAGAGATAAATGCCCTGGAAAAATTGCTACTAGAGCAAGCTAACATTAAAAACAGAGTTTGCATTTCTTCTTTTAAATGAGTTAGTTAGAAACCAGTCAGCTGTTTGTTCAACATTCTGAGCCAAAGCTAAGCACCAATCTCTCCCTTGACTTACATTAGCTCTGAGAGCACAAACTATAAGCAAGCTGGGGCTTAATGAGGCTGCATGTGGGGTCAGTCTGGCAGAACGAAAAAGTACGATCATTTTTTGAGCTATGCCAGTTTGAAACAGAAACTACGGGGAGGGTAACAAGAGCAACAAAGAACTAAGGACCTGCAGAGATATCTCACTGAAAGGATTTCACTGATAGCTACTCCCTCATGGTTTCTTTACTCCAGCTGACTGTAAAATACTATTGCCCAAGTACTGGCACTGAGTAGCTAATTCAGATCAGCTAATCCAGATCAGCCTTTGGCATAGCGCAGTGGCACATCTGGATAATAAAGGAAAGACTGAGTCTCTTGTCCAGGAATGTATAAACATATTTGCTTTTAGAGAGATTAGCTTCAAATAAAATATGTACTACACAATATGCAAAAGGAACGTGATTCAAAAAAAATCCCAGCCCAACATCTCCAAATCCTTTCTGTAACTATTTCTGAATAACTCAGAATTGAACCTTCTGCTAAAACCTAATTGTGTTAAATTGGGTGACAGCACAGACTTTCACCATCACAGCCAAAATGAACATCATTTACTTGCCTCTAAAACATGGAAGATAAACAATTGTAGACATAAAAACACTCTACCAACTAGGGAGTCAATAGATAATACATGCTAGAGGAAATACAGAGCCATGGTAACATCTTCAACCAGTCTCTCCTTCCCTTTCCTCTCCTTCCTAACTCATGCTACAGACAACATTCTACGACAGATTTCATATTTGCTTTGTTACTCAGTTTAACAGTCTCCTTTCATTTCCCTGGCCTTCACACTCTTTGCTCCTGAAGAGCAGGAGGTGCTCAGATATAAAGGTGATGGGCTGATGGAAAATTCTAAAGGCAGACTGAATTAATGTCATAGACATATCTCTGGGCCACTCAGAGAAATAATCTTCAATTATTCCAAGGCAATTTAATGAGCTTTTCAAAGTTCTATATTGGCAACACATTCCTCAAGCTGGAAAAACAATCAACAGAAAAACTGAACATCAGACAACCGAATGGTTAAAATCCTGCTTGTGATCTGCTGCAGATGCTTTCACTGGGAATGTTTAAGCATAATAGTTCTGCGTAGGAAGAAAGGAACTGTTGTTATTTTAGTCATCTGCATATATTCTAGTTTTGGTTGGGTTTTTGGTTTTTGTTGGCTTGGTTTTGTTATTTTTTTTAAAGGTACATTTAATGATTATTCAGAAGTGGACTATTATAACCATTAAAAATAATATTCATACAGATTGTAATCAGCTCCAGTGTCTCTCAACATGTGTGTGGGTTGGAGATGAGCACCATGGCCAGTAGGCAGGGCCTTTTTTGGTACTGATGGGGGTGTATATTGAAACTTTAAAAGTTACTGTGATTAATTCCCATCAAGTGAGTGTAATTTTCTTCACTGCTTAAGATTTCCAGCTGCTAAGATTCCTAAAAGGGAGTCAACTGTGCTCTTGAGCTTTATGATTAGAGTCATATCTTTTTTTCAACTAGATTAAGACCCTCCCCAACTCACAAGTTCGCTAGAAATTTTCCATACACTGGTTGTCAGAGCAATATCCAGAAAGCTAATTTCATAATAAGACTCCAAGTCTACCTTTCTCAGCAGCTCTTTCCTTTCAGACTATGTATTGGTAGAATTCAAATTATGGGATTTCAGTTCTCTTAGGTACCTTTGAAATAACCTGGCTTTTGACTTAAGTACTGAGAAAATGCCTTCATACAAGGTTTTTCCACTGGCAAATGCCGAGGGAGTGGGAAAGGTTGAAAGATTTTGGTTCCCTATTAGTTTTATTTGTGACATTCAAGGAAAATCTTCCTTTCTTATAATATCATTCATCCCACTAATGTCTAACTAGGAAAGCAGCACCAACTTTTACAGAGCAGTTGTGGTTTCTCCCTAACAAAGATCCTTTTCTGATTGTAGCTTTTACTCCATTGATTTGATGACCCTTTTAATACCTCTTGGAGAAGATTCTTCACAGAGAAGATTATTCTGGGAAGTATTGAAAAAAACCTGAAAGACAACAGTGTCATTGGTCACAGCCAGCAGGGCTTCATGAGACGGAAGTCCTGCATACCAAACCTGATTTCCTTTTACAAAAAAGTAATCCACTCAGCTGATCAAGGGAAGACAGTTGATGTAATCTTTCTGGATTTCAGTAAAGTTTTCAATACTATCTCTCACAGGGTCCTTCTGGACAAAATGTCCAGCACACAGCTGGATAAACACACCATGCAGTGAGTGAGCAATTGGCCTACAGGTCGAGCACAGAGTGTAATAGTGAATGGGGGAACATCAGACTGGTGACCTGTCACTTGTGGGGTTCCACAGGGCTCCATCTTGGGCCCTGTGCTCTTCAACATCTTCATAAATGACTTGGACAAAGGACTGGAAGGGATACTAAGCAAGTTTGCAGATGACACAAAACTGGGAGGAGCCGTTGACTCCTTTAAAGGCAGGAAGGCCCTGCAGAGGGACCTTGACAAATTGGAAGACTGGGCAATCACCAACCATATGAAGTTCAAGTTCAACAAGGGGAAGTGCTGAATTCTGCACCTGGGATGGGACAACCCTGGATGTACAGACAGACTGGGGAATGAGATGCTGGAAAGCAGTGCCACGGAAATGGAGCTGGGGGTCCTGGTTGATGCCAAGTTGAACATGAGTCAGCAGTGCCCTGGCAGCCAGGAGGGAAAACTGTGTCCTGGGGGGCATCAGGCAAAGCATCACCAGCTGGTCAAGGGAGGGGATTGTCCTGCTCTGATCTGCACTGGTACAGCCTCACCTTGAATATTGTGTGCAGCTTGGGAAAGATATTAAGCTATCAGGGAGCATCCAAAGGAGAGCAATGAAAATGGTGAGGGATCTTGAGGGGAAGCCATATGAGGAGCAGCTGAGGGCACTTGGTCTGTTCATCCTGGAGAAGAGGAGACAGGGTAGACCTCATTGTAGTCTACAACTTCCTTGTGAGGGGAAGAGGAGGGGCAGGCACTGATCTCTTCTCTGTGGTGACCAGTGACAGGACCTCAGGGAACGGCCTGAAACTGTGTCAGGGGAGGTTCAAGTTGGATATTAGAAAGAGGTTCTTCACCTAGAAGGTGGTTGGACACTGGAACAGACTCCCCAGGGAAGTGGTCACAGTACCAAGCTTGACAGAGTTCAAGAAACATTTGGACATTTCTTTTGGGCACATGGTATGATTCTTGGGGATGGTCCCGTGCAGGGGTAAGATCTGGACTTGATGATCCTCGTAGGTCCCTTCCAATGCAGCATATTCTCTGATTCTTGGGTTTGTGTCCATTTTAAATAACCTGATTAGATGCCTTTCATCAGAAGACTGAGAGGAGTCATATCAATCACAGTGAGAGTTTTCTGAACACACGGAGAATGAAAATGGGTTGAATACCTTTACATTTTCCATCCTTCTACAAAGAGAAAGTCCATTCTTATAATAATCCTTAATAAAGGTGTCTAACACTTAACTGTAAGTTTCATTCCCCCCAAAAAATGCATATGTACTCTAACTGAAACTACTCCAAATTAGAATCATATTCAAACTGCTCCAGCCAAAACAATAAAGTCAACCTAAGAAATGCTATATAGTGTTTCTAAAGTAAGACTTTGTATTTTCATATAAAAGTGAAACCCTCAATTTAAAATTTTCCTAAATTTTTAAGAGTCAGTAAAAATAGCAACTAAGCACTTGTTCTGTCACATGCAGAAATACACTGAAGGGTATTTTAATTATATAGAGGATATGGGAAAAAAAGTGCTTGACTATTTCCAACACTATTTTCTATTTCAATCAGCAAATTTTAAAACAGTCTTTGCAGTTCAGTCCTACATACAATAATTAAAAAAGCTACTTTTGACTTTGCTCTCCAATTTTCTACTAATCTATGGAATCATTTCAGCTACACCTGTTCTGCTCATCTGTACTACCTTCATCACCTGAAAAATCAGCCTACAAATGCATTTTGCTTCCTAATCTCTTGAATAGGCTGGCCACTATTACTTACATCATTCAATTGATTGGGAAACACAGAGAGGCAGCACAAATTACTGGGGGTCACGCAGAAGGTTTAAACAACATCTCTCCTGGTTTCAATCATGCTTTTTAAAATATATCCTTCCCCTTTATTATATTAATGGATCACATATAAGTGTTCATACTGCTGAGACTGCCAAGGTTTACACAGAACCTATTCCATGAGCAAAGTTCTGATCTGTCAAACTCTGTTGCTATCGATATTTGGTACCTTGGACTCATGTAGATCAGGGTCCTCAAGTGATCAGTCCATGCAACATAGTAGTGGCATTTTCAACTACTACAGAAAAATTTGCATTTTTTTTTTTTTCTCAAGAAAAATTAACATGCTAAACTGTCACTGTGGTTTTAGTAACTACATGAAAAGGGACTGGGCAGAAAGAGACCAATGCATTCATTTTCTCATATAAATAAGGGCTTACGTGAACCTTGCTCTGCAGAGGTGAGAGGCTTCCAGACACTGAAATAATCCAGCCTGGTAGCTTTTGTCAGTTTAATTATTTTTGACTGAGATTGGTACTCACCAAACCATCTCAGATTGACAGCCCTGGAGATGATGTCCTGTATTATGTATGGAACAGATACAGTCCAAGGAGCAGCAATGCTATAGGTCTGATTTATTTTCATTTCGGTCTTAAATGTGTCCCCCAATTTTTAATTGATGATAGTGACATATCTTCCCCACTAGCACCATTTTTTATTTTTCCCTAAAAGACAACAAAGGTGTTTCCTTAAGCCATATAGATTTTACTTCTAAACATGATTAATTCTCCCTAGATACAGACTGTATCTTCATAAATGCTTTTATTACTGTGATTGCCAAAAAATCTGGGCAACTGATAAATTTACTTAATGGGCAACTGTTAAATATGGAAACTAGTCTTTATTTACATTAAATAAAAACACCTGGCCAGTTATATTTTAATAACGTTTTGTTCTGCAAAGGAGATTGCTCACTGAAACTGAAACAACAGAAATTTAATAAGGAATGGGAATCAAGAAAAGGAAAAGGAAAATAGGGAACCAATAATTTTAAGATATTGGTTGTCATACGCTGTTTCACCTGTGTACATACCACTAGTTACATAGATAAATGAAGCCACTTCAAGGCATGAGAATAGCACAACAATGTCATAACAGTGAAAGAAAATTTACAACCAAAATCTGCAGGAGGCAAAAGAGAAGGAAGGAGGAAATGACAATCTAGTGAGTAGGCAACTAGTAATCTGCTTAAACCTGGGCCTCAGGAAAGACACAAACATAGAAGCTGGTGCACTGCAGCAGCCTGGCTCATGAAGCAATAGTTGCCAAGACCCAACCATCGAGATGAACATGCAGGGAGATTCTGCTGCAGGCAGCAAAGGAGGCAATCAAATTCTAACCTAAAAGGTAACATCCTAACCTCTAAGCTTGATCTAAAGCATGAGGTTTAGTACTGATTCCAATTTCTCTGTTCCTGTTAAATAGGAATATCCAAAGTTACAGCAATTATCAACATAAATGTCATCTCTGCATATCACTAAGCTCTTGGCCTTAACGAAACCCTTTGGCAAATCATGCATTGTAAAACTTCAGTGCAGCTTCTTACCACATCACAGATTTCTGGCGTGTTATATACAAAATCTTTAAAGACAAGGTTTTTAAAAGGAATTTAAGCACATAACATGTCCTTACAAATCTGCTGGATCCAGTTCTTAAAAGGAGGATAACTGCACCTTGCTGTACCTTACTTATCTTTACAACATCTCCAAATTACAGACTGTAAAAGCATTTACTACTTGAACTATGACTAGGCAGGTGTGTAAAGGACCGTGTACTTAGTGATGAAATTAGGTAAACTGTCAGATAATGGCTAGTCACTGGCTCCTTCAGCTTGAAAGAACGATTTTTCTAAAGACCATTCTTCTGTTCTTCATTAACTTTTAAATAAGTAAAACATCAAGACTCTCAGAAATTATATTCACCACGATTTTCTTGCTTACAGGGTCCTTCCACTTTTCACAGAATCTTAGAACCATTATGGTGAGAAAAGACCTCTAATATAATCAAGTCCAGTCATTAACCTAACACTGCCAAGTCTAGTATTAAACCATGTCTTTAAGAACCACATCTATATGCTTCTTGAACACTTTCAGGGACAGTGATTTCACCACTTCCCTGGGCATTCTGCTCCAATACTTGACCATCCTTTCTGTGAGGAAATTTTTTCTACAATCCAATCTAAACCTCCCCTATGGCAACTTCAGGCCATTTCCTCTTGTACTATTGCTTGTCACCTGGGAGAAGAGACTGACCCATACCTGGCTAAAACCTCCTTTCAGGTAGTTGTAGAGAGCGATAAGGTGTCCCCTGAGCCTCCTTTTCTCCAGGCTAAACAACCCCAGCCCCCTCAGCTGCTCCTCATAAGACTTGTGCTCTTGACCTTTCACTAGCTTTGTTGTCCTTTAGGGACAATCACTTCCCTGGTCCTGCTGGCCACACTCTGGCTGATTCAGGCCAGGATGTCATTGGCCTTCTTGGCCATCTGGGCACACTGCTGCTCTGTGTTCAGCTGGCTGTCAACTAGCACCCTCACATCCTCCAGATCTACCATGCCCAGATCCTTTTCTGCTAGGCAGCTTTCCAGCCACTCTGCCCCAAGCCTGTAGCACTGCTTGGACTTGTTATGACCTGAGTGGAGGTCCCAGCACTTGGCCTTATTGAACCTCATACTGTTGGCCTCCACCCATTGATACAGTCTGTCCAGATCCCACTGTAGAGCCTTCCTGTTCTCAAGCATCCAGCTTGGTGTCATCTTCAAACTGAGAGTGCACTTGATCCCATCATCCACATCATTGATAGAGACATTACACACAACTGACTCCAATGCAGAATGCATGTGACTGGCCACCAGCTGGAATTCACCACCACTCTTTGGGCTTGTCCATCCAGCCAATTTTTTACCCAGTGAACATCAAAGCCCTCAGCAGCCAGTTTCTCCAGGAGAATGCTGTGGGAGACAGTGTCAAAAATTTTAGTAAGGTCCAGGTAGACAGAATCCACAGCCTTTTCCTCATTCATTAGGCAGATCATGCTGTCATAGAATGATATCAGGTTAGTCGAGCAGGACCTGCTTTTCCTAAACCTGGATGGTCTTGATCCCCTGGTTGTCCTGTATGTGCCACATGATGGTACTCAAGATGATCTGTTCCATAACTTTCCCTGGCATCAAGGTCAGGCTGATAGGCCTGTAATTCCTCAGATCCTCTTTCCAGACCTTCTTGTAGGTGGGTGTCACACTGGCTAACCTCCAGTCTTCTGAGACCTTCCTGCTTAAGCAGGACTTCTGATAAATGATGAAGAGTTGCTTATGTTAGCTCCCTCAGTATCCTTGGGTGGGTTCCATGTGGCCCATAGACTTGTGCTGCGTTAAAGTGAAGCAACAGGTCAGTAATTGTGTCTGCTTGAATTATTGGGATTTCACTGTGCTCCTTGCAGGGCAAGTCTTCCAGCTCCAGGAAGGAGTACCCTGAGGATAACTGGTCTGACTATAAAAGACTGGGGCAAAGAAGGCATTAAGTACCTCATCCTTTTCCTCATCCTTTGTGGTAATGTTTCCCATCAAATCCAAAACAGGATGGAGATTCTTTATTCTTTCATTGATAGCAGCAAATCTTGTAAAGAGAAGAAAGACACCATCACTATGGGAAAGACATCATCACCATGACAGAGGATTCTGGAACTGCCTACTGAGCTTTGTCTTGGATCAAACCTACAGCAGAACTGCCAAGGAGGCCTACCAGGGAAAGAACATGTACACGATCCCTCCATAGTGAGTTCCTTTCCTTACACTTTAGCCCACCCCTCACTCTTAGTTCTCACTTTGTTTCTGCAAAGCTCTTACCAGGTCAAAATTGAAGACTTATTCCCTATGTAGCTGCACTGACACAGACTTTTCCATAAAATCTTAAAGTAATTTTTGCACTTTAGAAAACCTATATTATAAATGTTAGAAAAAAGGCATGAATTTCGTATTAGGTGTCAGCAAGACACCTATTACTAAAACCCTAACAAGGTCTGCTAAGGCCCCATTGAGCACCAGCTGGAGGTAAGCAAGTAAAGAGATGATGAGTCAGGGTGTCAAACTGCTCTCTTTCAGAATTTCTTTTCTTGGTATCTTTGACAAAGAAGTCCTAAACGCCAGTGACAGACAGAAAGATTCAAGACCAAAATCCATTCACAATTCTGCATCCTAAAACAGGGACAGAGAATGCTCCCATTTAAGATCCAAATTTAGCCCCCTCCTACTCAGACCTTTGTGTCATCTTGTGCACTTCTTACGAAAAATATTTACATGGGAATTGCCAACTCAACAAGCAAAGGAAGAAAATTTTATCTCAAATGAACAAAGCCTGCTGCATTTTGGCATTTTATTTTTTTTTCTTTTTTAACAAATCATTCTGTAGCATGAGTCAGATAATATGGAGTGGGAGGATCACACTCCAGCAGACTGTGGTAGAGCAGGTGGAGCTGTGGAGACAGCTTGGACATATGCAGCATGCATGTTCTCTCTTGAAGGACTTAGAGATACAAGTCCTACAAAACTGCTTTTGCAAGGATATCTTGCTGCTAAATTTGTATTTTAAAAACGCTGGGATTCCTGAGCTGTTTTCCTACACCTCCACCAATTAATGTATTTCTTCTGGGTGGGTTTTTTTGTTTTGGTTTGGGTTTTTTTGAGATGAGAATAAAAGCCACAGATTTTTCTCACAGACTAGTTGGGAAATTCATTCTGAGAGCAGGTGACAGCCTTTGCAATGGAAAATGCAAAGTACTTATGCTATTTCCTGGACACAGAGCAGACTCAACAGCACAGAGGACATTCCACAAGAGGGATTTCATATAGTCAAGTTGGCTTATTTTCCTTGGCCTCTAATTACTGAATTTATTCTAGTTCTTCTGCTATTACAGTCCAAGTTAAAGTAGTATCTTGTGACACATACAAGCAAATTGACACATAAACTCTAGAGAAAGGTTTTTACCAGACCCTATATTTCTCCAAACACATCAAAAAGCTTTTAATAGTGCTGAAAGTCCCTGGCTTTAATAATCAGATTTATTCCATTTCCAGGATTATAGATAGCCTGGGTCTGCTTATTTGCCCTCTGAATTAAATTGGCATGAATAAACAATAATGATACTGATGCCAGAAAAGTCACATCAGTGTGAAAGAAAACATCAGGTCCATGCTGAGGAGACCAGCCCTTGCATTAATCTAGCCCCTCAGTGGCTTATCAAATAATTTAAAATAAATTAATAATGTGAACAAGACACAGTAAACCCAAATTTGAATAATGAGATCTTTGGGTTTGCTGCTCTTTGGAATATTATCTATATGAACAAACAGTAGCCCCAGGTGTTCTCAAATAAGCAAGCTCCCTAAAGGTTTGTTAGCTGACTGCTTGCCTGGGGGCCACTGGATCTATTACAGTCTTGCTGTAGCTTCCTGCAGAAGAACCCCTTCCTGAATGTCTCAAAACTGGCCACAGGCTAGTCAGTGAGCATGCCAGGAAAATGCTGTGGAGACCCCAGTGAGACATGTACTTACTGTGCCTAGCATGGGATGCCAGACTTTTGACATCTCAGATCACATCACATTTGTAATGTGTGTTATGAGCTTTTAATCAAGGCAGAGGGAAGAATCCTCTCTCCTTCCATGGCAGACAGCACAGGCTGGGCGCACAGTGCTGCACAAGCGCGGTACGAAGGGATGAGGGAAGATCCTTGAGGGGAAAAGCAATGATGAAATTGGCATGATTGCTAGTGGCTTCTTGTAGAGACTGAGATAGCAATTTGGAAAAACAAGCTTGCTACAGGAAAACATTACACCAATCTGCTGTAATGAGCAGGCAGTAGAACAGTGCCTTGATGTTATGTTCCATTCTGGGTTTGAGCTACACACTGCAAAGGTTTTGGCCTTTCTGGGTGTAAATGAACACAACCTAATGATTTTTCCTCACTTTTTAGTCTCCCAAGCAGACTGAATAAGTATTAATTTACAGTGGGAACAACAAAAGACAAAACCAATGCAGCAAAATTGTGGGTGGACCAGAAGGGGTTTCCATCAACTATGCCATATACACTTTAATCTGTCAGGGTGAAGGAGATGAAAGACTGGATGCTTTAACCAATTGTTTCAGTCTTGAGGTTAGGCAGTAACTCTCATGAGGTAGGGAGCTTCTAGTTTCCTCCAGACTACAGGCATTTTTAAAAGTAATCACAACACTCTAGAGTACCACCTAGCTATGAAAACATTTGGGGAGAAAACTCTTGAGATGATGAAACATTCCGTTTACAGATGGGAACAAAGTGGCACAGAAGGATTAAATTATTTGCCCAATATTATAAAGTAAATCAGTGATAAAATACAGAAAAGAATCAGGTGTCCTGATGCCCACTTTTCTACATAAATCACTAGATCATAATTTCTTCTGCAAGATCATAATTTCCTCCCTTCATATGCCATCTTGATGTTAGAGAAAGATTATTCTACATGCTGCATGGAGTAACATTTTTCCAAGTCTAATTCAAAACCTGTCAAGCCATGGAGTTGCTCTTCTATTCCCTTGGAAAATGATTCCAAAGCTTGACAGGGCAAGGACATATCTCCATGACAGGAAGTTTTCCATAACACTTGCCCTTAAATTTTTCTATTCTCTACTTGTGGTCATCTAAATATCTTGTCTCTTTCCATGGTATTTATGATCCTCAAACACTAGCAGAGTTATATTTCCCCTTCTCTCTCCCAAATATCACTTAATCAAGCAAGATAACACTAACTATTTCAGTATTACCTCTAAAAGCTATTCCTTAAATTCTCAAAACAGTTTTCAGTATGCTCCCCAAATTTTCTCCACTTTTCCCATATTAAACACTTATTCCAGTCTTTTCACAGTGTGTTCTTTGACCTTGACCAGTACTTCTTTCCTCTCTGCTGATAGGACAGACTACAGCAGTACACAGGATGATGGGAGAGCTGGAGTCTGCAGTGGGAAATCAATTGTGTCACAAGACCTCTAGGGTTGAGAGATTACTGGCAAGCTCCTGGAGGAATGTTTCTATCCATCCATTGGAACTGAAAGGAGTGCCAGATCTTGCATTAACATTGGGCTATTTTACCCAAAGGTGAGAGGCAGAACTTACTGCTTCTTTCCTGTTCTTTTTTACCATTTTAGCCCACCGAAGTCAGAAGAAACAGACATTAAATTCCAACATTTAATAATAACAATGAAATTATTTATTTGTTGCAGTGCCGGCTAAATCAGCAAAAGACAAACACCAGTACCTGAAACCCTTGTGGTTTCTACTGCGGTCAGAATGAAGCCTCACAAAAATGGCCATCTCAGCAGAAATATACAACCATGGGCTGCCACATTAACATAAATTACAGCAGCCAGAAATTATTGCTGCCTCTAATCTCCAAACATTCAGGAGCTGAACTGCGTTCAGCGGAATGACCTGTCCTCCATGATGCATTAGTGTTTGCACTCACTCTCGCTCTCACGCGCACACAAAGCCTGTCCTTTTGAAGCACAGAGATTTATGCTTCCTGAAATAAAAAACCCAATACTTTAACTGCTCCTGCCTAGTCCCCTTCCTCCTCTCTAATCAAATTATCAACCCTTAGCTTTTTGTGGACCTTCTGGAACTTCTATTTTGGGTGAAGATCAAGAAACAAAGCTCCAATTAGAATCTTTTTCTTACTACCCCAGAAGATGCAATAACTTCCTTTCCCCCAGTATTTATAAACCAAAAGTGGTGGGAAATAGTTAACAGCTTGAACAAGAAGATATAAAGAACCCAAGTATAATTGTGCTTATACAAAGCCACAGAAAAAAAACCAATCTGCTGCTGATCTTGTTCTCCTTGAGTTTATACCATCCATCCCCTCTATCCCTTGTCTTGTCTAACTTACCTATACTTCTTAAAAGCATTACAGACAGGCCTGTGAACAAGTCTGTCTAAAATTTGACTACAAGAAAATAATATTTACAAGTTCTTATTTCTACTCATTTTAAGTTAACAACTGGCTTCTTCTTTGCATTTATAGGGCTTTTAGTTGCTTTCAACTAAATTGATGAAAACCAGGTTTAAATCACAGTGAGTGTACTGATTTAACAAGGCTTATAGGAAACATTAACCTAAATTAAACTGGTACAACTGATGGCAGAGGAAAGACTGAAGGTTTACTGTTGAAGGCAATGGTCTGCCTAAAATAATAATAATCAGATGAATCTAAGTGGAACTGGTAGATATAACTGCCACCTAGGTACTTGAAAGGTACACATAACAGAGTTCAAAACAAGTTTCCACTTCAGACAAAAGGATAATATAACACTCGTTCAGGTTTTGAGCAATTTGAATTTAAAAAAATCCAAACAGCAAAAGAAACACAAGACAATACACCATAGCTGGGCAACTCCTTCAAAAACATGCAAGAGCAGAACATGCTTTCCAGGTGGAGAGAGTGTCACACGTTCAGGTCCAGCTGACCTGAAGTGTGGTGTGGCTGTGGCACATGTGGCATTTTGGGGAACAATATATATAGAGAGAATTGGTGCTCTGAGTATGGAGAAGAACCTCTGTGTTTCTATTTTGTTTGAGAATGGAGGGCTTTATACATTCCTTTAAAATAACAAAAATCCATCACATTTATCTGACTCCATCCGATTAATTTCCTCTTCCTAACCAGAATAAACTTCTATCCCCCAAATTTAGACCAACAGTTGTAGTGAAAAGGAGCACAGCTTTTAATAAGAAGGTAGCAGCAATAAATAATCTAGCATCTACTACTACAATAAAAACACACTGCTGACAATGACTCTGAAATCATCCTACGTAAGATGACAAATTAAATCAGATCTAGGTCTATCCATAATACAATCTCTTCCATAGATTCAAATATTATGTTCTAAAAACCAGACAACAGCAACCAGAACTCTCCACAATGCCACCATGTGATCTAAAGACTCCACACCACCCTTCACTCTTTAGGACTGAACAGCTGTCATAAATATAGAAAGCATGTTAACATTAAGAATCGTTGCTATTAAAAATCTACCAAATAAAATATCTGGAATACAGTAGTTATTAATAATCATTCTCAGGACATATATATTTAGGACTCAACATTAGCAGAGTGCTACAAAAGCTTGTTAATGGCTATTTGATGCAGGCAATCTATGCTGCAGAGTGAGAAGAAGCCCCAAAAAGCTTGCTTTCAGAGAAATCTTTTCATCTACTCTAGAAGGCCTTTTTAAAGACCAACAACAACAGTGGATTAAATCTGCAATGGAAATGGACGACTTTCAACTCTGAATCAGTGTATAAGTCTCACACCCTTCCCTTTCAAACTCATCACATGTTCCCACCAAAATAATCAGCTGTGAAAGAGTGAATTATGCCTACATTTATAGTTCATTTTGTTTGGCTTTGGAGCTATATCCTCTTGAAACAAACAGACACAGTCTTAACATCGCTCAGAGGCACTGCTTATAGGTTGTCTGCAGCCTCATACATATGTGTGGAAAATATATAAAAGGATACCTATCTATAAAACATGTTCCTTTAAAACACTGCCAGCAAATATTTCAAGCAGCACCTAGTTCTCCCCTCATTTACATCTCTCCTTTCATTCCAAGAGACAGCATTCAGGCCTATCAGGTTATGCCAAAAACTTAACCACTGCCTTTGTGTCATCTATGTCAAAGATACCTCTTTTTTTTCTCCCTCTTCCTCTTCAGATCTAAGACCCCGAGTCTAGAAGAGTTGTCCACTTTTTTCATGCCTCAACTGAGGAATCAAAAAATGCTTTCAGCCTTTCCAACTTTATGGTTTTGTTTGACAACAGTATACAACAACAATGATCTATGTGACACAGTTACAGCAGAATATTCTTAGGTGTACTATCACATTGCTGCAATTGAACAGGACACCATAAAAGAGATTTAAGCTAAGTGTTACCCTGCCTTTGCAATGAAGAGTGTGCAAACAGTTAATTAAAGCAAGTCGCCTAACACAATATAGTGTGATACAGCATCCAAATTTTTCATCAGTTAAATTTTAAGGTGACACACTCGCTCGGTAGAAAAAAATCATTCAACTCAGGGTATTGTCCTGGAATAGCTATTTCATTACCATCACTCAAGTATATGTTCCTTATTTCAACAAGCACACACTTTAATCCCTCTTCTCCTTCCTCCAAACCATTTATGGGTTCACTGGACAGTGCACAGACCTATAGTGTCCTGCTACAAAAAGAGAGAAGGAGGATGGAGATATAGTATACCTGTTAAGTTTTGGGATGCTTCACTCAAGATTAGACCATAGGGCTGAGCTAAGGGTCATGATGTGACTCTTAAAACTTACCTGACAACCATAAAATACTCCTATATAGTAAGCACCAATAACACTTTCTAAACTCAAAGATGAAGTGCTCCCACCTTGTCACAAGCATTGAAGTCAAAAAGACCATTATCTTTAAAGGAGTTCTTCAGTTTGCTCATTTCCCTCCATTTAAAATGAAAAAAAAAAACCCAAAACAAAACAAACTAAAAACAAGTGCCAGAAGCTCCAATAAGTAAACAAGAGAGATCATACAAACTCATCACAAAAGGAAACACTTGAGTCTTTTGTGAGAAACATTCAAGAAGCAAAGGTAAGCTAATCAAGCTATGACAATTGTAGGCAGCCTGGGATGCCCAAGGGGCCTCCCTGCCCTGATGAGTATATATTTGGGCTGCATTGCCATAACTCTGGCCTATGGCAATCTCTTTTCTTAAAAAAAAAAAAAGAAAAAGAAAAAGAAAAATCAAAGTCAGCTATGGCTCGACAGGTCTGCAGTAAAGCCTAGCCATGTAGAAAATAGAGCAGCAGCTGCACTACAGGATCAAAAAAACAGAGTGAGCAAACTCCATCATCAGGCACAATTATTTCACTGGATGAAAAAGAAGAAAAGAAGATACAATAAATATACCCAGCCCCACCCCCCAAATGTCTAAAACAAACACAAGGAATTTAGGTTTCTCATGCAGAATATCTGCACAGTATCCATTATCTTCCTTACAGAGTTATGTTTTTCAAATATTTGGCTCCCATCAGACTAGTTTAGTACTTCAGAAGGAAGGAACAAAGAGTATGCACAAGGCAAGTAAGTCTAACCTAGGCGACTACCTTTCAGTCATATTCCATGTTCAAAGCTCCTGGAGGAGCATCCTGCTAAGCGTGGGAGAGGGTCACTCCCACATTCTGTCAAGGCATAATAACTACATCGAAAGCTCATGTAAGGTAAGTATATCATAGCATCGGCATACAGCACTCAAGTCATCTCACAGAGACAGGTCAAAATCATATCTCCATGAACAACTATATTTTCAGAGTGTTTGGAAAGTTTAATACACAGGAGCTTGGTCCTCTCGTTTCAGTGAGTCAAAAGAAAGCCTCCAATCAAAGACATTGCTAATACATATATTTACACATGAATCAATAGGAAAATTTTAGATATTAAATTCTCACCTCAAGTGTTTCTCTGAATATATAAAATAGCTCTCTCCCTAACAAAGAGAGTTTGTACAGCCTTTATCCCATAAGATAGTGGACATGAGGCAGAGACCTCAGAAATACACCTGGCTAATGAATTTTGAGGCATTAGTTGCTAGTTGCACATACACATGCTGCTCAGAGATGCAAGTACCTTCTCTTCCCATACCTACTGGAGCCAAATCCCTGCTTGTGTAATGGTAATCAATTCTCTAGAAAAACCCTACTAAATCCTTAGGAGAAGGAGGAATTTCCTGTGATGTTTATGGGTGTTTATGGGACACATCCACAAACTTCATGGTTGGAATGAATGCTGTGTAGCACTCAAGTATCTTTCTACTTATGCATATTTATATTTATGGCTTCTTAAAAAAAATCTTCAATGCCTTAAGTAACTATTTATAGGACAGAATTTACAGGAAATCATGTTAACTAAAGTGTTTCAGTATGTGAGTAGTGTAAATATACATCTTCTAAGTGGTTATTAGACAACAATGGACAGTGAACACCAGTGAAGACCTCCGGAATTCTGGCTCTCCACCAATGCCCTGCTCTTCAGAAAAAGGTTTTTCACTTCTCCAGCTCCTACACATCTCTTTGGCCTTTTGGGATTGCCAGTCCTTTGTGTGTATAGGAGGAGGGAAAAACTGCAGAGCCAGCTATATAGAGCAGAGGAAAAAGGTGGGTGTCTTGACAACAAAAAAGTACTGAGGTACTCTTTGCTATAGCCCTGCACTGCGGAGAAATCAACTTACCCATAGCAGCAGCCGCCAAGTGCTGAGAACACACACTTCTAGTGAATCTGCTATCATTCGAGAGATGATCACAGCATAAAAGAGCACAGCTAAATCCTGAAGCTGCTGTAAAGTAGGTACCCAAGTTTAAAACCAAACAAAACAAACCTCACAAGAGAAATAGAGTAATCTACGGATTTGTCATTTAATCCCCTCAAGTCTTTTACATTTAAGGCAATTCCATCACCTTTGACAATTCTTACTGCAATATGCTGAAAGTACATTGGAATTATGAGTAAAAAGATATATAAAAGCATATAGAAACTCTTGAAGAAATATGCTGATACATCACCAAAACACTAGAACACCACATTGGAGTCAAAAGATACCTTCAGTTTTATAAGCACCTCCAGATTTCTCAGACATGCTGAAAGCACAGCTGGACATCGCCCTGTTGTAGTGACATCAAGAGAGGAAGGAGTACCCTTTGGCACTGCTCAGCCTTCCCTCCACAGAACCCCACTGAAAAGAGTGGGTGGATGCTGTGCCAGCACATACACATACCAACAAATCTGGAAGTGCTGACAGCCAGTTTCCACAGGGCCTGCAGCAAGCCTGAATTGCCCTCCTGTGGCCTCCCTCTTTCACACTCCAGTACACCTCAACTGAAGCAAAAGCCCATGTTATCTGCAGATCAGAAAGCTGCAGACTCACCAGAGCAACAGGTAGAGGAATAAAGAATGGAAGTCAACATGTTTGAGAGCAACTGGGAAGTGAAAAAGATTCACACAAGACAAAGACAAATAGCAACATGATAAAAAAAGTAGCTGCGATGAATGCAAGTGTCACTCATTTGCAAGAGGCCACTGCACACAACTAACTGACAACTGGACACACTCTCAGGAGTTTAACTGGTCTTCTAGGGATATGGTGACACGACAAATTATGATCTGCCTCTGGGAAAGCACTTTTCTTAATTCCTCCTAAATTGTATGAAATGGGCATGGGTACATAATATGGGGACATTTTATAGATGTGCCCTTATGAAAAGACTATGTCTTTTTGCATTTAGAACAACTACATCAGAGAAACAAGGGTTGTCTGCACTGCTTCAACATGAACTGCAATGCATATCTCCAAATGACCTTAAAAATGGTACCACTAAAAACACTTGTCAATAGGAAGATCTTACTACTGTTCCTTACAGTTTCACATGGACACTTTATTCCACATCTCCGGCAAAACTCCATCCTTGAAGTCACCTTGTGAGACCACAGAGTTTACTCATGAACAGAAAAATACAGCTTGTGGATGTACAGAAGTTCTTGAAAGAATGAATAGTATGTGCACAGGCCCAAGTTTGAAGAGAAACAGAAACAGAGGAGAACATAATGCAGTGGCTTATTTTCTCAGATTCTGAAACTTTGCATCACTTCAGAGGCCATCTGTGGGATACACTGGACCACCACCTCCACAGTAGATTTCATGTAGAAATCTCTCACTAATATACTCAACATACTGACCACCACTGGCATAAAAGAAACTACACACATGTCAATACTATATGAACAGATCTCTGGAAGGTCAGAACAATACTTCAGCCTGTGTTGAAGCTCTTCCTGCACCTCCTGTCAGGAACTACATTGGTGTTTGCATAATAGATTTTCCAGAAGAAAATCTAACATAGGCATAAGAAAAGTTGTTTAATTCACATTAAAATTTAATACTATAGACAGAAGCTTTAACCTGCTTTACCTTTTCTCCGCCAACAGGATGAAAAGAAATTCCAAGGTCATCAGTCATCATCATTATAGCTGCACAAAAACAGTGCAAGCAAGAGCTATAGACAAGAATTATGTTTTTACGACTGTATCATCCAATTCCTGTAGTTTTCATAGGCATATCATGTGATTTGGTTATTTTTGCAGCCTTTTTGCATTTGCAGATGTTCTAGTAAATGGTATTTATTAGAGGACTATTCCAATGTTGAAAAATGCACATTTCAAATGGCGTATTGCAGAGATAATTCAAATTTGGATGGGCTCAATGAAATGGAGAAAAGGTGAAAAAGAGGACAGATTCACCAAGAAATATTTGCAAAAGAAGTTCCTGAAGAGCATGATTTAACCAAAATACATCAATTTGTGTAGGCCAAAAGAGAAGAGGGATTATGCATATGTATTGTTTATTCTCAACAATTTGTAAACTTCAATATTAGTTTTAAGACCTTGATATCTAGCTTGAACCTAATCATATAGAATATTTGTATACAGTCCTCTCACATTTGTATTTTCTATCATCTTGTTAGATATGGTCATAACTTGCTTAGATGACTCTAAAATGTCTACAACACAGAGACAAAGGATTCCCATGATCATAAACATGAACCACAATACTGTCTGTTCACATGCCATTTCCAATTAATGGATTTTAAAAAAATTTGACAATAAAGCTTGTAAACACCCCATGAAGCATTATAAGCATTAGTCTTTACTTTCACACTGCAGCAGCCTGACCTGAGACCAAAACTAGGTATCCAGTCCAGGAATTCTAACTGTTTTGACTATTATCTCATGTTATCTTTCAGCCTTCATGACAGTAGCCACACCCTCAACTCTGTAGTTCCCACTTCTAAATATTCTCCCAAGTTCTTCTCACAGCAGCACAAGAAAAGTCAATCTAACACTGAGGGAAATATAACAAAACCATCTATGCTGGAGATAGCCACTAGCAATTTCCAATTATTCCCAGATAGCTTGGCATCTCTTCATAGTGTCATTTAATGTTATCAGATAATAGCTAGTTATTTCTCAGACAAACAGGTGGAATCTAATCCTGTTCTCCTACCTGGGTTTGTAAGATTTTTCTTGTGAGTTATCTACTGAGAATTATCTCTGGAGATTTTCCTCTCCAGTGGAACTGGCTAAAAGATATTAGGTAAGTTCAGAATTCACCAGGGCACCTGACATTTTCTTCACATAATGTTCTCTTGCATAATAGGTGGGATATTATGCAGAATAACATGCTTATGCTGTGAACATCAGCTTGGGGACACATTTCCTTGGAGTGGGCAATCTGGAGCTAGTTAGAAGCATTGGTAAAACAGAACAACTGATGGACATTAACCAAAGCTGCACACAATCAAGGAAAGAAATTACCACGTTAATCAATGCAAATTTTTAGCTCTGAAATCTACACATGGGAAAAGAACACAGAATACCTCAGAAGATCTTGATTTTAGTTCTTACACTGCTCTGACACCAGATATGATCTTACTCAACAACCAAAACAAGCTGGCAAGCTGCAGCTTCTGATAGGACACGTTCACATCTCTCTCCCCAAACACAGCACAAATAGCTCCCCATCACTGGCACTTTAGTAGACTGTTTATGGTCTGTAAAAAATGAAAGAAATTACCTTCCCTCCACTCGAAGGGCACAAGGCCAGAGCAGCGAAAAGGGGGCAACTGACGTTACTATTGGTTCACAAAAGATTTGTTTCAGGGATTATTCTACGGTGTTTGTTACCAGGTGTCTTAGCCCAATTCCTGTCCCAACATCCTCCATTAAAAAAGATAAGACAAATATGAAACAATTGGAGAAGCATCTGAGGATTCATCATATTCTGTAAACATCTCATTTGCAGTATGGAGTTTGTACTTATCTTCTTTTCATCCACTCTGATGTGAGCTGCTTTTGTAGTTTTCCACAGACTTAATGCTAACGTCTCAGGGAAAACAAACCCACTTTAGAAGTTATTTCAGAATGTACAGATATAATGCAGAGACGTTATTCTCAACCTTTACTTTAGTTTCAGAGGCAAAACAGCAAGCACATTAAGACTAGTCTGCATAAAACTTCTCATGAAACCAGATTTTGGTGTGAACTAGGAAAAAGACTTTCTTTGAACTCTGTATTGCTTGCATTTGCATTTTGAAACTGAAATTTCCCCTTGAAACTCCCAATATGTTTCTGTTACCTTCAGGGAACAATAAGGGAGCCCTCCTGTGGATAATGCATCAAATTTAAATTCCCATGACCGACAAGCAAAGACTATGTAACCTAGGGGATAAAATGGCTCTATTTTAGAGCAAAGAGAGAGAGGTGGTAATCCACTGGAGGCTGTAGTTTAATTTAAATGGCTATTAACTTTGTTCCATGGGGGCAGTTACAGCCTAATTCGTAGTACTTTTCTGAAGCAAAAGAAATCGCACCAAATAAAACATCCAGGCTTCAAAAGATATCTTAACAAGACAAAAAAAAGTGTAATGGCTTTATATATACATTATGAACGTTAAAATATAATTATTTATGCTTCCAACTCTTAATACATGATGTTTAACTTTAGGGATAATATTCACATGAGGGTATCAATATTGTTTATATTAGTAAAGTTAGGTACTTGCTCAGTCAGGATTCTCTGTGTTCCTTAGTACATCAATGCTTCCTTTACATAAAGCATGACAGAGAGCTTAACACCCTCTTCCTCCCTCCTGAAACAGAAAAGTACTCAGACAGGGAGAACACCAAGACCTGAGACCAAGTTAACTCTATTGCCTGCCTTCAGTTCTTATATTTGACTCATTGAGTTTTAAACAAGAGCATCCCTGCTCTCATAAATAGCAAAACAGCCACATTCACCATTGCAACACACTGTTGTTCATTGTCTGCCACTGTCTTCCAATACTTATTTTTAGGAAACAAAAGAAAACCATGTATTTGGCCGCTGGGATTTCAGCACTGAAAAAAAACCAATCTAAGTTCTACCTCAACCACTCCAACAAAAAAATGTAAATGTGCTTTCAAAGTTTTGCATAATCTTGCCTTTATAGGCTGTAGGTGTTGACTTCCATCATAGCTAATAGAATTTACAATTGCTCAGCTCCCTACAGGATGGAAACTGCTCTGACGTTCATAGCTGCTGAGTGTGTCCCAAGTCTCTGGACTTATGCTTTGCTATCCTATGAGCTAAATTCCCTATGTCATATGTTGGCACAATGTTACCAATGTTGGTTTATTTCTAACAGCTTATGCCAGCACATCTTTCCAAAGGAGTGTGAGCTAGTGAAAAACATAAATGAGGTCCATTAACCTCTCTGTAACAGAATGAATCTATGCAGCAGTCTCAATCTAGTTTCAAATATTTCTACTATTCCCTTTAAGTGTCTGTTCTTTGGAATCTGTTATGTCCATTCTAGTGCTCACATGACAGCACTCAAAGATAACTCCTGGTATACTTAGATACTCAACCTTTCACATTCCCTCAAGAGATATTTAGAAAATTATTTATATGCAGAAATGTGCCTACAGTGTAACTTCACACCTGCTACAGAGCCTCACATCCCCACTGATATGCCTTGGCTTTTACAATCTCTAAACACATTGTAATAGCACTATCAGAGGAGTAAAATAATTTCCTAAACACCATAGATTCAGCAATGCTGATGGCACTGGAGGAACTGGCAGTATAGCAATTTATATCCAGAAGTATCAAAGGGTTGATAGGACAACTTATCTAGATGGTCAGCTTCATTAGGGACTCATAAAGCCACAGTCCAGCACATAACTTCTGCCAGATCTCTGTTCCACTTCACATCAGCTACTCAGGGGAGGCACTAACCTCCATGCTTTTACCGGAGTTTTAGCACCTCTGTGACCTTGTGCTATCACTGCTCGGCACCAGCCCATCCCATTCCCTCTAGCCTGGGTAGCCAAGGTCCTGTTCGAGTAACACCTTCTTCAAGGAACACAGAGTGCTTAAATTAATCATAGAGAACATTCTGGACTGGAGAATGAAAGACAGACAATGTGCTTATCTTTCCTTTTTCTGTTCTTTAAACTTCCTCTTGGTGTCTCAGATTAACCCCTTAGTTTATTTCATTTTTTAAATGTTTGCATACAAAATGCAAATCAGAGAGAATGAACAACAGACAGCTATAGGGACTCCTACTGTGGGGACACTACCAGAGGAACTGTACAGGCAGGTCACTTTACCAGCGGGCAAGACAAAAAGCAGCACTGGAAGTTAATAGAGGACAATAATTTTCTTTTACAATCACTCTGGTAAGGAACTGAAGAATATTCCATGCAATTGAAATTGCAGCGAGAACTTAATAATCACTTGTAGTCCAATTTGTTCAGAACACTGAAACTAATGCTCTGGTCTATCTAAACATACTACACAGCTCCTGTGGACTGCAAGTAATCAAGGCTTGACTTCTGCCTTTTGATGAAGGAATTTTCTCACAGATTTTTATAAAAGTAGAGCTAAAATTCAGCAGTCTTTGCTATCATGAGTCTTCTCGATAAACAAAGGACATTTAACCTGCCGATATTTTTGGTTTTGATCTGCTCTCAGAAATACTGCACATGGTGGAGGATTTCTGCACCTCAGATGCCAAACCAATGGAGAACAAGACAGGAAAACACGCCTTATTTCTCAGTTAGTTTGCCATAATATAAGGCCTGGTTTCCAAATCCACAGATGTGAGCAGAAGGATTTCCATTTCATTCAACTAAGTTAGAATCAAATCTATAATACAAGTCAGGGACAAAACACCTGCAAAGCCAAACACAAGCAGCGGTCTTAGTATTTCGTATATACAGAGCAAGGAAGTAATGATATCATAGACTCAATACCTATATCACAATTTAAGGCATAATAATTTTGTGGAATGAAAAAAAAAGTATTCACAATTGATAAGTGTAAAATGAGGGATCAGACAACACTCACTGCCTAGATTAGTGCATCTCCATGGAACATTAGTCTGATCGATAGCGAGAAATAACTTCCATCAAAAGAACAGCATTACCATGAATATGGCAAGAAACAGTGTAACAGACTTAACACTTCAGATTAGTAATAACTCCCATGCAGGTGAAGAAATATCTTCTGTGAAAAGATCAGAACAAAAACAAAAACCAACCCAAAACCAAAACACACAACTACTTGAAGACATGTAAAACCAGAAAAAAACCCAATCCCAACACTAGGATGCAAGCAAAGAAAGGAAATACCTTCATTTAGGAAGAGGAGCTTTATTAAATATTAGGGAAATAAATCACTGAAAAGCAAGATAACCACACTGTCTGAATACCTGGATCCAGAAAATAAATGTGAGTATCTCACAATGACTGATCTCTCATGATTTTCAAACATTTAACCTATTTTGTCATAAGCCAAAAATTACAAAAGCCTCCACCTCTCTTACCAGTTTTTTTTGGAAGAAGCTTCCATAGAATAGGATTGCCAAAACTTTAGAAGTTCTTTCAATATTAAAAAGAAAACAATTCAAGTTTTATGATAACATTTGATTCCAGACATATTGGAGCAACTGCGACTTATGAAATCCTGATCTAACACAGCATAAGACAGGACAAAAAACTGAGGTAAAAAGGCATGACACCACACCAGTTTCAGAGATCTTTGTAACTGGAAGCAGATTTCAGTGACTCATTTTCATAATACCTTCAGCTCCCACCTTTTACTGGAGTATGAGCCAGGATCCCTCTGTGGTCCTCAAGATGAGATAGTAATACACGAGA
The DNA here is from genome assembly GCA_013397135.1 of Pachyramphus minor. NCBI lineage: Eukaryota > Metazoa > Chordata > Aves > Passeriformes > Tyrannidae > Pachyramphus > Pachyramphus minor. Next base: position 24,428 of record VYXB01007788.1, on the reverse strand, counting down.
TAAAAAGGAGAGGAAAAACAAAATAACAAGAAGATTCATGACTGAATTTGGAGTCTTTGCAGGGTTTAATACATCTCCTTAGAGATCTTAATTGCACATCAATCTTCTTCAGCTGGAGAACGAGAGGTGAACATGCAATTCTTCAGCTTGGCACAGAGGGCAAACTGGAGTTAGAAGAAAAGGAGAAAAGAAGGGCATGTTCAGTTGAAACTGGATTTTCTCTCCTCTTACCATGAGAAGACAAGAAGCTTTTCCTTAGTGCTTGCCAACACAGGGAAATTACTTTGGAACAACTAAGAATGTGACTTAACAGCATTCTGTCTGTAATTCCCTTATTCTATAACTTGAGTTCTTTTTGGCAGTTAAGCTTAATCCACTTCTAACCCACACAAAGGCATATTCAGCGCATGGTGCCCACGCAAGGAATTAGAAGAGAATAAGTATGCTAAGCTAAGAAGACCTTAGCACAAAGTTCTTCATCAACCTTCATTGCCAATGTCACTTTTGTGACACTCCTACCGCCACAGCAGGAAAAAGAATTCAATGAGAATCCTTGCTCTCCACTCTTCTAAATAAAAGACAGACAAGGATTACCCTCTGCTGGTATTAGAGCCAGCTGAATCTAAGCTATCTAGCCATATTCAGAGTGTCATATCCAAGATAAATCAAGAACAGTGTAACATCCAGTCTGTGCTATGTTTAGATGAACTGGACACCATCTTGTTTAATGGCTTTAAGCTGCATCTGGTTTATGTGGCTCCAGACAGAATATCTACATTTCTTACTGTATGTCCTGGTTTCAGCTGGGATAGAATTAATTGTCTTTCTAGCATCTGGTATAGTGCAGGTTTTGGATTTAGTGCGAGAATCATGTTGGTAACTCACTGATGGCTTTAGTTCTTGCTAAGTAATATTTATACTAAGTCAAGGATTTTCAGAGGAAAGGCTGGAGAGGAGAGGTTAGGGAGAAGGCTGGAGAGGCAGAAGAAGTTAGGACGGATACAGCCAGGACAGCTGACTCCAGCTGATCAAAAGAATATGCCATACCATATGGTATCATGGTCATCATATAAACTGGGGGAAAAGCTGGCTGGAGGCCACTGCTCAGGAACTGGCTGGGAATTGGTTGGCAAGTGGTGAGCAGTTGCATTGTGCATCTCTTGTTTTGTGTATTCTAATGCTGCAATTATTATAATAATAATTATCTTCCTTTTATGTCTCATTAAACTGCCTTTGTCTCAACCCATAAGTTCTCACTTTTACTCTTCCAGTTTTCTCCCGCATCCCACTCACAGGCCGAGTGGTGCTCAGCTGCCATCTGTGGCTAACCTGTGACACTGTATGAACAACTTATCTCTGTAATGATAAAGAGAAAAAATTTTGTTACAGTCTAGACTTATCAGATCTAGATTGGAGATTCATGTAATCAGTAGACATTGTGTTAGTAACTATGATCTTGTCTGTATTTCATCTCATAAATTCAAAACTAGTAAAGTCACTAGAGTTGAGATGAATGTCTCAAACACCAATTCTCAGTCCCTCCTGTTCTCAGAGTTCATGTTCCCGAAGAAACACGAACACAGAAATACACTGTAACATGACTCCCATTCACACCAACAATATTTTGTTCTAAGGGCAGCTTAGAGTCAAGTGGAAAATAATAAAAAACAAACAACAAACCACAACCTATTGATGAGCATTCCCAGTTTCTAATGCAGAAGAGTTATACATTAAACTACATTCCTTATAGCACTATAGACTTATGTCCCCCTTAAGGTTTGAGAATACCCAAAATTCCTTCACATAATTAAATGAAGACTGTCAGGATTAAAATTATGGACTGTCCCCTGATGGGCATGCAGTGACACACCTTTAGACCTAAGTTACTCATGAGACTATCAGAACATTTCAGAAAAATGTAGCTTAGATTTCCCAACTGATTTCAAGATAAGATATGCACAAAGCAAGAGATGAGTGGTATCGACCCATTGCACTTTCTCTTTATGAACTATTTTTTCTTCCTTACTATTTCTCTTAAATTTAAATTTTGAGTAGTAAAGAATGGAGAAGTCTCTCCTGTTTCTAAAAAATAATGATACTTAAATTCTCTTTTTCTATAAATAAAAAAAATGTTACAGAATCTATGCATTCCTGGGGGGAAGAAGAGGCCATGTTATTTTTTAAAACCAAATCCACATTTTGAATCTAAGCAGCACTTTTCACATTTCAGAGTCTGGAATCTCACCCATAATGTCAAACCTGCACTAGCAAAAAGACGAAAAAGAAAAAGCACGCTTGTCTGCCCTGGAACTCTGCTGCCCTGAGGCATGAGCCAGAAATAATCCCAGAGGCAGGGTGCAAATAAATGTGTCATCAGTGCACAGGCCTTAATGCATTTTACCTTAAACATTTACATTAACAGATGGTCCCCAGCAGTCCCATAAACTTGCTCTGAAATTTGTTTCCATCTCACTCCAGGCCCCATTTGTCATTGGTCAAACAGAAGAACATCACAAGGGGGTTGAATCAGAACAAAGGAATGGGACAAACGGTATGAAATGATTGGTGTCACCTACACATATGCATTTGACCTCAGTTATAAAGGGAGAACAACTGAAGGTAAGAGGAAAAGGAAGAAATAAAGTGGTGATCAGATGACCTAGTACTTGAAGTAAAAAAAAACAACCCAACAACCCAACAAAAAACCCAAACAAGAAAACCACACTGGTTTTTTTGGGGAGAAGAAAAATGCTACTTTTTTAAGTGGAGATGAAGGTGGATGCTGTGGAAGTGGCTGCATTTACAGTAAGGTGACTGCCTAGCTCGTTCAGATCAGGAACAGCATAATGCAGCCAGACTGCTCAGCCCACACTTGTGGGAGATGTAAAACTCTCAGATCAGTCCAGTGCTCTTGTACATGACTCAGGTTTTGCTGAGCCTCTAAATTGTCAGGTCTGTCCTAGAAAGTGATATTAGTTTAATCAGGGAAAGAATAGAAATAAGCCCTGCCATAGCAGGTTGAAAGATAACAGCTCTTAAGCCACAGCTCACCTTCATCTTGAGTTCGCTATAGGAAGGAAATAAATTTTAATTGATTTGTGTTATTTTTTTCCTGTCCAAGTGACAGAAAGAAATTGTCAGAACAGAGATACCTACCAAAACAAAAATCTCAAGTGCAAGAGGGAAAACCACAAATCAGTCTAGCTGAACTCAGCGAGGGATAAGTACAGAAATGGATAAAACTGGCACAAGGTGATACTTCTTTATTCAGGGGCTGGAGAATGCAAGCAACACAGTTTGATCTATACTCTCTCACTAGACTCTTCCGCAGATGCCACAGGTACTCAGACTGTCACAGATGTATAATACACTGAGTCATCTCAGAACATTTCTCTGAAGCACAGAAATATTGACTCCATTTTACAAACATGAAATTGAAGCACATCAGAGATAAAGAAGACTGTCACCCCACAAAGAATGTCCATAGTCAAAAAGAAAAATTAACTGAATCACTTGAATCTCAGGGTAATGTCTTAATCATTCAGTTCTGCCCAGACCATGCAACTGCTCTTTCTCCCTGCGCAAGCAGGAGACAGGTACTGGGATGAACTAGCAGTATGGCTTACGCTGCTTTATTGTGATGGTAAGAAAAAGACTAGACAATCAATTTCTTTCATCTGCAAGATAAGTTTATGAAAAGCTTCCTTTACTTCTCTAAATTGCTTCAGGGGATAGAATATGCAGCACTTCACATTGTTTCCATGGATTTTATACTGTAAATTTGAATACAAGACATACATTTGAAAACGAATGACAGTGTTCTACAGTAAAGATCAATCTTCATAAAAAAATCCCATTGTGTCAGATTACTGAACTATACAGTTCTGTTTAAATCAGAGGAAGTTTGCCTACTCCTACAATCTATATTGAGTCTTTCAGTCTGAGTCAAAATGTGAGGCAATTGTGAGAAACACTGTCTTCCATTCACTAGTAATGTTACCATTTTACATTGGTTCTTTGGTGGCATTCACTACAGCCCAATGACTTCACCCCAGATATTGCACCAAAACATCCAGGTGCTTTGAAATAGGGTTTTCCTAAGCAAAATTTAAGAACATATTCATAAAAATGTGATTTTTTTTAACATCTCACAGTTCAGAAGACAGTAATTTTTCCATGGAATTTTTCCATGCTTCCTATATTTCAAAGCCTAGTTAGAAAGCCAAGCTTCATAAAATACAGAAACAGAAAAACTGATTTTTCCAAAGGTCCCATAGTTGCATTCATGACAGTCATGCATTTTCTCTTGAGTTCAACAGCATCTGCTCTAGAGAAAACTTCTGACTCTAAAATGAGTCACCAGTATTCATGATAACCCCCAATTTCTAATTTTCCCATTATCTGCCTAGCTGAAACTCCTGCTGGTGCCTGGCAAAGCAAGTCACACTAGAATGGAAAACATCTCCCTCCCTCTCCTTGTAAACTTAGGATACTTCCAAGTGTCCTAAGGACTGCATCAAGATGGGAAGAACAGCCTTGTAGAGATGGTCAGATAGATAAGAGGCAGCTATATCTTTAACATTATTTTAAACTTGTCAGAAATTATCAGTTCCACTAAACAAAAACTGGCCATGACCTTATTTTAAACACTTTCAAGTTAAAGTAATCAGTTAATTATTAAGGGTCTTTGTCAGAAGTCTCTCTCATTTAGGCTTTGACTGAGAAATACATTTTATTTCACACTTTTAGCCTGTACCTAATGAGTAAACAGGGAGTCTAGCAGTGAGACTGGTTCTTCAAAGATAATATAATGAAGGAGATCTAAATAACGACGATAAGAGTGACCATGCTACCATTTTGGGAGTCAGTGGCCAAAACATTACACTGCAACAATATACTCTTCCAGCAGTTAAAATACAAGCCTGACTGTTGCTGCATTCCTTCACTAAACTCAGTGAACACCTGACAGGGTTGCAGTGAGAGGGGATTTTAGGCTCCACCTTATCCTGGAGGTAGCCCTCAGAACTTCTCTGATCTCAAGGCCAGCATAGTCACTGCGAAATTCAGCCAGCCTGCTTGCAGAAATCACCTCTGGTTTCACATCATGTTTCCCCTTTCCTCCTAGCTGCTCCTTACCCTCTCAAACAAGCTGAGGAACGAACGTGCCCTCATAGCTGCAGTACTGGCTACTTTATATATGTTATTATAATTCCATTGCTCTCTTTTTGTAGCCTGCACTGGATGATTTGTACAGGCATCACAGTATGTGCTGCAGTGTCCAGGTAGTGGCACCAGGTAGATGTGCAGGGGTTTTGTACACTTCTAGAAAACACACAGACACACAACACTGTTTTAAGCTGCTTTTGTATATAGATCCCGAGGGAGCACGGGTGACTTCTACAGGAATGGCCATCTTCATAGCTCTTCTTGTGGCAAAAAACTTCATAAAAAGGAACAGGTAAGTTGAGTCCATTGGCAGGTGCTGGACTTCGTAATGGTAACTACAGCATAAACCCCATGTAATCCTCCCCTAAGCCATCCCCATGTGCTACTGTTAGAGGGAATTCAAGTCCTGGAACAAAACAAATGTTTGAGTACAAGTCTGGTCTTTGTAGAACATTTGTGTATGCCTTGCTCTCATTTTCATGGCATTTTGACTCAACTGTAAATGAAAGAAATCTACACTCTGTGCTACTGGATTAGATCATGATAGTGAGTATTTCCTTTCCACCAAGGCAAATTTTTACTCAGGAATCTTTTCTGTTCTTTCAGTAAGTGGCAATTTAAGCAAACTGCACTGATTCTGAAGAGGAAGGGAGAGAGTGCCCAGTGAGATAGGACTCTAAGTGATGGGTCCCAAGGGAGCTAAAACACAGATGTCATAAAACCCATTTCAGAAACCGCATACAAAGGCACAGCTGTGCAATGGGAAGCAAAACAGGTGGCACCGGCATCAGAGGTTGGCAGAGCATGGAAATAAACACACTGACTTGCATTACAGTACAACATTGCCACAAGATACCTTCAAAAAGGAACCTTTAAAAAAGGCCTCTAAGAAAAGACCTCTTTCTCCACTGCGTCTAGAGAAGTTGCTAAGGCTAAGCATCCTTCTTCAAACAAAGCATCCCCAGAGCAGAGAGTGCATTTGTCCATGATCTGTGAATTTACACAAGCTACCAAAGACTTGTGAAGTCAGCTGGAGTTAAGAGCCCCTCAGCAATATACTAAATCAGTCCCACGCTCACCCTGGAGTGCTCTACTTAGAAGCAGCTGTTTTTCTACTGCTTTTGTTCAGTTTTGCACCCTCAGGTTGAACAGGCCAGTTATCCCCCTCACTCTGTGTCAGGTCAAGAGACAGCAACTGAAGCAGCACAGGACCCGAGTCATCTCACTGCCACTTTCTGTTCTGTTCACACAACCAGGCTGCTTCCTTTCCTTCTAATCTGTTACATTGTAGAAAAATTCTCTGAGTACAACAGATTTTGAAGAGCTGACCAGCTCTCTCCTCAGTGGTTACACCAGATTTAAGGGCAATGTGATCCTATTAGGATGCAAGGTCATGCAATTTACTGCTATAAATCAACTACCTTGGTCAGAGCAACTCCATCTGAGGCAGTGGGGAGCCCACATCTGACATCTTGCAATATTTTAAAAATACGTTCTGAAAAGCAACACAAATAAAAATGACAGTGTAGAGGTACCTTTTTATTCTGTGATGCCAAATCAAATTGTCTGAACAGACACTCAAAAACCTAATGTACTCATCCCCACCTCTTGTGTCACCATCCACAAGACACATCTTGCTTTGAGAACATAGCTGGCACTACTGGTACAGTTATGATAAACACTCAGAGTGAGAAGCCCACTCTGTCCCTTATGCTTTCCAATGGTACCAAATCTTATCTTTTTGAGAAGGATACAAGTATCACTCAAATAGGTAGCTTGGGACCAGGTTGGTGGCAACTGTGCTTGTTTTCACATGTGATTTTTGGTTTACTCCAAAAATGAAAAAAACCCAGTGATTAAGAGCATATGTTTATGTCTGACTGTTCATCTATGGAAAGAAGATATTTGTATGCCCAGCCACTTTTCAAAATCACTGAGGAAGATGTCAAGTTGCTCACAAATTGAGACACTAGTAAAGTGCAAAGTTAACTTAAGAACACTAAAGCAGCATGTTAAAAATAGGAAGTGTATGGAATTACTTTTGATATCACACATTGTGAATATTTCAATCTTTCCTCTCATACTTGTCTGTATTTGGACAAGTATATTTTGAAGCATACAGTAGTAATATACAAGGATTTATGATGATAAGAAAATTGTTCAGTGCTATTACACTTCCAAATATTTCTATCTTTTGATGAAGGGGATCTTCTTACACATTGTTTGCAATGATTTTGAGTTATCCCAGTGGTACAAGATGAAGCTCACAGAGCTTAGAGGCACAAAAGTTCAAGGCACAGCACTTGCAGAGAAAACAATAACATAGGTGATTGAAACAAATCAGATTTTTAAAGAGAGTTCCGGACAACCATAGGGATCACGGCAGAAGCAGCTATTTTTTAAAAAAAGCTTCTCCTGTCCCATGGCTCAACTCCAATGACAGAGTGTCTCCAGCTGGAACTTGGCTTTCCTGACTGCTGGAACTCTTGCCAGCCCAGCTTCACTGTGATCCGTCATTTGACCCCCACAGAGACACTGCAAGGTTTTGCTGGTTCTCAGACATCAGGCATGTGAAACAAACAAAGAATTAATAAAAAATTACTAATAATGGACTCTACTAAAATTTTTCTTTAGCAGCTTGAGCACGGGGGGAAATACAGAACACAGCTTGATGCTGAGCAGCCCTGCACTCAGACCATCAAAAGACCACAGAGGCTGGGAAAGGTAACTGTAAAGAAAGCACGGGCTCGGGGCAGTACGCCAGTATTGAGCCTAGCTCTTTAACAGATTCTTTGAAATGCCATTAAAACACATTCAAACACTTTTGGGACAAATCTAATTCTTCAGTTTTACTTATTTAGAAAGATAACTCTGGGTGTGTTAAAAGTCAGTGAGCACAAAATGCATTTAGCATTAATGGGAAGCCAAATTCCTCATAGTGACGGCAGAGGTAACAAGACAGGTGAATCAAGATTCTTACTTTAGTGCATAAATTCAAATTTCTCCCATGTAGAAACCCTGCCCTGCTTTTTCAGGAGAAAGTATGGATAAATAAATGATACTGGATAATAGCTAATTCTTTCCAGCTGACTGTGGCTTTGGCTCACCCCTGTTACAAATAGTTTTTACCCATTTAGCCAACTGTGGTAACAACTCTATCTGCATCCAACGATACCTGGCTCTACTAATTTTTACATCTCAAAGCACTGCATCTCACTGCACCTATCAGACTAAGCCCTGGCTACTGATTACTTCTTAGCAGAAACTGCACAGTCCTGTCTGGCAATAAGCAGATGATATCAGATTCCCCAATTCCTTTCTCTTATTTTTTTTTCTTTTTTCATTTTTTCCTTTTTTAAATCATAATTTAGTTAAGTGCCTGGCAGGCCCAAAGCCCTCCCTACTCCTACTCTCCCCACAACCTCCCCCTTTGATTAACATGCCAGAGCACCAAAATGGCTCTTTGTAAATCTAATTGAAACAAATGCTATTGACCCAGACACATTTGCAAGTAAATCTGGTTGGACCTCAATCAGAGAGCATGTGTTTGACACCAAATTATGTTTAAGTGCTGCAGCAAGAAAAATGGAAACCGTGCTCTGGCAGATAGAGAGACAAAGGGAGGACTTAATTAAAGGACTGAAGCATATGCCAGCAAGCCCAGTAAATGAGATTCAGAGCTGAAAAGGAGAAGTGCAGGGCTGCCTCTTATTGTAGGAACCTAGCACTAAGGAGGTTTCTTGCCCTCCAAGAATGCTTGGGCACCAAGAAGGATCCTACACTGCTGTGAAAAGGGCAACAACCAGAGACTGAGGCTAAGGGGAAAGTTAACTACATTGCAGGAGACCTGAAAATGTCATCTTGTCTTGTGATTAGGGGAGTTTTAGTCCAAAGATAAAGGTGAAGAAAGCACAGTTTGCAATTCCTGTTCCAAGAAATTTTCTTCAGAAAAGCCACAGCAATGTTACAAGCGAGTGTAATGCAGTTACTAGCTGTATCCTCACCCAGATAATAATTGGCCATATATTACAGAAACAAACATGAATTCCAGCAAAAACAACTGCAGTAGACAGCCAAATATTCTGTACTATAACCTCATATAGCACAAGAGACAAGGAGGTCCTGAGGGGGAAGGTAAAATGCCTCCTCACCCGAGGAGAACCAAAACATGTAACAATCATTGTTTGCTACAATCCAACAGAAATAAAAACATTACGTCCTGCAACAACCCAGAGGCCAGAAGAATATAGGACTGTCCTTAGAAAAAACAAACAAACAAACAAAAACAAAACACACCAAAAAAAAAAAAAAAAAACCACAAAAAACCAAAACCACAACAAAACACAAAACCCCTTTTTCATTTCTACTACAAATGGTCTAACACAGCTCATCACTTTTATTTATCTATGCTCATTTGGGTGTGATATTTATGAAAATAACTATGCCAATATAAACTCTAGTTTAAACATTACTCTATGTGTTGGCACGGTAACAATGGCAGAGACCATGAGCTCTTACCATCTTCTAAACCTATTATGCTCTGCATTTGAAGTCTTCTTCACACCTTTTACTCTTTACCCACTTTCTATCATGGTGATACTTCACTGTCCGTAATAAGTAGATCAACTGAAATTGGAAAATTGTTTCCAACACCTTTCAGAGCACTCTTGAGAACAGCAAACTAACCTTTCCCTTAAGGGTTAAATAAACTTCACAAATGCATAACCAAACCTCCTAGGTTGGCATGTCCCAAAGAATTTTACAGACATAAATCCTCTGATCAATCCCTCCTAGAAATCTGTGCATTCTCTGCCATTGTCAGCTGGGTTCCCACTGAAGCAAGGCAGGCGGTCTCACAGATCAGTGGGTAAGTTGTGCCTCTGATGTGTTTGACTGTCACGTTCATAAACACAACAAGCTATGCCAGCAGCGATAGCAAGGCGGCGGAGAAGGGGGGGATTCGATACAGTTCACAAACTGCAGTGCTCAACATTCATCAGCACAAACAAACCCAGTCCACAGCTCTCCAACCCTGGCTTTCACAGCAGGCACAGACTGCTGCCAATGCTGCCCTCTGTCCTGCCTCTGTTTTCTCCTCAAACCCTGTATCTTCAGAGCAGGTGCTATTCTTCTCAAAAAACCAAATACTGGAACATCTGCATACAAGCCTATAACAAATCTTGACCATTCAGGACACCTTTAGAAGCATCTCAGAGAGATATGCTGCCTCTTTCTTGAGGGGAATTGAGTGTCAAGCATTTCTCTGAAAAGAGACAATTACAGAAGCTACATCAAATGCCTTAGGCAATTATATATCAGGTAAGAATAAACAAGAATCCCTACCAAGTAAGAATCCTGGTACCTGAACACAGCAAAGAATGTAGAAAGGAATGATTTTCAGGTAAAGATTTTTCCACTGTGACGCTAAAGTACGAAGCAGAAGTGTGAGGCTAACTGCTTTGCTCACTATTGTGAAAAATATGCAAACATCATTGAACTACTCATATAAGCAAATGCCATCAGGCAATGATCTCCATCCACATACCATCTCCTCTTAGAATATGAGTGCATATACAGACAAGTGTTTTTTAAAATAAAGTAATAAAAAATGTTACTGTGATTCTTCAATACCAAATAATTTTTTTAAATGAATATTTTAAAAATATGCATTTTGGTTTCAATGCATTGAAATATGCATTGAAAAATATGCATTTGAAAATATGCATTCATTTCTCACTGAAATTCTATTCCTGAGATGAAATTGGAATATTTAATAATTCACTGAATTGTGCAAAAGAGATGAAGAACACATTCTATATTGAAACTTTAACATAGAAACTCAAGGAAGTAAAATGTTACTATGTAACCTATAATTTGGAATGGTAAAAGATTGCTCTGGCCAAGAAATCGCAAAGAACTTCAGCCATCTCTGGACACAGGACTCTTTGGTTCATGCTTGATAAAGAATTACACCATCAGTCCCTGGCCCCCCGGGGCTTGGTGCTGTGTCCTAGGTCAGAGCTGATGGGAAGCAGACTGCCACCTACTGCATTGCTCCAGCTCTTGGTCTGTCCAGACATCAGCAAAGATGAGAACCCAGTGGCAACTGGGGACTCTGAGTTATAAAGGGAAAGAAAGTTAAAAAAAAAAAACAAAAAACCCCAAACAAGCAAAAAAACAAAAACAAACAAAAAAAAACCCAACCCAAACCAAACCAAAAAAAAAAACACTGAAAAGAGAAGAGAAAAGAAAACTACGTTTGGTACCTTGACAGATACTAACAAGAATAGAAACAATACAAAAGTCCCTGCTGTGAAAAACTCGTCAAGTAGGAGATGATGCATTCCATGCAGACCTCATGCAGTGTCCCCTTCAAAGATGTCACAATCCTTGTCATCTTTGCTACTGTAATATTTCTCCAGGAGAAGAGAGCTTAGCTGATACCCCGCCAGTCATCCCAATGACTGCTGACAGCCTCAGGGAGCATATGAATGGGAAACTGATGCTTGTGCTCAAAGGCTGCTGTCAAACCCAGATAATAAACCATGCTGCAAGGCAGCATTGCCTAAGCACGTGTATACCTACAGGATCCATACATACACACATGCATTTACATATCCTCAGCTGTATCCACAGTGATGAGAGGGAGACAGAGTTGAGTCTGCACGATTCAAGCAAGCCTGGGGTGGTGTTGTTAGGCACAATGTGAGCTTATCCACATGACAGCTGCACTAATCCCTTTGATCTACAGTGACTGGGTTGCTTTGCTGCTATATTATATAATAATATAAATTAAGATCAGCCACAGTAAACAATAATATAGCATGAAATACAGTCAGTGTTTGTTCAGTGGACATTACCAAGACAGGCCCAGAAATAGCACAGCACCTGGAAAGAAAATACTGCCCTGAGGTTTTGACATGAAATTACTGAGTAGGACCTACTGGATGTTACTCATCCCTTATCCTCAGAGTCTGATCTTCTTTCCACAATTTTGGACAAGTTGCATAGCAGGAAAAGCTGAGCCTATGCCATTCTCACTTCACCTCAAACCAGGAAGATGCCAGTAACCCTTGGAGATTTGACGGCAGTCAGAACTGCAGTATCAGTTTCCCACTTGAATGAACCCAAATGGTCACTTGACAATCTGCCTGCACTTGCAACTGCCCTGCAGACAAATGCTAAGGACACAGCAAAAACATTGCTCTGTGTTGCCAGTGGCTATTTGACTAATAGCAGTAAGAAAACTCAAAGGAAGGAAAATGTAGTATGAGTATTAAAATGTAGTATTAAAGCAGTTCAGCTTCTATACATATAACTTTTTAAAAGTTTGCAGGAGAGGATATCACTTGTTTAAATTCTTGACAATATGACATTACTGAAGATGCTTCTTTACCACATGTCAGTGGCAGGGATGAGGGCTTTTGACTTTGAGGAATGCAGTTAGTTGTCACTGCAATATTAAAAGTACTCCTACATTTTTATTCAGTCTTCCCTTTTTTTTTACTGAAGAAAAAAAATAAAAGATCTAAACCCTTTTCAATCCAGTACAAAGAGTAATGTTTTATAAAGGAATCCACAGGAGTTCACGTGTTTTGTTACTGTCCAGGGCACATGGAAGTGACAACCAAATTACCAATTTATGGGCCACCAAGCCTTAACCCAGCTAAGCAGCAATGTGCTTCATGCAGTACAGATCTAATTAAATATTCATTATTTGGGTTGTAATTTGGTCACATAGTGGTTTGCCAAATATGAAAATCAGTCCACCTCCCTGCAGTGAAAAATAAAACAATATTCAACTTTAAAAAAGGTGACAACAGTCAACACCATTTGATGGAGGGCTTTCCTCCTACTCTGTTGGACCATCTGGGTTATCCAGGACTTGACTACCTACAATAACAATTCACTTTATCCTGTTCCCAAAGGAAACCACAAAAAAAACATGCCATGAGCTATGGAGGTCCTATGATTCACAGACAAGCAGCTCTGATTCAGTCCAGAATCAAGGAAAGCGGCCAACATTAAAAGTTAAGTGTTTTCAGCATGCCACTGCACCAACACCAATAGCTCTAAAGAATGAGAAAGTGCTTTTCAAAGAGTATGTGAAGTAGTCACCTTCCCCAGCACTGACTGTGAGCCATTTCTCACATCATGGCAAGGAATTCTCTAAACCGGAAGAAATTGGACCCCTCCTATCAGGTTACCTAAGTAAAACAATGTTTGTTTATCAAAAGCCAGCCACATACAAAAGGAAGCCTTAGTAAAGAGAGTGAAATCAGAAATTTCACATTAAAGTTGCTCTAGGCTGAATGATGGATAGGACATGCTTGCTCTGGCTCAGTAAGGTCTTGACAGTCAATGCTATCATGTTGGCCTATACTTTCAGTTCCTGGTTCAGTAGAAGGCAAATCCTGAGAAACATGCTGAGACAGCTAATGTCGCAGTTATACACCACTGGCTTTTACAGGAGCACCATTTTACAGGAGACCTGCTGACTCTGTTTCTTTTGATGCCGCCCAAGATACAGCTTTCTGGGCTGCAAGCATGTATTGCTGGGTCGCATGGATTTTCTCATTCTCCAACATACCACTGTCCTTCTCCTCAGGGCTGCTCTCAATCCTTTCTCTGCCCAGCCTATATTTGTGTTTGGGACACCAAATCAGGTGCAGAACTTTGCACTTGGCCTTGTTAAACTTTGTGAGGTTCACACAGGTCCACCTCTCAAGCCTGTCAAGGTCCCTCTGGATGGAATCCCTTCCCTGCAGTGTGTCGACCATACCACACAGCTCACTGTCATCCACAAACTGACTGAGGGTGCACTATCCATGGCACCAACAAAGATGTTGAACAGGTCTGGTCCCACTACTTGGACCTAGAGCCGTTGGCTACAACTGTTTGAGTGCTACCATTCAGCCAACTCGTTGTCCATCAAGTGGTCCACCCATGAAATCCATGTCTTTCCAGTTTAGAGACAAGGATGTCATGTGCTTTGCACAAGTCCATATAGATGACATCAGCGGCTCTTCCCTCATCTACTAACACAGTTACCCTGTCATCAAATTTGTCAAGCACAATTGGTATAAATATTCACCAGAAGAAGAGTGTATGGGATCTCCTTCCCTTGGCTTCTGGGGCTCACTAGTAAATGTCTGGTACACCTCCATAAGAGCTGTCAAAACTGTAGACAAGCACAAAGCATATTACAGACACACGCAGGCTAAGTGGGTTTCCAACAGTTTGTTTTTGATGGTGCTAATATTTCCAAAGTTGCTTTCTTTAGAGGAGGCTCTGGATGGCAAAGCAGTTCCTGAATCAAACTGGAGGAAAGACATACAGAGTTCCAGAAAACCCCGGGTAAATGACAAAGCTACAATTTATCTTCTTCAGGGGCCAAGGAAAGGATCAAGAAACTAAAAAACAGTCTCCTCATTATTCTTCTTAGAGGAATTGCTTGGCATCCCAGAAAGGGCTGTGACAATGCAGGCTAAATCATAGCTACGACTGGAAGTGAAAGACTGCAAAGCAACTGTAAAGGGAATGTAAGCAAACATAGGGGGACCTTGCTGCTTAGTCATGTTACTGATGCTAACACTGCTGAGCTAACAAACCACCAAGAACAATATACAGCATCTCTCTAATGAAAAGAAAACTAGAACTTCACAGGTTGGGGTTGGCCTCTTTTCCCAGCCAAATAGCTACAGGGCAAGAGGAAATGGCCTCAAGCTTCCCCAGGGGAGGTTTAGGCTGGGCATCATGAGGAATTTCTGCAAGAGGAAAGTGATCAGGCTTTGGAATGGGCTTCCCAGGGAGGTGGTGGAGCCATCATCCCTGGAAGTGCTCAAGAAACAACTGGACATGGCAATTAGTGCTCTGGTTAGCTGACATGGTGCTGTCTGTTCAAAGGCTGGACTCGATGATCTTGGTGGTCTTTTCCAACATTAATGATTCTATGATTGCCTACAGATGCACAGTATTCAATGGAGCTTAGCCCCATGCTGCTTTTGAGAGCAGGCACTCTTCCTTTCAACTCTGAGAAGACTCACCTTCACTTCACTCTCCATCTCAAAAATATAAGTGGGATCACAGCCACTAACAAAAAGCTGATCCCTCTCCACAAAGCATACTCAATATTCTACAGAGCTCTGTCACCAAAGAGCTGACCCTGACCAACACTGCACAGGGGGGATCTCTGACTGCATGATATAGCTATGCCACTAGAAAGACGTATTACTGTCATATCCATTTACCTTTTCTAGCTCCTGGCAGCACTGGTAGGCTGTCAGAAGGAAGAAATGAGATAATGTTCACCAGCAGACCCTTGCCCGCTGCTGCTCTCTGGACATGACAAGCCCTGTCATTTCTCATATGTGAAAAATCAGAGTAATAATGCCTCTCCTCTCCAGGATGATATAACCGTGTCTGCACAGATAGAAAAGAGCAGCAGCATCTTTGGTGTTCAGTACAGCATGCAATATACAGATATCTAGAAAAACAACAAATATCAGAATTTTTTTTTTTAATGCCATCTTTTATCGGTGGATTTCATACATGGAAATTGGCTCACACTGTCATTGAAGAAAAATCCATAGAAGCTGGTTTCTCACTGTTGGTCCTTTCACTCACATACCTCTGCCTGTACAAGTCAGAACTCCCACAATGAGCACCTCCTTGTTTTCTCCAACTGTGAATCTGGTACAGGGAGCTGGTGCTGACACTGCCTGTAACACAGACTTTTATCTACTGCTAGAGTTGAACAGGCTACAGGCAAAGAGTGCTACTGCCACTGGTGCTGATCAGTTCTACCAGCTGGAGAAAGGAGAAAGCAATGTGGAAGGTTGAGACACTCAAATCCTCCTCTCAAGAGGTCAA
This sequence comes from Pachyramphus minor, assembly GCA_013397135.1. NCBI lineage: Eukaryota > Metazoa > Chordata > Aves > Passeriformes > Tyrannidae > Pachyramphus > Pachyramphus minor. Next base: position 8,390 of record VYXB01007788.1, on the reverse strand, counting down.
CTCTTCCTCCTTCTTGTCAACAGGGCTTTTCCATGTGCATGAAATGAATGCCTTCTCATGAATTAAATTCTCTCAAAGACTTTACCGCACTAACATCTAACAAGGAGTCACACATTGGGCAGGAAGGCTATCACCCAGAGAACAAAGCTACAGAGGACCATCTCTTACAACATGCATGTTCCCCATCCATCAAGCAACTCCCACCTCAACCAGCTAAGAGTTCTATCAGTATTGATGAATACCATCTCTTTGCAAGTTTGTCAACAGTATCACACAAATAATAATATTGCTGTTGAAGTAACCACAAAGAGAAGTCCATCAGCAGTTGTCTTAAGAAGATGCTGAGGATGTTTAGCCAAAATTATCGTAGGTGTTTCTGTACTACTTCTTGCCGCTGCTGGAAATGGAGAATCTTGTTCACTGACGATTCACTTGCTACACTCCAGTCAGTTAAAACAGTCCCCAGAAGAGGTACTGTGATGTCCTCAATAAAGTGAGCAAAATCTCTGAATGGCTCTGACACTTGCAAGAAAACAATTGCACTAAGAGAGCTTCAGCTTCCCCTGAAATGCATTTGTACACATGTACATTTATGTATGTGTACACATATTTGCAGGAAAAAATATATAGGCACACCAATTTAACAAAAAAAGGTGATCTTGTAAGTCTGTTTGTTTAATAACCCAATGCAAACAGTGGTAGTTTATCAAAGGAGAATTCAATTCCTGTCTTGATCTGGAATTCACACCAGAGTAAGAAAAACCCTCAACAGTAAAAAACTCCAAACCCTAACAAAATATTTGGCTGACTGAACCGGAAGGAAATATTTTCTCTTTGTGTTCCACAGTATACAAAGACAAGGCACAAAAAAATTCACCTGTGCTATCACCTCTTCCTCTGCTATACTTCTGTTCAAATACATTGTATACAAATGATCGCCCTCGAGCGTGATATTTAATTTTACTCATTTCAGAATTAGCACCATTACTAGCTAATATGCAAGAATAAAACCTGCTGTCCAGAATTTTGTCCTCAACTGGGTTCTTAAACTGACAACTGTACATGCACACACAAAGGGACAGCTTAAACAAACAGGAAAAAAATTAGAAGGACAGAAGGACTGGTCCACAGAAAGTCGTCAGCAGGCAGACATCACCAAAGAGAAGAGAGAGGAAGAGGAACAGAAAAAAAAAGAAAGGAGAGAGGGGAAAGAAAGAAGAAAAGTGCATTTTTATGACAACATTACAAACCCTCTGATTGCTCTAATTACACCCAAAGTTAAAAAAAACCAAAACTCGCCTGCTGGTATCAAATGCATGAATAATTAACTGAAAAGGAAGGAAGGCAGCAAAATTGCAAGTAACCCAAACAATCTTAAGTCATGGGCAGGTTCTCTGGAAAGCTGGAAAGCATGTAATGTCTTGTGTGTTGTGGTATTTTTTTCCATTTTCCTCCCTTCTTGTATCTCAAGTAAGCTGAAATAACTTTTCTTCTACTCCTCCACCACCATTCTTGGTCTGTGGGAAGCTACCACACCTTGTGATGCTCACACTTCTTACTGTGACTTAGCACTTTGAATGTAAGCTGTCTCATTCTACAGACTGGATGAGAGCAAAAGGACTGACAGAAAATGTGTACAGTAATACCTGAGACTTCAGTAGCCACTAAAAACATACTTGGACTCTTCAAATGTAGTGGTGCCCCTTCTGCCAGTTCTTCTTAACAGAAAGGGCTTGCACCCCAATGTCTTAACCCACCTCCAACCTTCATAATGATTTATAAAAACAGGTACCGTGATGCATTAAAGAAAAATAAGGCATTCTTTTTGTTTTCTCCCTAAATTGTCCTTTAATTTTGAAAAATTAATCCTCAGGAGTTTTATCATAGAATATAAAGTGGAATTGAAGTGTTAGGCTTTGGAATTTATTGTAAAAATACAAAGCCACCTAACTAAACACATAGGAAAGAGCACATAAGAGCACATAATCACATAGGAAAGAGCACAAAATGGTTTGATCTTGTACAATAGCATATACAGTAGACAGGTGAGTCAGTGTGTCATCTCTGGAATTAAAGGAAACATATTAGCCAAAGATGATCAAAAAAATTTCTTAGATAAAGCTTTTATGTTCAGTATAAACAAAAATTAAACAAACATTTCTGGAAATACTAGCAGAATGTTATAAAGGAACTAGAGGGAATAAGGGGTGGGTAAACTCATTAAATTATTAATGACTACAGAGAGAACCTCAGATGATGAAGTATTAATCATCATTTCATCTATTTTGCTGAAACTTCAACGAAGAAAAAAAATAGTCAATTCCAACAGAAAGGAAGTAATAGAATCTAGCAGAGGTTGTACCTTTCCATCCCAAAGCAATGTCTTTGCTGATCCATAGGAACAAAGACGTTTGTTTGCAATTAGTCAAGGGATCAAAAAGAAATCTTGATTTTATTTTCTGGCATGCCAGAACAATGCTGCTATCAGTCACTTCATGTCTGCGGTGGGCTAAGGGCTAAATAAAGCTATTTGCAAACTATGGATATTTACCATAGTAAACAAACATATTTATTACACAGCAGGCAAGGATAAGGAAAAGAACAAGGAGAAGAAAAAGAAAGATTGAGAAAGAGAGGTCCTTATATCTATTTATTTATTTATTTAATCTCTGGAAGTGAAAGCTTTTTGGAGTGCAGAAATCCAATTGCTACATGCACCATGATGGATTAGCTGTGGTAAAATGAAATAAATAGCCATTCATCTTAGCACTTGCATTGGCACTGGGTGTACCATGTACAGAAATAAAATGAAAAGCCTATAGACAATCCTAACCTGGGGCCACACACACAGTAGGAACATTTGCAAAACAGCTTTGGTACTAGAGCTAACTCTGAAAGCCCTTTTGGAGCCTCAAACCAGTTCTATTTGAATCAGCTACTCTGTAATTCTCCTCTCTCTGTATAGGTAGTCACACAGAGAAAACCATGTATGTAGTCATCTATCCTGGAACGACTGAGTGCTTTCTCTCCCCTCAAAGGTTCTCAACAGGTGTGCCCTTCAAAGGCCTTTTGTCTACTGCTGTAATACAACTTCCACACTACCACCACCAAATTCTGTGGCAGCATTTTATTCTCTCTTTTAAAGTCTCTTCTAAATATGAAGATAGAAATAAGCCTCTTGAAACAGCAAGTTAAAGTATCTAAGTCTCCTCTCACACTCTTAAATTTTCTATCGCCTCAGTTTTACTGATCAGGGATATATTCCCCTAAGGACAAACAGGACTTCTGCATTTATGGTAAGAGAATTAAGAGAAGAAAAATTAGTCTTGCTGAAATCTGAACTTATGGGTCCAGGATACTTTCCATTTTGATGCTGAGAACCCTGAGCAATGATCCTCAGTCAAGTATTTCATTTTCATCTTCACTTGGAGAAGAGAAGGCTTGAGAAAGCCCAGATCTTCCACATCTTATGCCAGGGCCTTTAAAACAATTTTAAGGACACCATCATCACTAGCAATGAAACAGGTGCACAAAAGTAGGGATTCAGCTAAACAGAAAGTTAAGAGTACGGATATTGAGCAACTCAGCCATGGAAACACATTCCCTCTCTGGACCAGCCAGAAGTGACTCGCTATTTACCAAGGCAGACACTCACTCTCACTTACTGACTCCTGAGACACACCCCTCTCCTACCTTCTTCCCCAACAGATGTAATTAAACACCTTCAGGACAAAACTGTTTTGTTATTTGGTTTCTTCTTTGTTTGTGGTTTTGTTTTTTTTTTTTTCTTTTCCAAAGCACCTTGTCCTCTATCTCACACTAGTTTTTATTGCTTAGGTGAAAGAAATTTAATGACTTTTTGGCAGTACAGTAATTACAATCCTGGTGGAGTCTATACAGGCAGGAGGTCACTAACACCTGAGCAAATCTGATTCCAAACAGCATATCTCCATTCACCTGAAACAGATGAGAACTGCAGTTGCCTCAGGGTATTCATTCTGCACTGCCTTGCATGAGTGGAAGCATATGTTTGTCTTCCTCATGAGTGAATGTTTGTCAGAAATTTCCTTTTCCTAAATCCCCTGTTCTAAAGCACCAGTGGTAGAGCTGCATTTGTCCCATCCTCCTCTCCTCTGCTCTGTGAGGGGAGGAACAAAAGAAGATCAGATGATAAGGTCGAGGGCTGTGGAAAGACAGGGACTTCAGAGAGAAAACCATCCTCCCCCTAAGGCTATAGAAGTGTTACAGAGCCACATTAGGAAGCAGAAAAAGAGACCCTGTTTGACATGCAGAGCAATCAGAGAAAGAAGAAATCTCTGCCTACAGAAAAAAATTGGAAATCAGAAGTAGCAACAGAGAAGCTTCCACTAACTTGTGCACTTGAAAAGATGGAAGTCTGTTTTCTATGTCCTTCTGCTCCAGACTTTGAAAAAGATGGTGGGGTCCTAGAGCCACAGGTGCTTTAGCAGCCCTCTATAGAAAGAAGAGCCCCAGTCCACACACAACCAATGATTCCAGCCTGCTAACAATGAAAAAATCCAACCATCCATGGTGATAAAATACGGAATATTTCCTAAGGTACAGTATCCTAATATCCTTCTGTTATTCCTCCTCCTCTGAATAGAGACCTTCTAATCAGAGTGGCATGAATGGTAAGATGTGAGTAAGATGTAGATGATTACTCATACATAGAAACTCTTTTTAGAACAGACAGTTCCTGATAAGCTTGATTAATATTATTTTATCTTACAGATATAAAGTTAGTTGCTCTGAGAGTTTCAGTGTATATAAGCTTCAGTTCACATATTCACCTAGCACTAATTCTATTGGTGCATTTCATCGTTGAAACACACCTCCCATTAAATAAACTTTGTAAACTGTACTATAGATACTTACCAAACTGAACAAGCTTCGCCACAGTCTAATGATCTGTGTACAAAAACCTCCAGCAGAAAAATTTCTAAAACTTGTCATCCTCAGAACTGAGCATGTGCCCAGCTGCTGCATTCTTTTTAAATGCTCTGATTACATGAGCTTTTGCCCAAAGGTGGTTTTGGGCTCTTCCCAGGAGCTAGGATCTGCTGAACAAACATTAGTGAAACTCTCAGGAAGGAAGCAACTGAAAGTACCAAATCACCATACTCCAAAAGTTTATGAGTCTGTTCTTGGCCCTTCTCCTTTGCTCAGATGTCCTCTTCAAAGGCAGACATCTAATGAGCATCCAGTAGTTGTCCACTCCCTCATGTGACAATAAGTCATTCAACCAGTAGCTTTCAGTGATTATCCAACATTTTCTGAAGCCTCTGCAGTTTGGTTTTACACTCTCACATACTTGTTTCAATTCAACCCAGGGGTGGATACACTGCTTGACTACAACTCATAAATTGCTTCAGGTCCTCCTCCAAAAAAGGAGCTAGACAAATGAGAGTTGTTAATAGCATAGACAGTGCCAATGATCAGCAGTGAAGGCTAGCACTTTTGACTATTAGGGACCTCCCTCTACTGCACTGTAACACTGCATCTGTTGTAAAACAGGAGCAACATATCAAGCCATTATGCTGCCACAGAAAAATTCACTGTGATGACCAAAGAGGTCACAGACTTTCCTAAGACCTAAAGCGTACCCATGAGCAACACTAAAGACACACAGCGTTGCCTCACTAAATGATGCAGGGATGATCTCAGAAATACCAGTGTGCCAGAGAGCTGCTAGCAAGCACAAACTGAAGAGTGGCTACATTCTGCCAGCTGGCTCTAAAGCAGCTTCTTAGGGTAGGATGCAACTTTCAGATGATGGCAGTTGGGAGTAGGAAGTGTGGCCTAGCAGCCTGACAAGATAAGGCTTTCTGTGGAAATACCTCCAAGTGTACAATTCAGTCTACTGAACTGAGAGTAAGAGAATAATTTTATTGTGAGCAGCAGTTGACAAGACTTCAATCCTTGCTTTTGCAAACAAAATAACTGCTCAGTGATATAAGGCAGGCTAGAGTGGCTGCATTTGAAGTCCATGGTTCATTCGTATTCTGTGACAGATGAGGAAAATATAGTTAGAATTTGTGACAATCCCTGAAAGAATTTATTTATCATTTGTAAAGGGACAAGAACAGTATAACCGTAACCAATGGAGACCATTTAACACATCTATTTCACTCAGTACTGGTAATTTTAACAATGCATTTTTGGCCAGCTCCATAACAAAGAAGTGAAAACAATAAAGTAAAGGTGTCAGCCTCTGAAGCAGGATGATTCTTCAACTCTGATTACTCCCTAGTATACATCATCTCAAAAGCAGACCCACCGACTCCCAGGTGCCTTCAGACTCCTGGAAATATTCAGAAGATGGCTTTTCAACTCTGAAACACACCCAACCAGGGAAACAAAGTAAGCAGAGAGGGAGGTAAAATTTGGGCAAAATCCCGTCTCCAAGTTTCCATCTTAATTTGCATACACATTAGTCATACATTACTCTCTGGGCGCCAGGACATGATGAAATTAATAGCTAAATAAAGCAATAGAAACAGAGACGACTGACATTGGTGTACCTAATGAAAAGGCTTCTTTGCTAAAGACAAAAAAAAAAAAAAAAAAAGGGGTGGAGAAGACTGTTCTCTGTAAAACTGTCCATGAGATGTCTTCTCGGCATATGGAGAGCTTTAAAGTTCTATAACGTTCATGTGGGTGCACTTGCCTTCAGATTTGAGGCAGCCTCATTCAGAAGACATATTGCATGACCTCTTCTAAACAGAACCTCACTTTTATTCTACCTCACTGTCATTACCCCTTAATCTTAAATGTAGGTTGAAGCGAACAGCTGCCTTCTACTGCCTGAAAAACTAAAAACTGGCTTTTGGCAAACCAGAGCACTTCCAGGTAACCCTTAGAGAACAAACTTATTCCACTTTCTGTGCTGCTGCTGGTGGGGAAACAAAACCCTCCTGTGATTGGCTTGGTTTGATGTCTCAAATTTTTTTCTTTGAAGCCTCATAAGGACATCTGCATAGAAGCAAAAAGAGGGGTGCTGTAGCTAGGATTTGCTGTTGCTTATGCCATAAATCTGGTAGTCTCACATTTTTTATTTGATGCTAGGCAGGCAAGCGGAACAAGGACAACCAGTGAAGAACACAATTAAACCTGTACTCTTGCAAAGTTACTCTGGACCTGCAGAGAATGCAATGGATATTTTAGCCTCTCTGTTGCTTCCTCATTCTCACTAGGTAAAGGGACTCCAAATTCATCCCTAACCACACAGTGTTTAGGGTGGCTAATATTTTTAGCATTTCTTCAGGTCATGAGAGTCTCTTTGAATTGCAGCCCTGATATTTGGCATATCAATTGATTCTATTACCTAGTATTACCTGCAAACTTAACAAGAGGGATTATTCTATCCTATCATCTCACTTATTCGTGAATGCATTAAGCAATATCAGCTCCAACACTGACCGCCCCGCCCCTTGGGAACACCACTCTCTATGGCAAAACACAGGCATTTTCTTCCACTTCACTAAAGAAATAGCTCTATGTGTGGAAAATATGGGGGTTGGAACTGGACAATCTAGAAAGTCCTTTGCAACTCAAGCCATTCAAAAACTCACCAGTTCTGTGATGAAGAGATAACAAATTGATTGGCTGATGAGTTGAACCTCATCACATCTTTGCAGGAAAAGAGACAGCACAGATCAGATCCACTTTATAGGTTTATTACTTATCAGACGCCAGTGTCCATTGTTTCTGGTCACATATTCCTAAAAACCTAATGAAGATTTTCCAAAGAAGTAATAAGGAAATCTGGACTCTGACATGAGCCATTAATTATAGAGTTAATAAAAAGTCCCCACATTATTTATTCCAAGCTTTGCAGCAGAAGTACCACTTTCTCATCCAACGTGAACAGTTTTTGCTTAAAGTGAACACTTGCCACCATAATATCCTTATTATTATGAATAGATACATTGCATTATTTCTGCATTTTTCAAAGCATATTAAAATGTAGTTGGGAACATCAGCAATGAAGTCTCCCTGTAACGTAGAGTTGTAATGCTAGTTGCAATTGATAAAGTGCAGCCACTTCTAGGGTTGAAAACAATACTTTAATTACCACATTCACACACACACAAACTTATGATACTACATTATACTGTACATCCAATCCAAAAATGTATTAAAACACTGAAATTTGTATTTAATTAAAGCAGTTTATAGTCAGAAAATGAATCTTCACATTAATTGCTTTTGAACAAATGACGAAAGCAACTAGTTGCAGGATGATCTGGTCAATTACTGCCCTGCCTGTGAATTCTTTATACTGGAAAAGAAATGGGAAAATGTTATCAAGTAGAAATCTTCAAATTATACCTCAGAGGTCTGAAATGAATATGCAGTATCTTTAAAAG
>VYXB01007787.1:13556-26793 GCA_013397135.1 Pachyramphus minor | reverse complement strand
GGTGGCCCTGGTGACCGTCCCCTCTGTCCCACAGGGCTGCCCCAAGGTGCGGCGCATCCTGGAGATCTGGGAGAGCGGACACGGCGTCGTCTCCGTGCTCTGCTTCCAGAACAGGGTCCCGGCAGAGGCCTACACGAGGGAGGGCTGCATGGTGGAGGCGCTGGGTGAGTGAGGGGGCACCCTGGGGCTGCCCTGGACACCCCCAGCACAGCCCCCAGCATCGGCTCTGCCGTCCCCACAGGACCTGGGGGCTGCAGGGGGGTCATGGTAGGGGGTGCAGCCCATCCTGGGGACTTTGGGATTCCCAGTGCAGGGTCTGGTCCAGCCCCCAGCGCCCCATTTCCAATGGGAAAAGCTGCCTGGCCGTGGGTGATGGTGGGTGGGGGGCGTGGGGCTACCTCTGTCCTCACGGGGCTGTGGGTGCTGGTGGGGAGCAGGGGGCCGTGTCCGTGGGTGCTGACCCCGTCCCCATGGGTGCTGTCCCCCTCCCCACAGGCCTGCAGACCCTCACCAACCAGCGGAAGGGGCACTGCTATGGGGTGGCCGCGGGCTGGGCCCCCGAGCGGCGCCGGCGCCTGGGGGTGCACATGTTGTACCGGGCCATGAGCATCTTCCTGGCCGAGGGCGAGCGGCAGCTCCGGCCCGGGGACATCCCGGGAGGCTGCTGAGCACCCCCGGGGTGCTGCCTGTGCTCGGGGTGCAGCTCCACCGCCCTGAAGGTTGTTTCTGTTTCTCTGTTTTTCCCCCACCGGGTGGTCAATAAATCCCTGCGGGGGTGGGTTTGCCTTGAGAACTCCGAGCCGTGGGAGATTCCTGGCTTCGCATCCCAGCTCCAGCCGCGCTCCCGGGGCACAGCCGGAGCACGGGGACCAGGAGAAGGGCACTTCCCCCTCTCCCCAGCAGGAGTCGGACACGGCTGGGCTGTAGCACGGCTTTACTGTGGAATGGCACTAACGCGGCGGCGGCGGGTTCCGTGTGCGTTTGCCTCGGCTTTAGCACAAGCGAATGTGGGGACAGACCCCGTGGGGGACAGAGCTGGCAGAGCTGTGACCCCCGGGGCACGGCGGGGGCAGAGCCGCGTTTGGGGGGATGTTTGGTGGCATTTTTGGGCANGCCGCGTTTGGGGGGACGTTTGGTGGCGTTTCTGGGCACCCTCCGCAGCCCCGGGGTGTGCTGGGGGGGTCGGGGGTCTCCCTGGGCAGGACAGGGTGGGAGGGGGCAGAGGGAGATGATCTGAGCCCAGGGGGCTTAAAATTCTCATTATGAGACAGCAGTGGGGAGGGCAGGCACTGGCAGAGGGGGCACAGGTCACTCGGGGTCTGGTGCACATCCTTCCTCTTCCACATCCCTCAGTGTGGGGACGAGGGTGGGCTCAGCCCCGGGGAAGGTGCTTTGCAGGGTGATCCCAGCTCTGGTGGGAGGAGGAGGAGCCCCCTGAGCCCCCCCGGGGGTGCCTTGGTGCGGTGCCAGCCCCGTTTGGGGCACAGGGGCCGGGCAGGATGGGGGCCGAGCACGAGGTTTCCATGGGACTCATCGTTTCTTTGGTTTAGATGGGGGGAGTGAGGGGCAAACAAAGCAGGAGCAGGGCAGGGGAGGCTGGGCCTGTCCCCCCTGGCACAGCGTCCTCTGGGAGCCCCAGGAAGATGAGATGACACTTCCCGGGGACCTCCTCAGCCCTGCCCAGCTCCCGGCAGCGGGGTGGGAAGCACAGGGGTGGGAGGTGATGGATTATGTACAGAACAGTGTCAGTGATGGTGTCTCTCGTGATCAGGTGGTCCTGGTTCTCTTCCTCGCTCCCGTGTCTCTCTGAGACCCTGCGGATCCATCCGGGAGCCGGCGGGAAGGACGGACACAGCGGCCACGGGACGGGGTATTGCTGCTCCCCCGCTGCACGAGGGACGGCTGTGATCCCACGGGGAGTTTGTGGGGGTCCCGGAGCCGTGGAGGAGCTGGGCAGTGGCTCTGGGGGGGCTGCAGCAGCGGGAGGGGAGCGGAGGCTCTGCGGAAGCGCTGCGGTACCTAAAGCGATGGAAGGGGGACCGGGGGGGACGTGGGAGAGCTCAGGCTCGGCCCTGCCACAGCCAGGCCAGTCCCACCGCGGTCCTGGCCGTGCCCAGGGGGGCAGGACACCTCCTCATCCTCTGTGCAGGAGCTGCTGCCATCGCTCGAAGCCGGGACGGGGCTGTCCCATCCTCCCGGGTGGCTCGAGAGGCACATCCCGCTGCTGAGGCCCAGGAGCCTTTGGCTTCCCCTTTAAAGCAACCCCAGCTCAGCTCCTCCGGCCCTCCCGGAGCCCCTGCGAGTCCTTCCCGTTCTGCCGCAGGTGGGACCAGTCCCCGGAGGTGTCGCTGCGTGAGGAAAATAACACTACAAAGGAACAGGATGAAGACGCTCCGGCGCCGTCCCCGCGGGGGTGGGGACCAGGTCTGCCGTGTTCCCGCTGCCGGCCCTGCACTCCCTGCCCTGGGGGAGCCTCCCTGCTCCCCCTCCAGCCTCCGGCCCGGCCGGGAAACCAAACGGGCTGCGCTCCCGACGAGGGCAGCCCCCGGAGCCCCTCCGCTCTCACAAACCGCTCTGCGCTCCGAAACATCTCTGCCATGGGAGCAGCCCGGTCTCCGTGTCCCGCTGCCTTATTTCTTCTCCCCGTGCCCGTCCCCAGCTGGCGTCTCGGGCTCCCACAGGACGAACTCGTGGAGCAGCGTGTTCACCGTTTCGGGGCACTCCATCATCACCATGTGGCTGCCCTCGTCGATCACCTTCAGGAAGGCGATCAGCAGGATCTGCGGGGCGGGGGCGGTGGCACAGGGTCAGCGCCGGGAGGATTCCCCCGGGCGATCCACCCCCAACCCCCTCCGACCCGCTCACAAGGATCGACGCGGTTGGAAAAGACCTCTGAGGTGGAGCGCAGCCCTCTCACCCCGCCCCGTACCTCGGCCATCCTCTGGTCCTCTTCCACCGGGACGAACTTGTCGTGCATGCCATGGACCAGGAGCACGGGCACGGCCAGCTCGGCGTGGTACACCTCGTCCCCCTCGGGCCAGTACTGCCCGCTCATCATGGCCCGCAGCACGAAGGACGACACGTTGAAGGCGTTGCCTTCCTTCAGCAGCTGCTTCTCTTTGGCACCTTGGCGGGCAAAGCCGGCCCTGCAGGAGGGACCCGAGGGTCAGGGGCACGGGGAGGGGAAGGACGAGGTGTCCCTGCCCCAGCCCTCCCCGTCCCCAGCGTGGGCACTCACTTGAGGAAGCTCCAGGCCAGGCACGGGGACAGGCAGCGCAGCACACACGTGGGCATGTTGAAGATGGAGCACAGGCTGGGCTCCAGCGCCGTGGGGCCCCCACCGTTGATCATGATCACCTTATGGACCAGCTCTGGGTACTCGTGGGCGAGGAAGGTGCAGAAGGACACCCTGCAGGGACAGACAGACATGGGGACTGTGCCCTGATCCTGGGGTGGGGAGGGCCTGGCACAGGTTGGGCAGAGAAGCTGTGGCTGCCCCTGGATCCCTGGAAGTGTCCAAGGCCAGGTTGGATGGGGTTTGGAGCAACCTGGGCTGGCGGAAGGTGTCCCTGCCCATGGCAAGAGGTGGGACTGGGTGGGTTTTAAGGTCCCTTCCCATCAAAAGCATTCCAGGATTCTGTGATCCCAAGGATTGTTTGAGTCGTGCTCCCCCTTTCTGGGGCAGGGGACACAACCCCCCCAGCAGAGGGGCTGAGCTGGGGGTTTCACTCCTGCCCAGAGCACAGCAGGGTGCTGGGACCCACTTGGGTGCCCTCCAGCCTGACCTAATCAAGTCCTGTCTAATCCTGCCTGTCTCCAAGCCGGCTCTGGCTCCCTCTCCTCCCAGGCACTGCTTAGTCTCTGTCTAATTGACTTTCTTGGGCTTACCCTATTTATAGGCCGTGCTCTGCCAGCTTCCCCACCAGAGGCCGAGCTCCAGGATTAGCTGGGCCCAGGGACACCCCCCAGGAGGATGTAGGAGATCAGAACCGAGGGATAAACCCGGAACAGGAACCCCCACACCCCCGAGGCGCGGGACTTGTCGGGGCATTCACTGCCAAGGAGGGGCCGGGGGTCGGGGGGGGATGGATCCATCCCTTCTCCAGGCCCCTTACCCATAGGAATGTCCTATCAGGATGTTCCTCTTCTTGGCGTAGCGCTTGAACACGGCCCTCATGTCCTCGGCCAGGGCGTAGAAGGTGTAGGCAGCAGCGATCTGCGGGGCCGAGCTGCAGCCGTGACCCGCCAGGTCCGGGGCCACCACCTCGTAGCCCAGCTTGGTAAAGAAGTCCAGCTGCTCCTTCCAGATGTCCAGGGAGCCGCCCACGCCGTGGATGAAGAAGAGCACCACGTCGCCGTGCGTCCCTTTGCAGCTGGTGATCTGCTTCCTGCAGTCGATGTTCACCACCTTCTTGGGCTTCCTCCTGCGGCGCTTCCCGGGCGCCGCGTCCCGGGAGCCGCATCCCGGCGTTCCTGCGGGGCCCTGCCCGGGAGCCTGGCCCGCCGTGTCCGACAGCTCCAGCTCCACGGTGCCGCCGGGCTCGGCCACGCCGCCGTGGCACTGCAGGATCTCGGAGCGCACGGCGTCGCCCAGGTTCTCGATCACCAGCTGCCCGTTGCGGTACAGGGTGATCCTGCGCTTGCAGTGAACCACCCCCCGCTCCGGCGCCCCGGGCTGCGCCTCCTCGGGCTCCTCCGGCGCCGGGCGGGTGGGAACGCTGTGCCGGACCCGCAGGATCCGCCCCGGCTTCACCTCCACGAAGCTGTAGCCGTTGCTGGACTCAACGCTGTCCAGCGGCCCCATGGCGTTGGTGGTTTTGCCCATGAGGCAGCACAGGAGCCCATCGGTGATGCTGTTCAGCATTATGCTCCCTGCAGAGAGGGGCAGCGGGGAAAGCGGGGGTTAGGGAGCAGCTCCAGCACCCAGCGGAGCCAGCACCCAGCTCCAGCACCCAGCGGAGCCAGCACCCAGCTCCAGCACCCAGCTCCAGCACCCAGCGGGGCCCTGGCTGGGGCACAGGGGAGCAGGGACAGCCCTGGGAAGAGCCGTGGTGGCACAGGATGTGCCTCTGGGGTGACAGTGATGCTGCCCAAAACCACAGCCCTGCTCAGCCTCCTGCACACGGGCTGAGGGGTCAGATCCCAGAGGGATCCGGTGTTCCCTGTCCTGCTTTGTCCAGGCCATGCCCTGGTCACCCAGCAGCCCCCACTGACTGATCACAGCCCTCCAAGGAGGGGTCTGCTCTGACCGAGGGGAGAAATACGGAAAGAAAAACCTGTTTGAGACAAAAAAATTCTCTTTTTAGCACCAAATGTGGAGCGAGGGGAAGAGTCGGCACTGGGAGTGCATTATTTATACCAATTAAATATATATACACACGTCTCGAGCCTAAACCACCGATCCAGCAGCGAGGTGGGAATGACAGGGACGGGAGATGAAGGATTTAATTAAAACCACTCCACAAACCGCAGCTGAAAATAACACAGCAAGAGATGGGTGGTGGTGGGGGGGAACCCCTTTCACCTCCCCACGTGGGCTGGGGGGGGATGTGACACTGTCCTTGATGTCCCCAGAGCTCATTCCTGGGCTTTGGGAAGGGCTGTGGATGGTGAGGGAGGAGGGCAGAGGCTGGTGGCACCGGGGGTGGGGGGGACACACCGGTGCCAGGCCTGGAGCCCGGTGGTGCCAGAGGGGCTGGAAGGTCCCTGCACAGCAGCCAGGAGGGTGTTAATTATTGATGAGGCAAAACACGGTGAATTATTGATGCCAATTGGGCAAAGAAGCGGAGCGGGCGCTGTGCAAAGGGCTGGGCCTGAGGGAGGGGGCACTGGGCACCCACCAGGACCCCCCTGGAGAAGGAGAAGTGTGTTCCCAGCCGGGAATTTAATGGGTGAATCCCAGTGATCCCTCGTGAAGGAGCAGCCCCTCAGCTCCCCCAAGCAGCCTGACAGGATTAAAGCACGGGAAAGGAAAACCAGGCTGGGGGCAGGCTGGGAGTGCAGGGGTCCCTCTCCGTGGATTTTAACACTCATTCCACCTGGGAACACCAACACCACACCCTCCTCAGGGACCCCCGTGGATCCCAACACACCCAGTGCACTCCCAGGGCCTGGACAGGCTCCCAGGTGCTCCAGGCCCAGCACAACACCCGAGGGTTTTCCCAGGAAAACCAGCTCCAGGCAGGTCATCCTGGTAACAGTTCCCTTGGCAAGGCCGGAGTGGTTTATCCAGGGAGTGCTGCCAGCTCTGGGGAGAGCAGCCAATGTTTGGTTCTCACCCAGCTCCATCGGGCTCCGTGTCCTGACTCCCACACAAACACCACCACGGCTCCGGGTGCTGGATGTGGGGATTGGGAATGGGCAGAGCTGGGCCTGGGGGCTCCTTCTCCTCTGGGGCTCCCCTGCCTGGGCTGGGAGTGATCATTCCTTTCTGGATACAAGATCCATGCAGGATCCAGCTCCACCAAGAGCTCTCCGGCTCCCTGGGTGCTCCGGGGGATGGATCCATCCCAGCTGCTGAGCTTGGAGGTTTTGGAGCCCTGGGAAGGAGAAGGCAAATCCAGAGCTGGCTGGCAGGAGCTGTGCTTCCAGCTGGGAGCTGGGCCCGAGGAAGTGGCACCAGCCTGGCTGGAGCCCTGGCTGGAGGGTGCCCAGCTGCCCTTGCACCGGGATGGACACACCAAGGCTCTGTCCGTGCTCCGTGCCAGCCTTGGGAGGCTCTTGGTCCCTGAACTCTGAGCTGGGAATGCAGAACAGAGGGATGGCATGGGCAGAAAACAGGGAGATGGGAACTGAGGCAGCCCCTGCACCCTGCACAGCTCCGGGTACCAGCCCATGGAGCCGGGATGTGATCTCGCCTCTGATTCCCACAAAGCCTGTCCTGGCACTGAGCCTCCATTCCACAGGGTCCTGAGGATGTGGGTGTGGATTATAAACAGGAGTCCTGGCCAGCCCACCCTGGCATTGATTAACTCCTCGGGATTAACTCAATTAGTCCCTCCTGTTCATTCCCAGAATGGATTTGCTGGAAGGCTCTGGCAGCGAGGAGCTCTGCAGGCACATCCAGGGGCTCAGGCCTGGGAGCTGCCTCTGGCACCTCCAGCACTGGGCAGGAGCCTGGACCCCTCTGCAAGGCAGGGATCCCCCTCCAAGGGCTGTATCCACTTGGATACACCCAGGAGATCACGGCCCAGGATGTGGCCGTCCCTGATGGACATCCAAGCAAGCAAATCATGGAATTGTGGGATAAATAAGGCTGGAAAAGCCCTGTAAGATCATGGAATCCAACCATTCAGCACCACTGAACCGTGTCCCCAAGTGCCACATCCACACGCCTCCTGAGCACTTCCAGGGATAACACGGAGCACATCCCAGTCGGGGGCGTTCCGGGGGAGCTGCAGGGACGGGAGGTAAAGTGGCTCCGTGTCAGGCCTTGTTTTGGGGCTGGGAAGCAAAAGATTCCCGTCTCCCACCTCCCACACACCTCCTCTAACCCAGCGCTCCGTCAGCCAGAAACATCCAGGGATGTTCCCTGGGCGAGATGAAAGGGGCTGGAGATGAAACCAGATGGATGCGAGGAACTTTGCAAGGATGCGGGTAACCATGGCAACGAGCTGCTTCCCTCCCCCCCCCATCCCGGCTCCCTCCCTCCATCGCCGCTCCCGGCTGGGAGCGGGATTTCGGCACCGGTTACATAAGGCCAGGCACAACAATGAGTCAGGCACGGCGGGATCCTGCCCTGGGATCCGTCCCATCCCTGTCCCGAGGGCTTGGGAAGGCGGCGGCATCGCCCCGAGGCCGCACCTGAGTCGTGATCCCGCTCCAAAAATCCCACCTGCCCCCAGGAAACCGCTCCCAGCAGAGGTGGGATGCCCGAGGGATGTTGGGGAAGGATCCCAGGATTCAGCCCCAGCCCCCGTCCTGGAGCATCCCTGCGGAGTTCCCCGGCTGGGAGGGATAACCTGGCTGGGGAAAACCAACTTCCTGACCTATTTCGGGGCTGCAGAGGGGAGGGACCGCGGCACAGCTGGGGAAAAGCGGGATGAGATGGGAGGTGGCAGCAGGGAGGGAGGAGAGGCTGAGGGGGGGAACGTGGCAGGTGGGGACATGGGGATGGCACAGGGATGGCACAGGGATGTGGGGATGGCATAGGGATGGCACAGGGATGGCACAGGGATGTGGAGATGGCACAGGGGACATGGGAGTGACACAGAATCCATGGGGCTGACACAGGGACGTGGGGGTGACACAGAGTCCATGGGGCTGGAACAGGAGTGTCCATGGGGTCCATAGGGGTCCATGGGGTGACACAGGGGACCTGGGGCTGATCCTGAGCCCGTGGTGGGACACCAAGGTCCCACACTGGGATGGACCAGCCAAACTGGCTCCTCCATTGCCATCCCAGCAGGGAACAGGGTCACCCTGCCCCAAACAGTCCCTGCTCCGGCCTCCCCAGGCCCTGCCCCAAACAGACCACTGGAACAGCCAATATCCCAAACATCCAGGGGGCTGGGAGTGACCGAAATCTCCTCCTGGGGGAGACCACTCACCCCTGCCAAGAGAAGTCCTGGGAAACATTTCATCCCAATAAACAAACCACGGGGACGGAGGGAGCTGGTGCTGGAACCAATGGCCTTGAACGTCCCCAAAATCCCCTCAGCACCCCCATCCCCTCCCAGCCCAGAGCTCTGCACCCTCTCAGGGAGTAGCAGGGACTTGGAATCTGCTGATTCCTTGCAAAATCCTCGGAGGGGAGGCTCCAGAGAGGAGCAGGAGCTGTGCTGCAGCCCCAGTCCCACCTGCCAGAACAATTTGCTGGGCTCTGATCCCTTCCCCCCGGGGCTCCCGAGTGTTAATGATGACACACGACCCTCCTGAGGAACTGGCAAATGTTATCCTGCTCTTCCCACCCTCTCCCAGTCCTTCCCTCTCGGCAAAGAGGGCAGAAACTGCAGCACCAAATGCATCAGAGCAGGTTTGTTTAAGCCCCGAGAGCAGAGAAATGCAAGAAGGATCTTTAGGCTGCCTATTCTCAGCCCTGGGAAGTAAAATTCCCCCTGGGAAAAAACATGGGAGAACCCACTTCAGCTGGATTTCTTCTTCCACACCTGGCTTCCCTGTCCAGATATAACTATGGGAGTGTTATCAGGGATAAGGAGTCAGGAGGGGTTTAGCAGGGGGACAAACAGCCAGCCATGGAGCCAGCCCTGAAATCCTCAGGGATGCAGCTGGAGAGGGGGATGGACTGGTTCTGGAACTGCACCGTGGATCCCATGGGATGTGGATAAACTGTGTTCAGTCAAGGAATGGCACGTGAGGGAAAGGAGAGTGTCCATGAGGCACAGGGAAGGGAAAGCGGAGCAGGGAAGGGGAATATCCATCAGGGAAACGGGAGCATCCATAGGGCAAAGGGAAGGGAAAGGGGAGCAGGGAAAAGGGAACATCCATAAGGAACAGGGCAGGAAAAGGGGAATAACCATAAGGCACAGGGCTGGGAAAGGGGAGCAGGGAAAGGGACACCCCTAAGGCACAGGGCTGGGAAAGGGGAGCAGGGAAAGGGGAGCAGGGAAAGGGGAGCAGGGAAAGAGACACCCCTAAGGCACAGCACCGGCCGCCTCCTCCCCCCGCTCTCTTTCGGAAGGACGAAGACCTTGAGACACAAAAGATTCTGCCCCGCACAGCAGAGTAACCTGTGCCTGACCTCCTGTGCCCCCTAAATCCTGCCTGGATTTCCGCGGGGATGGCTCCAGCTCCCGCCGCAGAGCTGCAGCAGAGCCGGCTGGATCCCTCCGGCAGCGGGCTGGGAGGAACCATGGAAGGAGGCTTGGGAAGGAGGCACTGGAGGCAGCCAAGCGCGGGCAGGTGCCCCCTCGCCCCCCAGCCGAAATTCCAGGTAGATTTGACACGCACGCAGCGCCAGCGGGGCCTCGGGCAGAGCCAGCAATCCTTCAGTGCCGTTGCATCACGGTGGGAGCCGTTCCTTAAGTTTGATTTCCAGGATAACCCCCCCCTGGCTCCAGCCGTGCCGAACACAACCAGGTTATTACAGCACCAGCGATGCTGTGGCTCCTCTCTCTCCCTGCAACCCAGTGGAGCTGCCAGCTCCCTGCAATCCAAGCGCCTCTCAGATCCCTTCCCATTGGGAAAAAAACCCCCACATTTTTTGGCCATTTTGCTCCCCCTCCCCCAGCAGAGCCCCTTCCTCCCCCCCTCCTCCTGTCAGGACGTGCCCTCCACCACCACAGAGAGGGAGAAGGGACGCTCACCTCATTTATTGCCGAGGGTTGTCAGAGGTCGAGGAGGCGAATAAAAGGTTTAAATCCCGCAGGAGGCCGAAGGAGAGGGAGAGGAGGCGATGCCTGAGGCGCTGGGAGCAGGATGCCAGCGCCGCTTGGCTGTGCAGCTCCTCTAAACCTTCTAAATCCAATTTTTTGGGGGGCTGTCTGGAGGGCGGGATGGAGCGATTCCTTCAGCTCCGCTCACCTGCTTCCCACCAAAACCTCTCCTTCCATCTTTTCCCCACCGGCAGCTTCATGGCCGGGGCTCGGGGGCTTAGGGGGGCTGTTTGTCCTTGGAGGCTGTAGCCATGGAAAGCCCCTGAAATCCCTCCTAAGGAGGAGGGATCTGCGTGTGATGGACACGGGGATCTGCCAGTCACAGCCGTGCCCGGCACAGCCCCGGTGCGGAGGAATGGACAGGGATGCGGGGACAGGGATGGGGGGGCTGGAAAGGGATGGGGGGACAAGGATGGGGGGGCCAGACAAGGATGGGGCGCTGGACAGGGATGGGAGGGCAGGGAGCCGCTCCAGGGTTTGGTTCTTCCAGTGGGATGAAGGACAGAGGTCCCTTTTTAGCTTGTTTTCCCAACATTCTGGTGTTTGTGGCTTCCCAGAGGCCACGAGAGTGGCAGTGCCATGGGCACGGCAGTGCCATGAGTGGGCCGGGGCTCAGTGCCGGTGTCTGAGCACCAAAAGCCCCCTGGGCTGGGAGAGGAGGACACACATGGGATCAGGGATGGTTTTTGGTTTGTTTTCACATTTTGGGATGGTTGAGCCACATCCCCTCGCCCCGACGGGCTGATTTCTGCTGGGACACAAAATCCAGCAGGGGAAAAGCCCAGAGCTGTGCCTGCTCTTGGAATACACCTGGGATTGGTGCGGAAAAGCAATCACAGAACTATGGAATGGTTCGGGTTGGGAAGGACCTTAAAGCCCACCAGTCCCACCCCCTGCCATGGGCAGGGACACCTTCCACTATCCCAGGTTTCTCCAACCTGGCCTTGGGCACTTCCACGGATGGGGCAGCCACAGCTTCTCTGGGCAACCTGTGCCAGGGCCTCCCCACCCTCACAGGGAAGAATTCCTTCCAATATCTCATCTAACCCTGCCCTCTGCCAGTGGGAAGCCATTCCCTCTTGTCCTGTCCCTTCTTATCCCAGGNCTTCTTATCCCAGGTGCCTCTCCAGCTCTCCTGGTGCCCCTTCAAGCACTGGAAAGGTCTCCCTGTGTATCGCGCTGCACGTCGCGACAGCGCTGGGGACAACCAGGGGGCACAACCAGGGGGTCGATGCGCCGCGGTGGCGACCAGGCCGCGGTGGGGCTGTTGCCATGGAAACAGCGGGGCGAGCTCTCGGGGACTACAACCCCCACGGGCCCTTGCGGCGCGGGGCCGGCTGCGATTGGCCGGCAGGAGGAGCCAATGGGCAGCGGCGTTGTTGGCGGGCGGAGCGCGATGGCGGCGCCGGGCCTGGCGTTGGGCCGCAGGTACCGGAGGTGCCGCTGCCCGGGGGGAGAACAGGGGGAGAAACCCCCGGGAGAGCGGCAGGACAGCGAGGGGAGAGCGGGCCGGGGCGCCTGGAGGGGCGAGGGGGGCGGTTAAAGCCCATGGGGAGCGGCTGAGCGAGCTGGGGAAAGGTCTGGAGCACCAGAGGCGGCTGAGGGAGCTGGAGGGGGGGGTCAGTCTGGAGAAAGGGAGGCTCAGGCCACCTTCGGGCTCTCTGCAACTCCCTAACCTAACCTAACCCTCACTCTTTTATTTTCCTCCCTTTCCCCCCAGGTGCTTCCTGCTCCAGCGCGCCCTCCCCCGCCCCTTCCCGCTCCTTGCGAACTCCCTGGAGCAGCTCCCGGGATTCCCCCCCGCTCCCTGGAGCCGCTTCCAGCAGCTCCGCGGCAAAGCCCGAGGGAACGAGTACCAGCCCAACAACAGGAAGCGCAAGAGGACGCACGGCTGGATCCGGAGGATCAGCACCCCCGGCGGCATCGCCGTGATCCTGCGCCGGATGCTCAAGGGCAGGAAGTCTCTGAGCCACTGAGGGGCGGCCCCAAACCCGCTGGGAATTTGGGATGGTCCGGCTGAGCCCAGGGGGGTTGTCTCCCAGGGGTTTGGCCAGGCGTTAAGTTGTAAATGTAAATGGCTTCTTAAAGCCTGTATTTAAATTGTTCCTCAGGTTGTGGCTGGTGTCGCGTGTGTTTGTTCCAGGGTTTCGTGGTTGTCCCGGGATAAACACCCAAAGTGTGGTTGAGTCTCTCTCCTCGAAACCCTGCACTAATTACGGTGGAAAACTTAATGGGGAGAGGGAATCTGGGGTCACAGCTGCTGGGGAAGGATGGAAGGATTCAGAGGGACAGTGGGATTAGGGAGAGGGTTCGGGTTTAGCTCAGGCTGCACCTCTGCCCCTTTCTGCTCCAGTCCCCTGAGGCGCTCCAGGCTTGGGGTCTGGGCTCTCAGCAGCAGCTCTGGGGTGGGGATGGGAGTAGGTTGGACATTAGGGAGAAGTTCTTGGGACCCAGGGAGGTGACAGAGTCACCGTTCCTGGGGCGGTTTGAGGAAAGACAGGATGTGGCAGATGGTGACAAGGTGGTGTTGGGTCATGGGTTGAACTGGATGGTCTCGGAGGCCTTTTCCAACCTGATTGATTCCGTGATTCTCATTAGCGCCGCTAACGAGCAGCGCCCTCATTAGGGGGGGGTGAAGGAGCCCCCCCCGAACTACATCTCCCATCACGCTCCGCGGCGCCACATCCGGGTCCCTCCCGCGGCGCACCCCACCCTTCCGCGAGGGCACTTCCTGCCTCAGCCGAACAGCGACGCGCCGTGATTGACGGGCGCAGCCTCCAATAGGAGCGCGCGGCGCAGCGGCGCGGGCCAATAGGGACGCGTGGGGCGGGCGGCGGCGGCAGTGGGCGGGCCCGGGCGGCTCCTCCCGGCGGCGGCGGCGAAGATGGTGCGTGAGACCCCCC
>VYXB01007786.1:6244-98541 GCA_013397135.1 Pachyramphus minor | reverse complement strand
TTCTTCAAGCCCCTTTGGGGTTGGCCCCCAAGCGTGGCTCCAGATGGATGTTTAGGGGGGTGTGTGGACACTGGGAGTGGATGAGCAGCGGGGTGTCTGAGGAGTTGTTTACTATGAACAGCAACAGCTTGGCTCTGCCCACAGCAACAGCTTCAGGAACAGAAATGTTCCCAAACTGTTCCCTCCCACCCCCACTGCCTCTCCTGTTAGATTTGAAACAAACACCAACACACAGCCCAGACACTTTGCAAGAGAGTTTTCCTCTGGTATCAATGAAAACCTCCTGTGGTGTGACTTGAGGATGTTTCCTCTGCTCCTGATTCTTAAGGGAGCAGAGCCTGACCCCCCACCAGCTCCTCCCTATTGTCAGGGACTTGTAGAGAGCCAGGAGGTCCCCCCTGAGCTCCTTTTCTCCCGGCTGAGGCCTCTCCACACTAAACAACCCAACTTCAACACTTCCAAATCATAACCATGGTGGATGTTCCACTTTGGAAGCAGCTGGTGATAGGAAGACACAGTGNGCCAAGAGGGCCACTGGATCCTGACCTGGATGATCTCAGAGGTCCTTTCCAACCCAGCTGATCCTATGATTCTATGATTCTAATCATCAACTAGTTACCTCAGCTGCAAACCCTTCCTTTGCTCCACACCTGCTGCAGGTAAATCCCTGTGTGTCACTGCCCCTCTGTTCACATCCTGGGGTGTGATGGACAAAGGGAGGGCAAGTTCAAAGAAAGGCTCTGAAATTATTTGCTTTAGAAGAAAATGTGCTTCAAATGTGAGATTTTCCTGGTTTTATTCCACCTGTCATGGCCCCACCAGCACAGCTGCTTGGGTGGTGGAAAATGTGGATTGAAAAGCTTGAGGTCAGCCATGTGAGGGCAAGGCAGAGCCTCAGATTATTCAGCAATAAAGTCCAGAGGAATAAAACTCAGTCTGAATTAGGCCACAGCAGCTCAGTACTAAGGAATAAAACTCAGTCTAACATTAGGCCACAGCAGCTCAGTTTAAATTCTGGAATAAAATCCAGTCTGAATTAGGCCACAACAGCCCAGTCTGAACTGAGGAATAAAACCAGCCTGACTTTAGGCCACAGCAGCTCAACCTGAATTCAGGAATAAAATCCAGTCCTAATTAGGTCACAGCAGCTCAGTCTGAACTAAGGAATAAAACCCAGTCTGAATTAGGCCACAGCAGCTCAGTCGAAATTCAGGAGTAAAACCCTGTATAAAATTAGGCCACAGCAGCTCAGTTTGAACTCTGAGCTCCTCACACAACACCTCTGTACCTCAAAGGGTCTGAAATGTGGCTTGAGTGTGTCATACAGATCCTTTTCCCTCCTCCAAAGCCTGGATAGGGAACATCCAGCTTTCCTGAGCCTACACTGGATCCCATCCCAATGCCTGAGCAGGTGAACACAGATCTCCTGCTACCCCAGGAACATCCCATCACCACAGGTGTGACCAGCCTGGAGTTCTCCACCCTCACTCCTGCAAACTCATCAAGGAAAGGAAGGAACTCCTGTAGTTAACAGCCAATGTTGGCTTAAGAAACACTGGGATTTTGGAATAAAACAAGGATGGAAACCAGCAGAAGGATACGAACAACTAGAACTGGTGGGTTCTGCTTTTGACACAGATATTGAGAAGCTCCTTGAGGATTGGACTGAATGATTCAGATTGTTTCCACACTGATGGAACCTTGGAGAACACTGTAAATTTGGACCTGGAAAGGAACCTTTTAATCACCACAAACCCACAATTGCTACAAAAAAAACCCCAGACAGAGCAGAAGAGCCTCTGAAGAGTCTTTAAACATCCTTTAATTTTGCAGTTTGAGGACACTCAAGTTATACAGCTCAGGGAGAACCTTTCTCAGCAAGTGAAATCCAGCTGGGTCAACAATTTACTTGGCAAATAGAAGTGGAGTTTGTTCTTATTTTTGAGGAATATGGTCAAGACAGAGCAGAAATGGTGACCTGAGTGTCCCTCAGCCCACAGAGCTTGGATCTGCCCTCCTGCCCTTGCTGATCATCAGTGCAGAGCCACATCACCCTGTGTGTCCTCCCAGAACATCAAATGGCAACTACAAAATGCCTTTGGAGCTGGGGAGGTTCCAAAGATATATTGGGAACAAGAGAATTAAGCTTTGTTATTATCTTTTGTTGGCAATTCTCTCCTGCAGCCGCCATCGCCCGGTGCCAGATGGCTCTGGGATAATGAAAAAAGTGGGAAACAAATGGTCCTGTGTTCCCTCCCACACTGAGAACTGGTTTAGTACTGTCTGGAGGATGTTATCAGCTGAAGGAGTAAACAACCAGGTCTCTTTGCGGTGGGAACAGCAGAAAACTTTGTGGGGAGTTTCTCCGCTTTTCATGTGGGGAAAACTCTCACAGAGGACTCACTGCAGAGCTGAGCAGGCCCCAAAACAGGCCTCAAAACCATCAAGATCCCACCAGGACTGTGCTTGGCTGTCATGGTGCTGTTTATTTAGCGTGGTCTGAACTTCCTGACCCGACCCAGCGTGAAATCTTCTCTTTGCCCACCCCACCAGAGCCAGCAGCTCGTTTTACACCCCAAAGCAAAGCAGCAGGAGCAGGAGCAAAGCCAAACATCCCACCCCAAACTCCACCAGGGTTCCTGTTCCTGCTGTGAAATCACTGTTGGGAGAGCACAGTGAAGAAGCATTATGTGAATACACATCAGAACCCCCCCAAAACAACCCCAACCCCGAATCCCAGATGGCCTTTCCCCCCCTCACCGGTACAATGCCCACGTGTGTTTGCCTTTGAGCACAACAGAAAGCGAGGCCCGGACCTGCCACCTGCCAGTGCCACCTCTCCCAAGGGGTGAGCAGCAGGGCAGGTCACACTGTGGTGATCTTCTTGTCCTTGGTGGCCTGTTTGATGGCAGCCTGCTCACAGATGATCTCCTTCAGCCGCTGCAGCCTCATGTTCTGCGTGGTCTGGTCCCCCACGCCCGTCTGGCTCCGGTGCAGCAGGTTCAGGGCGTAGATGTATTCCAGCTCCGTGTACTTCACCCCCTGATCCACCACCAGGTTCAGCAGCTCGTCTGCTGTGTTGTAGAGCATCTCATAATACTGCCTGGAAAGCAAGCAAAGGAGAAAACCACCTTGGTAAATGCTCCAGACCTTTATTCCTGCAGAATTGTGGAATCAACCAGGTTGGAAAAGCCCTCTGAGATCATCCAGTCCACCCCTCGCTCCCACCTGTCACCCAGCCCATGGCACTGATGCCACATCCAGTCTGGCCTTAAACACCTCCAGGGATGGTGACTCCACCCCCTCCCTGGGCAGCCCATTCCAATGGCTGATCCCTCTCCAGGGAATAAATTCCTTCCTAAGAATGGCATCAGCTCTTGCTTTTATTCAGGAGAGAAGCATCAGGTGCTGCACAAAGAGAGCACAAACATCTTCCTGTGGAACATCATCACAGAATCCCAGGATGGTTCGGGTTGGAAGGGACCTTAAAGATCAACCAGTTCCAACTCCAACACCTTCCACTGTCCCAGGTTGCTCCAACCTGGCCTTGGACACTTCCAGGGATGGGGATGGCAAGTCTTTGCTCCGAAGTACAGGACTCAGGGCCTTCCCAAGGTGACAGAGCACCTTAAAATAAGGAGAAAGAATAAATCTGCTCTGTCCAAAGCACAAAGTGATCACTGGACCACCTCAGCGTGTCTTTCCCCCACCACCTTCCACCTTCCTTCCTTCCTTCTCACCTGTCCCAAATCTCGGCCGACCGAAGAATTCTGCCCCCAATAACCACAGCATTCACCTGCCACTCTTCTTGAGATCAGATTATTTTTTAATTAAAAATTTCCTCTAAAATAAAACGAGACAGCGGGAGAGAGAGTGAAAGGTGCTGCATTTTTAATTGGGTGCAATTAAAAACCTGCTGCCTTGGCTTGGCATTGCCTTGGGCCAAACCCTATTTGCATGAGTAATTATTCACTCCATTACCAAGTCTGCTCCACTTTGTCTTTGAAAGTATTAATAAATATTGATCAGGCCCACTCCTGTTTGCCTTTGCCCAAGCAGCTCCGATGGACTTGTCTTCTGATGTTATCAAATAATGAAATATGAAAGAGGGGGTGGGATGAACCTCTTGGTCTGTGATTTATTTTTTTTTTATTTAGGCTCCTTTGATTGTCAAGAGGACGTTGTGGGAAGCAAGGATGGGATGGGGGGGAATAAATGGACGCCGGGTGAGGGGGATCTGCTCGGTGAAATCCTTTGTTTTTTTTTAAAGTTGGGCTTTAAAACCCAGCAGGAGGATTAATATTCATCAAGAGCTCCTTCTATCATCTGACAAATAGGTTAATAAATAATAATATGGGATTAGCACACCTAACCAAAGAGGAAATTTAGCTTCCCAAGCTTTCTTTTGGCTTTTATGTGAGCACACAGAAGATAATTTACCCTACACCATCATCGGCCTGGGCAGTAAGAGCTTCCAGGGCTCAAAAATGGGATATCTGGAGGGAGAAGAGAAGAGATCAAAGCTGAATTTACAAATTTATTCACCTGAGTATGAAATGTTGAAAGCTGGACAGGGCTTGGAGCAACCTGTGCCAGTGGAAGGTGTCCCTGCCCATGGCAGGGGGTTGGAACTGGATGAGCTTTAAGGTCATTTCCAACCCAAACCATTCCAGGGCTCTTAAGAAGTCAGAAATGCAGCTGATGGCAACAAAGTGACCTGGGAACTCACTGGGGAAATGTTTCTGTTTGCATGTTTACTCACTCAGTTATAATTTGATTTTTTAATAATAAAATCCATCCTTCACATGATTAACTCAGGTCCCAACCCTCACATCTGTGACCTGTTCCAGTGACCACTGACAACAGGATTGGGTTCAAAGGTGCCTTGAGCTTTTTGGGTATTTGTTTTTCAGGACAAACCTAAGAGCAAATAACACTTAACCCCAAAGCTCCAAATGCACTTTTTCTGCTCCCTTTATCCCTCCTGGAATTGGCCCAGGATGATCCTGGCCGTGAAGAACAGCTCTGTAATAAGAGCTCACGGGGAAGGTCAAACATCCCTGGTGGAAATGGTTCCCAAGTGCAGGAAAAAAACATCCCACACCAGAGCTGCAAAAGCCAATTGAGCCACAAACCTGTTTGGTTGGCTTTTAAACAGCACTTTTGAAAGAAAACAGAGAGTTTGCCAACAAAGAACCCATTTATGCAAGGAGGAATTTTTACCACATACATATATATATATATATTAAAAAATGGTCTCTTGACAACTCTATACTTGGAGAAAGAGAATAAAAATTAAGAAGTTTTCTCATTTAGGAAAAAAAACCCCAAAAACCTCTCAGGAAAGGCAATCAGCTCCTCTGAGGGCTATTAACACCCTCCTCCATTTAAATGCTAATGTTCACCTCTAACCCAAGGCCTGCTGCACCCAGGAACACTTTTTCAAAAGGTGGCCAGGTGAATTCAAAATGAAATTCTGATTTCCCTGGCAGTGACTTGATCTCTCCTTCAGAGAAGGAATAAAGGATCTCCCTTTAATTATTCCTTGGTTATGGAGCTGGGGGCTACTCTGAGCAGCAGAGACAGAAGGGGAAGCACAAGGCAAGACTTACCCAGAACAAAAAAAGGATATATATAAATTTTGTGCCTTATCTCCCTCTCTTTTTGGGGATTTGGGAGGCACTTTGACAGCCCCCAGAAGTGCTGCTCTAATAAGAAAGTCAAGAAGGTTAAGTAGGAAGCACTTACGCTAAATCTGGATAAAAACTAAATGAGGGGAGGTTAAGACAGGATTTAAGGAATATTTTATGATGAGGGTGGTGAAACACTGGCATGGGTTGCCCAGAGAAGCTGTGGCTGCCCCTGAATCCCTGGAAGTGTCCAAGGCCAAGTTGGAGCAACCTGGGATGGTGGAAGGTGTTGGGGTTGGAACTGGACGGGCTTTAAGGTCCTTTCCAACCCAAACCATTCTGTGATTCCATGAAAACCCACCAGACAGGACAAGAAAACAAACCAAGATGAAAACAGCATCAAATCTGTGGTTATAAAGTCACTCAGTTCTGATATTTGCAGATTCTGGTGGAACCATGACATTTAAATACGAGGGGGGGACTGAGTGAGGGCAGAAAGGGCAAATGCAGCAAGAAATCACTTCAGTCAAATATTTTCAGTAACTTCAGTCAAGTCATGCAGGAAAAAAATGGATTTTCAGGCCTGGCTTGACCAAGGAGATAATCCCTGAAGAATTATCTTCCCCAAGGAGATAATTTCTACATGTGTGGAGACATCTGAGGTGGCAAAGGGAGAGAGATGAGGATGGAGATGATGGTTCCAGGGGCAGGAGGGATGAGCTCCAGCACCCAGGGTTTTGCAGTGTGAGTCCTGAAAACACCAAGCAAAGTAAAATCCATGTAAAGCAGCAGTTACTGTAATTCCCACACCTCAGGAGGGCTGCAGAGATGTTTGCACACCTGTCAAGCAGCATTTTAAAGCAAAAACCTGCAAGGAGAGGTGCTGGTTGTTCCACCTTCAGAGCTTTGAAAATAAAGATGGGAGGGGTCTGCTCCATCATATCATGGAATGGATTCATATCATGGAATGGTTTGGGGTGGGAGGGACCTTAAATCATCAACCACTGCTCACCCTCAGCTGCAGCTACAACCCTAAAATAAGTGAATTCCATCACCCTCAGGGCTCCATTCCACTGGAGAATGTGGATCTTCATCGATAGTTCTTAAGATTCCTTTGTTGATTTTTAATAAACACAGGGCAGTTCTGGGGACAGCAACAGGAATGATCCTTCTCTGCCTCCAGAAGAACCCAAAGTGCTTCAGGAGGAATTCCCAGAGGTGGATTTGCTGTTCTAAGTCAACCACAGCTCCTCTTGGCCACCAAGCCAAGACACCTCTCGCTGCCTGGGGTGAGGAACCCCCCCAATGTCTCCATGGGATGTAGAAAGAACCCAAAATCAGGCCAAAAATGTTCATGTCACTCTGATCAACACCTTCTCTAGAGGCACCAGAGCCCAGAGGGAGATGTCCCATCACCACACACGGCACAATTTGGGGCAGGAGGCCCAGTGTTACTGCAGGAAAAGCATTTCCAGAGTGTCAGAAAGCACTTCAAAATCTAAAAGGTTCAAACATCCAAGATGAGAAATGGGTTGGGAAAGAAAACAAAGCACGAGGGGGAGAAATAAAAGTGAATTTATAATATACTGGTGCTTCACACTGCAAATCACAGCCCTTAACAGATAATCAAGGCTGGCACGGAAGGGTAATACTGGCTTTTTTTATTAAAGCTGGAAAAAGAATTAAAAATTAACATTAAAAATAATTTACAAGTATTTTTTCCAGCCAGAAAACAGTATCAGAGATGGGAAACCCTCACACCTTGATCACCACTGTACCCACTGCAGTGCACAGGCACCAAAAATCAGTGTATTTATTCAAAAGCCGTACGTCCAACCTTCTAATTAAAGGCAGCCACGTTATGAAATCTAATTACTTTCCCCTTTCAAGTTGAAACCACAGAGACAGTGCAGGAAACACTACACACAAAACAGCTCACCTGAGTGGTGCTTTCTATATAAATTGAGCAATTTTGGATAAAAACACCCAGACAACATTTTTGGAGTGCTGTGGGACTGAAGCACTTGGTCTTCTCTCGTTACAAACTCTTTTTGTGAGACACAGATGATAAATCACCTCTGAAATGTGGAGATAATTAGCAAAGAGAGAGGTAAAGCACGTGCAGAACATCACCACTCTCTTCCCAAAGGTCTCTCCTTTTCCCTCTCCTCCTTTTTATCCTGATATTTCCAAGCTCTACCTTTAATATTTCCTTCTTAGTCCCTTTTCCCTTCCTCCTGTGATTCGTCACTCGTGCCTTGGACAATGGCACGAGCTGGGAAATGAGCTCCAGCTGTGCCAGGGGAGGCTCAGGGTGGACATCAGGAGGAATTTCCCCATGGAAAGGGTGGTGAGGCCTTGGCAGGGGCTGCCCAGGGAGGTTTGGAGTCCCCAGCCCTGGAGGTGCCCAAGGAAGGCCTGGATGTGGCACTCAGTGCTCTGGGCTGGGGGACAAGGTGGGAATGGGGATCTTTGAGGTCTTTTCCACCTCAGTGATTCTGGGATTCTATGAGCCATGGAGAGTGGAAAGTGGTCTTCATACTTTGAGGGTTTCACCTAAAATAACTTATTTTTCAACCTGCAACATTTTCACAACTCGAGTTTCCTGAATCCCGTTTGCCACCTTCCTAAGTGGACAAAAGGACAGGACAAGAGGGAACGGCCTCAAGCTGTGCCAGGGGAGGGACAAGTTGGACATGAGGAGGAATTTCCTCATGGAAAGGGTGGTGAGGCCTTGGCAGGGGCTGCCCAGGGAGGTTTAGAGTCCCCAGCCCTGGAGGTGTCCAAGGAAGGCCTGGATGTGGCTCTCAGTGCTGATCAGTCACAGGTTGGACGTGACGATCTTGGAGGTCTTTTCCAACCTCTGTAATTCAGAATAATCCATAACTATGGAATTACTCAGAACTCATAATCTGCATTTCATAATCCATAATTCATAATGATGGAATGATGACTCCATAACTCTGGGAATGGGGATGTCTGGGGATCCTGAGCATCTCCACAAGGGGAAACACTTAAACTCCACCCCTGAACAATCCCAGGCCCCCTGTGATCCACAGGAATTCCACACAGCTCTTCAAAGGAAGGATAAATCCATTAAACCCCATTAAATAATTAAAACAAAACCAAAAACCAAAAAACAATGTCTGAGACAACTCCTTGTAGCTCCAAACTGGCTGATATAGGATGAGAGATGGAAATCCTCCCTCTCCAAATGGAACTTTGCAGGGTATTAAACAAGCACCCTCAGCACTTATCTAAATCTTTAATTAGTTCTATAATATACTGATGATATCAGGGCTAATTAAATTTATACAGATAAAGAGCAATGAAATTCTAGCCAAGTGAGCTGGAAAGTACATATTAAACAGTGAATTTAATGGCTCGAGCAGATAAATGCAATTTTATATATAAAAAAAATTAAATTCAATTTACATGTTGTATTAAAATTGATTTTGAGTGTGCAAATGATTGGGGGGGGAGAGGGGGGGAATCTTTTTAATAGATCAGTAAAAGTGCTAATCTGACCTGTTTAAATATCAGTTATTAATGCCAGCATTTGCAAATAAGCCACACACATTTGCATTTTACTGCATATAGTAAAATAATAAAAAAAAAAATTCCCTATACCATCTGCCAGTTCATAAAGAATATTAAGGGATTTTTCCCTTTGCCTCGTGCGTAAAGGAGAGGAAATGTGGAAATGAATGAAGCCTGGAAGGAGAGGGAGTCAGCAGTTCCACGGAAAGGGCTGCAAATTGCTCCAGTCAGCAAAAAAAAATCCTACAATTTTAGCTCCCCTCTAGGAACAACAGTTCCTGTGGCAAAAGCCCGGCTTTATTTAGGATCAAGTGGCTTGGAACTGGGTGGAAAACCAGGGAGATGCTCGGTGGGAAGAGCCTGTGGAGCTCTAATAAAAGCAGGAATGTCTGGGAGCTGCAGAGGATGGAGGACACGTCTGGTGGGACCTGCTGAGTGTGGGGCAGGACAGGCTGTGACACGGGGATGTGGAGGGAGTTCTAGGGGGTCCAAAAAGTCAGTGTCTGCCTGGAGTAGGTCTGGTTGGGTCCAAAAAGTCAGTGTCTGCCTGGAGTAAAGTATGGTTGGGTCTAACAATCAGTGTCTGCCTGTAGTAGGCTGTGATCAGGTCCCTCAGCTCAGTGTCTGTAGTGGTTGTTGTCAGGTCTGTAGTAATTGTGGTCAGGTCCAGTTGTAGGTTTGGATCCATCAAGCCCATGTCTGCCTGTAGAAGGTCACGGTTGGGTCCAACAAGTCACTGTGTGCCTGTAGTAGTTGTGGTTGGGTCCAGCTGGCTCAGGGGAGACCTCCTCACTCTCTGCAAGCCCCTGACAGGAGCGGGGAGCTGGGGGGGGTCGGGCTCTGCTCCAGGGAACCAGCAGTAGGACAAGAGGGCTCGGCCTCCAGCTGTGCCAGGGGAGGGCAGCTTGGACATCAGGAAGGGATTTTTTCCCTGGAGAGGGATCAGCCATTGGAATGGGCTGCCCAGGGAGGGGGTGGAGTCACCGTCCCTGGAGGTGTTTAAGGCCAGACTGGATGTGGCATCAGTGCCATGGGCTGGGAACCACAGCGGGGTAGGAGCGAGGGGTGGACTGGATGACCTTGGAGGACTTTTCCAACCCGGCTGATTGTGTGATTCTGTGATTCCATGACAACATGGAATCCGTATCTGAGCTACGACTCCTGTGTGCACTTGAGAGGCCGACTCCAGCTTTCCGTGTTTATGTTCTTGTGAGATGTCACCTGGATTTTATGCCTTTCCCGTACCATGTGATCTCAAATCTGCAATACAAATTCTCAAACACAAGGGGAGCTTTACAGCCTTCAGGAAAATCCAAGGGGGAGTTTACACACTGCAGAACACCTCCTGAATATTCCGATGGATTGGCATCATATGTCTACATTCAATCCCGTGCTCCGGGTGTGATTATTTTAATATCTCCCTAAAACAAGGGAATCAAGGAGTTTGGGCTTCACCTGAGGCACGGATTTCTCTTGGCTCCGAGCTCAGGTTCATCACAGGACACATTTAATTGCTCCATCGGAGTCGGTGTGTTGATATCCGACATCTGACGTGCGAAAGTTCGGGGACGCCAATCAGGCACGGCGCAGATGCCGCTCTGCAGAACGTTCCCAGACAGTCTCCATCTGTCAGAGATGGAAATGCTCACTCTCCATCAATAATTCACCTCCTTCCCTCCGCCTTTCCTGCGCTTGAGTGGGAATTTTTAATGTCAGGCACCGCCTTGGACAGACAGGCGTCGCCTGATCTGCATTCCCGGCTCTCGTGCCCCGGAGCCCCGTTGCCTTTGGCAGCTGAGGAATCATCATCTCTCTGTTGGAGGATTTGGTTTTTTACTGCAAAAATCACAGCTCTCCTTTGGGGACAGCTCATCTCATTCCAGGCTGGAAGTCAGTGGATAATTGTGACAGTCGGACTTTGGTATCCGAATTCCAACTCAGGTGGGCCAAGACTTTCAGATGGACCCGAAAGAAGCTCGTGGGGAAACTACTGGGGAGGCTCAACACCCCAAAATAGGATGTTACTGCATCCACTGGGGTGGTTGAATCCCAAAAACAGGATGTGAGCTGAAGAAGAAGGAAAGGGGAGCAGGGGGAGGGAAGATGATGATATGGAGTTATCCCTCCATGGGTCAGAAGCTGCTGACTGGCAAATTGTCCCCATGTGAAGCACCTGGTTCCATGGAGCCTCCAAGGCTTTGGTTCAACCCAAAAGTCTTTGCAGCCTTTCAGTGCTTAAAGGGAATTAATAAAAAAGAGGGAGGGTGACTTTTTACACAGGCAGGCAGGGATAGGACAAGGGAGAGTGTTTTGAACTTAAAGAAGGGAGATTTAGGTTT
Source organism: Pachyramphus minor (assembly GCA_013397135.1). Classification (NCBI taxonomy): domain Eukaryota; kingdom Metazoa; phylum Chordata; class Aves; order Passeriformes; family Tyrannidae; genus Pachyramphus; species Pachyramphus minor. Next base: position 87,032 of record VYXB01007786.1, on the reverse strand, counting down.
GATGTTAAGAGGAATTTAGGTGTTGTGAGGGTGGGGAGGCCCTGGCACAGGTTGTCCAGAGAAGCTGTGGCTGCCCCTGAATCCCTGGAAGTGTCCAAGGCCAGGTTGGAGCAACCTGGGATAGTGGAAGGTGTTGGGGTTGGAACTGGATGACTTTGAAGATCCCTTCCAACCCAAACCATCCATGATCCCAGAGCCAGGAGATTGGGCTCTACTCTTCTGGGAGCAAGGAAGGTCCCCAGGTGCCCCCAGGAGCATAAGCTCCAGCTTTTCAGCATTTGAAATGTGGAAAACCACTCCCTGAGCTTCCTTTTGGGAAAATAAATCCTGATGATGGCACGTGGCAGCTGTGGGTTTTACAGATGCCATCAGCTGGAAGGACCTGTGCATCCCCAGGCACTGATCTTCACCAGAAGGTGAGGAATGGACCTGCTGGTTCCACAGGGTGGAAATCCTGATAAGGACACCGGTAAGGACACACAGAGCTTGGCAAAAGGACTCACTGCCAGCCTTGAGTTGGCCAAAAAACTCCAAAACTAGACCCAAAGGCAATGAATTCAAGGGTTTTGGTGATTAAAGAGTAATTAACTGCAGAGAGAAATGGAGGAATTTGTCTCAACCTGCCTAAACACAAGTGCCCAGTGCAACCACTTCACTCCCTTTGCTACCACTAAACCTTGTCCCCAAGTGCCACCTCCACACCTTGAACACTTCCAGGGGTGGTGACTCCACCACTGCCCCGGGCAGCCTGTTACAACCCCTTCCATGGAAAAAACATTCCTAATATCCAGTTTAACCCCCCCCTGAGCAACTTAAAGGAGCTGGATCCCTGTCCCTTCTGTGGTTGCTGGGCTATCCCTGAACCCTGATGTTGAGATCCTGGCTCTGCTCTGAAGTTCTGTCATGGATTGACCCTGTTGATCCTCTCACTTGTGCTATTTCTGTCCTCTGCTCCTTTTCCCTCTTCCCTTCCCACCAGGAATTGGTCCCTCTCCCACAACTGGCTGTGTCCTCATCTGTCCCCAAGTGAGAGGACACCCCTATTTCAGTTGCTCCCAGCCATGTCCTGCCTGCTCCAAGGGAAACATTCCTGAATCCAGGATGCTGCTGCATCAGCAGATTGAGATGCTTCGCTCTGGGCTCCATCTCATTATCAGAGAATCACAGAATCAAATTTAGAGAGAGAGAGACAGAGAGACAGAAAATATTGGAGTGCAGAGGAGAGAGAAGTGATGAGCAGTGACTCCAACACGTCTCACAGCCCCAGGATCCGTTATTCCGGAGCGGGGAATGGGGTATGGAGCATCTGCAGCTTTGCGGTTTCTAATGAGATCTGACTGACAGGGCAAACCAATCTGCTGCTGAAGGACTCACATGTGTCTTCTCTGTCTGTGGGGCTTGTGCAGGAAAGGCTGAGCCTGCTGGGAAAAAGGCAGGACATGTTTCTAATTGCTTCCACTTGCAGGTTGGAGCCAGGGAACAGTGATGCTGACACAGAATCACAGAACCAGCCGGGTTGGAAAAGCCCTCTGAGATCATCCAGTCCAACCGTCGCTCCAACCCCGCTGTGGTTCCCAGCCCATGGCACTGATGCCACATCCAGTCTGGCCTTAAACACCTCCAGGGACGGTGACTCCACCCCCTCCCTGGGCAGCCCATTCCAATGGCTGATCCCTCTCCAGGGAAAAAATCCCTTCCTGATGTCCAAGCTGCCCTCCCCTGGCNCCCAGCCCATGGCACTGATGCCACATCCAGTCTGGCCTTAAACACCTCCAGGGACGGTGACTCCACCCCCTCCCTGGGCAGCCCATTCCAATGGCTGATCCCTCTCCAGGGAAAAAATCCCTTCCTGATGTCCAAGCTGCCCTCCCCTGGCACAGCTGGAGGCCGAGCCCTCTTGTCCTACTGCTGGTTCCCTGGAGCAGAGCCCGACCCCCCCCGGCTCCCCCCTCCTGTCAGGGGCTTGCAGAGAGTGAGGAGGGCTCCCCTGAGCCTCCTCCTCTCCAGGCTGAGCCCCCCCAGTTCCCTCAGCCTCTCCTCACAGCACTTGTGCTCCAGTCCCTTCCCCAGCCTCGCTGCTCTTCTCTGCCCCTGCTCCAGCCCCTCCATGTCCTTCCTGAGCTGAGGGCCCAGAGCTGGACACAGCACTCCATCCAATATTTCCCTCTCCCTCAGCTGCAGACAAATGCCTGGGATGGCTGTTGAAGGTTTACCCTCTCTTTGGGATTTTTTGGGTGTGTGTCACACCAAGTCCCCTTCTTAAAAATCTGCTTTTCCCCTTTGAGAGCTGTTTGTTGGGCACCTGACCAGAAGCTTCCAGGGAACATGGAAGTAGAAAGCAATTTCTAGCCCAAACAGGAGCTCCAAGCAGGTTGTGGGAGAGCTCAGACATGGAGTTCACGTTCACTCACAGGGGGATTTATTCCCATGGGATCTACACTTCCATCCCTGCACGCTGCTGCCTCAGTGTCTCCAGCACAGCCATGGCTTCAGCCCAACACCTTGTGTGAGGCTTGATGTGATTTCCTGAACATATGAAGGTGCAGGGGACCAGAAGCAGCTCCTTGGACAGGACTGAGAGAAGAGAAATGCTGGAATGTTCCTTTGGAAGTTTTAAAGCCAGCAGCGAAATAAACCTGCTCTCTGTGCACACAAAGCCTGCCCAGACCCTTCCTGCTCAGAGCTACTGGTGTATCCCATGTGGTTTATGCTTTATGTGGCTCTGGAAATGAGCTTCCACACTCATCTTCACATTTTTCCGGGATGGAAAAGCCTCTGTGAACCCAGGCAGAGTCTGGACACCGTGGTGGGGCTGGGGTTTGATGTCCTGATATCAGACTCAAGGCCTGGTCTCCAAACTCTGCAGCCTGTGGGGGCAAAGCCCCGTTGCCTCTTCCCAGCCCACGTATTTCATGTTAAAAAAGNGAGAGAGAGAGACAGAGAGACAGAAAATATTGGAGTGCAGAGGAGAGAGAAGTGATGAGCAGTGACTCCAACACGTCTCACAGCCCCAGGATCCGTTATTCCGGAGCGGGGAACGGGGTATGGAGCATCTGCAGCTTTGCGGTTTCTAATGAGATCTGACTGACAGGGCAAACCAATCTGCTGCTGAAGGACTCACATGTGTCTTCTCTGTCTGTGGGGCTTGTGCAGGAAAGGCTGAGCCTGCTGGGAAAAAGGCAGGACATGTTTCTAATTGCTTCCACTTGCAGGTTGGAGCCAGGGAACAGTGATGCTGACACAGAATCACAGAACCAGCCGGGTTGGAAAAGCCCTCTGAGATCATCCAGTCCCATCCTTGCTCCAACGCCACCCTGTCACCCAGCCCATGGCACTGATGCCACATCCAGTCTGGCCTTAAACACCTCCAGGGACGGTGACTCCACCCCCTCCCTGGGCAGCCCATTCCAATGGCTGATCCCTCTCCAGGGAAAAAATCCCTTCCTGATGTCCAAGCTGCCCTCCCCTGGCACAGCCCATGTATTCCATGTTAAAAAAAGAAATTCAGGGAGAGACTGAAATTCAGGGAGCGACTGAAGCCCCTCCTGTGTGGGATGGACACCCCAGGCTGGAAAGCAGCGTGTCCTACCTGGGTTTCCCAAATCCTGTGCAGTCAAATAAACCAAACGTTGATAAACACTCTGTGATTTCCCAGAGCCACCACGGGACTGACACCCAGGATGTGCCTTCAAAACCTGCTCTGCAACAAATCCAACACCCAGCCCATGTCCCACGGACCTGGAGAAACAAAATGATCCAATCCCAGCCGGACAGGCTGAGTTTCCTAAACTTAGGCCTCGTCTTAAAGCAGTGGCGAGTGGCAAAGTATCGTCACAGAGGCCAAAGTCACTACAGGCAGAAAATAAGGAGAAAAACTTCCAGCAACAAAAATCCCTTCCCTTTAATTACCATTAGCAATGCAGCATGACAGAGAGAGATAAACACACATGCACCTCCACAAATAAGGAGCTTGGGAACACAAAGTAATTACTTTGATTTTTTTATTATTATTTTTATTTTTTTTATTTTTACTTTCCCCCACCGACATTCAAAAACTTATTAGTCTCCAGAAAGCACATATCAGCAAAAGACTGTCACCTCAGGGATAAATGAGGGATTTGTTTGTAATTCATTTCCAGCAGAATCTATCCTGATGTTTTTAAATGCACAGGAGCAACGTGCTCTGGCCAAGTCTAACAGCCAAAAAAAAAAAAAAAAAAAACAAAGACAAAAAAGAAAGAAAAAAAAAAAAAAATTAAAAATGTTTATTCCCATTTCCCCCAGCTCGTGTGCCTGGAAATGTGAACGCTGAGAAGTTCAACTCCATTGATTGTTTCACTAAACACACCAAGAACCGAGCGAAGAAAGTCAATGGAGCCTCTCAGTTTTTCAGTCCAATTCCAGTTTAGGAAAATTGAATTAATCTCTTTCCTCGGAGCAGCTCCGAATATCCACATTCAGGCACTGAAAATCATTACAGAAGTCACTAAAAACCTCTCTCTTTTAAAGGTTACAGAGCGGAGATTAAAAGAGCCTCAGGGAAAGAACTGAAATGCCCAAGCAAAATAAAACACGGAGGCAACGCTGGAAAGCCTGGGCAGGACCAGCACCTTCCAGAACACACTGATATTTTCAGATGTTTCCTCTGCTACATGGAGAAATTCCAAAGGAAAGGGGGTGCTACGTGACTTGCATGTTTGGACATCAAAGATGTGGGAGCTGCCAAATTAATTGAGCCCCCTAGTCCAGGTGTAAAGCCCCACTGATGGGACTTAAGGGTGGATCTGTTCACCTGCAAAGTTGTCTCCTCACCCCACACAGCCATGGAGGGGCCCAGCAACAGATCTGCCAGGGATAATTCCACCTGAGCAGGTCACCTCTGCTCCCTGATCCTCGTGAAGAAGCCACAGGCACTCCCGGGAGGTGACTCCTCAGAGGCCCCTTCGCCTCATTTCAAAGAAAACTTAAACCAATTCAGGAAAATCACACCCTAAAATCAGCCTCACTTCTCACTGTGAGGGGAACAAAGGGCAAGCAGCTCCCATGGAGATGTGACTGGGGTGGACCTCTGGTTATAGAGCAAATATTCCAACCCTGGAAGTGTCCAAGACCAGGTTGGATGGGGCTTGGAGCAACCTGGGAAAGTGGAAGGTGTCCCTGCCCATGGCAGGGGGTGGAACTGGATGAGCTTTAAATCATTCTGTGATTCATCAGTTCAATGAGTCAATGCTTGCTGACTCTGAGAGTTAATCTGAGAGTTAAACTCAGGCTTAAACACTTTTTTGACTTGTATGTTCTTTGGGCTCTTTGTCCATGTGTGTGTTTCGATTACAAAGGCAGCAAAACTCCCTCCTCAAGGAATTTAAATACACCAAAGGGAGGGGAGCGATGTGCTGTCACCACTCAGGGGTTCACCCACTTACTTTCCATCTCTACATCCTCAAGTGCTCCCATTACATGAAAATTGGTTAAGGACAACCACCAGAAATGTCATCCCCCAAGAGTGAAGTGCTTTGCTTCCCAACATCTGGTCTATCACCACCAGGGCATTTTGGAGCTTTTTCCTAATGTGAGAAGCAGCAGCAGGGAAGGCATTTCCCAGACACAGGCAATGAATAAGAAATCTGCTGCTCAGCAAAGCTGAGGACTTAAAGTTGTCCCTCTTTAGGCTGGAGCAAGGCCAAATGGCCCAAGGATGGTGTGGGAAGAGCAGTGACTTCTGCACAAGGTGTTGTTGGCCACTCCTGCCTCCCCTCTGCTTTATACTGAGCAATTCCCTTCTTCACCCCTGATGCCTCATCCCAATTTCAGATAAAGCTCCATTTTCAGAACCATTATCATTCCAGAGCTCATCTCCCTGTTTGTTCCCTCTCCCCCAGCTGTGCCAGCACAGCTGTTTGCAAGTCCTCTGTGAACCACAGCAGGGAGTTGATCCTGCCAAAAACCAGGGAGAAAGCTGATGCAACCCCCCAAAAAAACAGCTCTCCCCCTCAAAGCTGGATGGTTTCCCTGCTCTAATTTACTGTGTCACAGCAGGAGCTGCTGTGAAGAGAAAGGGAAGGAGGTATTTGCTGAGGCACCAGCATCGTGGGATATCCCAAACTCTGAGCTTTCAGAGCTGGATGGTGCTTTTTTTCCCGTGTGATGATGTGCTGGAAGAGCTGCTGAGCTTTTTTTGGGTACTGGGGATGCTTTTTGGTTGCAAATAAACTACAGGACGTTTTGGAGGTGCTTTTCCAGATGAGGACCTGGCCCAGGTTTCCCAGAGAAGCTGTGGCTGCCCCTGGATCCCTGGAAGTGTCCAAGGCCAGGTTGGAGCAACCTGGGATAGTGGAAGAAGTGCAGACTTTTTCTTTCCTAAAAGAGTTGTCCAGTCCTGGTACAGGATGGAGTCTCCATCCCTGCAGGAATTTAAAAGCCATGTGGGATGTGGCACTTGGGGACATGGGGCAGTGGTGGCCAGAGCTGGGACATGATGGTCTCAAGGGCTTTTCCAAAGTAAACAATTCCATGATTCTGTGATTCTAAATGTACAGGATTGTAGAAAGCAGGGAGAGACCCCAAAAAGTGCTCCATGAAATGCTGTCAGGGCATAAATTGGTGTTGTACCAAAATTCATGGCAGCTGAGGATTTAACTGGAAATTCAAATCCCCAGATGGGTGGTTTGTTCCCTGGAGTTTTATTGAGTCCATAACAGGGCAATTCTTTGGGATCCAGCAGCATCTGTGTGGTGAAGGACCAAATAGGGACTCCTTGATCCCCCAAATCACACTGGGGAAGCAAAGGGAGGAAGGGGAGGGGGAGGACATCAAGCTGAGGGGTGGTTTTTAATCCTCTGTGGCTGGGATTTTTGGTTAATGCAGTGAAACCACTAATTACAGCTAATTAAACCTGCACTGAGATCAAAGCTCAGTGGAAACTACAGGGGGGAGCAAACAAGAGAGGAAAGAAAGGCAAAGAAAATAGGGATTTTGTTGCAACCAAGTCCTTAATTGAAAAGCAAAGCAGCTTTGTTAATTAAAAGCAGCAAACCCAAAATGAGGGCAGGCTCCAGACACGGAGTCCAGGGCTGGCACAGAGATAACACGTCCTTCCCTGTAGTAAACAATTAGCTTTTCTGCTGGAGCTGCTCTGCTCTGTAGGGAAAAGGCTTCCTGGGATCCAGACTGCAAAGATTTGGGGAATTCTACCTTGAAGGGGGGATAAAGTGGAGGAATGAGAGTGCCCTGACTGTTTTACTCAGCTAATGTGGGTTTTATTCAGATTAACTGAACTGAAACACCCCGAATTTTGTCCTGGCTCCAGTGTAGCCCCAAGGAAGAACGTCTGAGATGCTTTTCACACCCAGTTCTGACCCACAAGCAGCAGAGGAGCATCACAGGAGCACTGCAGACACATCTGAACACAGGGGACCTGGGTGAGGATCTGTTGGACCTGATGGTCCCCACACACAAATCAAACATCAACAATTGCACCAGAGGAAGGTTCCCTTCACCAGCCACAGCCTTGGGCAACCTGGGCACTAAACAACAAACACATCCTGCTGTTACTGCATTTATCAAGAATAAAATCAGGAAGAGAAATGGCATTTGGCAATGAAAAAGTCATATTTCAGAGCACTGGGATGTCCAAGGGCTTCCCTTTCCCCTCAGCAGCTCCCAGTAGATGGCAGCATGTTATTGCAGATTCCTCCTGCCTGGAACAGCATCAGGAAAACTCTCCAATCCCTAAAAATCCTCCAGCAGAGCAGGAGAGGGGCCCAGAATGCTGAACATCCCAACACCACCTGTACCCTGAAATAAAGCACCACCAAAATCCTGCTGCTGCAGCTCAGACACTGATCCCAGAGGTGTTTTTCATGAGTTCAGACACTTCCCAGCAGTGTTTTCCAGTTTTCCCCCTGTAGGAATCAAGAGCTGGATGGGACAACCCTGCCACATCCATGGATGTTTGAGCTGGCACTGGGAACTGTAGCACAAGCACATCTCTGCCTCTTGGCACTAATCCTAAACCTGAGGGTCAGGCCTTAAACCTGAGGCAGAGCCTCCAAACCTGAGGGTCAGTTCCTAAAACTGGGGGTCAGGCCCTAAACCTGAGGGTCAGATCCTAAACCTGGAGGTCCGTTCCTAAACCTGAGGGTCAGATCCTAAACCTGGAGGTCAGATCCTAAACCTGGAGGTCAGGTCCTAAACCTGGAGGTCAGGCCCTAAACCTGGAGGTCAGTTCCTAAACCTGGAGGTCAGGTCCTAAACCTGGAGGTCAGGCCCTAAACCTGAGGGTCAGGTCCTAAACCTGGGGGTCAGGTCCCAAACCTGAGGGTCAGGTCCCAAACCTGAGGGTCAGACCCTAAACCTGATATCTGATGCATGCAGATATTAAAAATAAACTCAGGGTGCAGAGCAGGCACCAGAGCAGAGCTGAGGCAGATCCACTGCTTCCCAACCCCACACTGGTCTTTCCCACCATGGACTGGTTTAAAAGAAAGCTCAAGCTCCATCCTAAACTTTCACAGAATCATTGAACCAAAGAATGGTTTGGGTCAGAAGAAACCTTAAGGAACATCTGATCCCAACCCTCTGCCATGGGCAGGGACACCTTCCACTAGACCATGGGTGTCTCTGGGGGAGCACAAGGCAGAGGGACAAGGTCAGAGCAGCAGCTGCAGCTGAATTTTTAGGTCATTCCCTTTGGAATGACAAACATTCAAGCAGCCCCTTGTACAGGTTTGGTCACAGGCACCTGAACTACATCTCAAGAAGGACATGGAGGGGCTGGAACGTGTCCAAGGAAGGGGCTGGAGCAGCAGGAGCAGCTGAGGGAGCTGGGGGGGCTGAGCCTGGAGAAAAGGGGGCTCAGGGGGGACCTTCTGGCTCTGCAACTCCCTGACAGGAAGGGGGAGCCGGGGGGGGTCGGGCTGTGCTGCCAGGGAACAAGGGACAGGACAAGGGGAAACGGCCTCAAGCTGTGCCAGGGGAGGCTCAGGGTGGCCATGAGGAGGAATTTCCTCATGGAAAAGAGTGGTCAGGCCTTGGCAGGGGCTTCCCAGGGAGGTGGTTGATTTCCCATCCTGGAAGGTGTCCAAGAAAGGACTGGACATGGCTCTCAGTGCTGTGGGCTAGGGAACAAGGTGGGCATCGGGCACAGGGTGGACTTGATGATCTTTGAGGTCTTCTCCAGCTTCAATGATTCCAGGATTGTGGCTTATTGCTGGCCAGACTAAGAACAACTGGTGTGCTGATGCCTTCTACTCACACCTTCCCACTGGGGACTCCTCTGGAGTGCTTGGGGTCCACCAGCAGTGACAATGCAGGTGCCACATCTCCTGAGGGGACGCGGTCAGAGCCAATGACACTGGGAATGTCTTCAACAGCTGGAAAGGATTCAGGACAAGGAAAGCCCCAATCTAACTCCCAGACACCTCTGGGTCACTCTGCTGTCACCACCCAAGGGGTGGGTGGAGGACACTGAGATCCAGGTACAAGTAGCACCCCTCAGAAACCTTCATCTCAGAGGGGAAAGTGTCACTTGTCACATAAAATGTTCACATTTCATCACTGGTCTCTCCCTTCCCTTTGAAACCACCTCAGTAACCCTCCAAAACAGGGTGATTTCAGCACTGCTGGGTGTCTGAGAAAGTTATTTTTTTCAACGAACAGCTGAGAATGGAATGATATTTTACTTAAAGACAAGTCTGAAGCAGAAACCTCACCCTTTTTTACTATCCCTGATGAGATCTTTGCGTAAAGATGCGACAGTAATTTTGGGTGGGATAAAGGGGGAGTAGGAAAGAAGGCACAAGGGAAAAGACTTGACTAGGAATTCAAATTTGAAGCTGAATTTATCCCTCTAATGCCATAAATCCAATTCTGGGTGTGCAAGTTCTGAAATCTGGAGGTATTTGGAAGTCATGGCCAGTCCCAGACTTTGCAGCACATGCCTGGGTATTACACACAGGGAGAAAATCCTACTTTTTCTTTAATAAAGTAGTGGATGCCCTCATGGCCAACCACATTTCCGTGGCCCAGATACTGTACACCCACATAAGCTAAAAACCTATTAATATTTGCAGGAAATTTAGCAAATGCCACAAATCCTTTGTGACACTTCAGCAGCCAGAGCCAGCCCTGTTTTACCCTGTTCTCCTGGTGGAAAAAAACCTCTTTCCTGGAGCTCACACAACTTGGCAATTTATTTTTTTTTTCCTGTGGAAATGTGCTCCAGCTCTGCCTCGTGATGCTCTGCTGAGACTTTTCCTGCCTTGAACTGAGAAGCTCAAAGCAAAACTCATTTGAAACCCATTTTCCCCTTGCCATGGTGCTACTCCCAAAGCTCCAAATGCTGCTGTTGTCACCTGCAGGTTACAGAGCCGGTGAAAAATGGGGTTTAAACAGTAAAAAGCCTCAGCAGAACCAACAAGTGTCAGCTGGGTTAAGTTTTGCTGTGAATCCTCCACATGATTTTGGCTTCAGAGGAGAAAGGTCTTCCCTGGTTGAGGTTTCTACTGCCTAAGTCACTGAGCAGAGAAGAAAGGGGATGCTCAGTGCTCTTTAAACCCCCTAAAAAGCCTTGATGATGATATCCAGAGTGAAAAATAAAAGCAGAATCAAAGGCAAGACACCCAGGAAAGTCCTAAAAGGCTTCTGGTCCTTTCTCAAATGGTTTGTCTTTCCTATAAACTCCAGCACATCAGACTTCAAATATGTTCACTTGCAGGAAAAGACCAAACAGGACCTGTCCCAGAATTCAGATTTAATGTCTGTGTGAAGAGTGATGTGTTGATTGTTAATTGGGGCTAATTTATCCTTGAACCCTGAGTGTCTTGGACGTGGAAATATCAAGGCAAGGTTGGAAACCTCCTCTCCTGTTCAGTCAGGATCACCCAATTCCCTGGAGAAGTGAAGCAGGGAGGGAATTTATTCATCCCAGTCACCAGGAGGTGCAGGGGGAAGGAAGAGGAGGTGGGTGAGGATTTCTCCAGCAGCTCTGCCACCGTTCCTGGCCACGAAATCACCACGTTGCCCTCCCTTCTCACCTTAAAAAAAAGGCAAAACTGAGAGTTGAAACAGCACAGAGTATTTACAGACTCCTGTATGAGCTGTATCACAGAGGGACAAATCACTTTTATCCCACATTGATGTTATTTTCTGCTTTCTGGGGGTGAACTGTTGTGTTTGTTTAACAGTTTGAACAGACCTCAGTCCCTGGACTACCCTGAGAACTTGCTCAGGTCATTGTGAATTCAGGTGAGCAGGGCAGGGTTTGGATGCACCAGAGCCTTGTTTATGGGAAAAATACCTGGATAATAAGAATTCAGGAGTCATCTGAGGGACAAAGGAGTAAAACACATTCTCTAGATCATGGAGTTACGCCCTAAAAGAAAGAGGGAAGTGATGCAGCCATGAAAGCTAAAAAGAAATGCTGATGAATTTATACCATGGGAAGAATCCTGCACCCCAGGGACCACAAAGATGCTGCAGCCAGGTGGGAATTGGGCTCTTCTCCCAAGGAACAAGGGACAGGACAAGAGGAAATCACCTCAAGTTGTGCCAGAGGAGGTTTGGGTTGGATATCAGCGAAAATTCCTTCATGGAAAGGGTGGTCAGGCACTGGATCTGGAGGCATTTCAAAGCCTTGTGGATGTGGCATTTGGGGACATGGGGCAGTGGTGGCCTTGGCAGTGCTGGGAATGGTTGAGTTGGATCTCAGAGGTCCTTTCCAACCTAAATGATTCCATGATTTAGCTCAGGTGTCTCCTTCTGAGCCCCACAGCCCTCGCGGATGGTCCCCAGCAGCTCCAACGTGCAGGAGAAAATCTGTTGCTGTGTGACTGGTCTGTGTTTGATGCTGTGAAAACTCCAGGTCTTCACCCACCCAGCAAGATCAGGAGTTGGGAACACTCCACCTCCTCACCCTTCCCCTCAAACTCCACATCAACCTGTGCAGAGCCAGAGCTCCAGGAATATTCCACCTCTCCAGCAGCTCCTGGTCAGTGGGACATTATTTTGGGTGCCAGTGGGCTGTGAGCACATGCTCAAGCTTTGTCCTGCCTGGGGGGGGGGTGGAGGGGGGAAATAATTTAAAAAAGGAGAGATTGAATTTGGGAAGTGTATTCCTTGGAGAGTTTGTAATGGATCTTTCTCTCACCGCCTTCTCCAGGCCTCAGCGTTTGTAACTTCCCCGTGTTATTGTGGAGCAACTAATTCAATAAAGAGATCATTCCCCATATGAGAGCCCAGTAAATCAGGCTCTCAGTCACACTCCTCCTCATCTGAGGGATCATCCAGCTTCTCTCCTGATTCAGTCTCCAAAAACCAACTATTCCCAGTGTTTGGGTGGGGTCCCATCCAAGTGCCACACACAAAAATTCCCTTGTTTGATCTACAGCCCTTCATTTGCAAGTTCCAGACTCTTCCTTTGGCTGTTTCTTGGGCTCAGCTGCTCATTCCTGATCCAGCTGCTGCCACAGAGGGTCAGGAGGATCAGGCAGTGCAGTTCCTCAGAGTCAGCACCCCCAGTCCAGGAGCAAACCACTGCTGAGTGTTTGCTCTCACCCATTTTCTTATTCCTCAATCCTCCTGGTGGATAAATCACCAAAATGTGTGTGAAGCCTGCAGGGCGTCTGTCACATCCAGTTTTGGGGTTTATTTTGCTCTTACTACTATTTCAAGATCAACAGAACTTGAATGGAGACATCCCTTCAAGCCCACCTGCATCTGGCCATGCTGAGGTTCACAGACTCTGTTCCTGGGAGTTGCTAAAAGTGTCAGCCTTCAACCCACCAAAATATAACTGATCTGGGCAGGAATCCAAGCCCAAATTTCACCCACTTTAAGTTCAACCTACAGCCCATACCTAGAAGATAGAAATCTTCTAGATACTATATATTTAGAAGCTTTTCCTTGCCTGGGTTTTGGCCTTAGGAAGAGCCCCAAGTGCAGACGCTTTGGTAGAACCTCATGCCGAGCTCAAGTGATCCATGTTTGGACTTGATGACCTTGGAGGTCATTTCCAACCTTAATCATCCTCTGATTCTCTGGTTCCACGTCCCTCTGAACAACCAGGAGAAAGTAAACATTCCAACCAACACCTGGATGCGTTGAGCTCGATGCTCGTCCCGTGGCGACACCTTTGGGAGGGGCTCCCTCTGCTCAGGTGGACACCAAAACAACAGCAAACCCCACAATAACAAACTCCCCCACGGGGCTCTGGGCTCACCTGGCGAAGTCCAGGTCAGCCTCACGGGACATGGTGATGTTGGTCAGGTTCTGCTGGAGGATGAAGATGTTCCGACACATCTTCTTGATGCCGGACTCGCTGATGCGCTTGAAGTAGTGGGCGCCGTTGATGAGGATGCAGGAGATGAGGTGGCCCAACCCTGCCAGGGGGAGGAGGAGGAAGGTATTTAGTGGTAATAATTCATCATAAATCCCAGGAACGAGCGCTCTGGAACAAGGGATAACTGGAAACAGCCCTCAGGATCTTCCCTGTGAGTTTTAGGGGGGCTTCCCTCAACATTCCCTTCTTTAGTGAAAATACAAAACTGCCCCGAAAATCTGAGTTGTAGAAGCTCTGATATCTCCAGGGACTTCCAGGCTTTGCAGAATGTCCCTTTCCACCCCTCTGCCTGGGCAGAGCAATGGAGCACTGCAGCTCCTAGAAGATCACAGTGTTTTAATCTGTTTTCAAGGGTGGTGTTTTCCCTGGTAAACTCACGGTCTCCAGGAGCAGAAATGAGCTGCATCCAAAGCACTTGGTGCACAATCTCTCTCTGATCAGCCTGGAACAGTTTCTCGTGTCTGACTGATGTCTCCATCATTCCTCTGCTTCTGAAGGACACAGCTGGGTGCTGAAAGTCACAGCCACCCCCAAAATGATGGATCCATTCCTCTCACATCACAACCATTCGTGAAACATCAGAAACAGCAAAAAGCTCAGCCTGATTCACTTGGTGCAGAGGTTTGGACAAGCCCAGATGCCAATTAAAAGTCTGAATTAAGGATATATGTTCAATTCTTGGCCGTCAGCACGGGGTGTATGTACACCCCAAAACTGGGCTTAAGAGATGCCTGTGTTTCATGAGCACGGGTAGGAATTTCAACCCCACGGCTCAGCAGGATGGGAATGTTCCCATGGCTCAGCAGGAATGTTCCCATGGCTGTGTGTGAAGGTGTTTCCCTCTCCTCACACGGACATGGGACACCTGAGTTGTTGGAGGGGCTCTACAACGCGATGGTGACATGTTTGTCACAGATTTACACAGCTCAGAAAACAGCTCAGTAAAAAATTCTCTACGTGGGAATGGGGGGTGATCACACAAATACTGCAAGGCTTGGGATCATGGGATCATGGAAGGGTTTGGATTGGAAGGGACTGCAGAGACTGTCCAGTTCTGACCCTGACACTTTGCACTATCCCAGGTTGCTCCAACCTGCTCTTGGACACTTCCAGAGATCCAGAGGCAGCCACAGCTTCTCTGGGCAACCTGGGCCAGGCCCCCCTCACCCTCCCAGCCAGGAATTCCTTCCCAATATCCCATCTCTCCCTGCCCTCTGGCACTGGGAAGCCATTCCCTGTGTCCTGTCCCTCCCTCCCTTGTCCCCAGTCCCTCTCCAGCTCTCCTGGAGCCCCTTTAGGCCCTGCAAGAGGCTCTCAGCTCTCCCTGGAGCTTCTCTTCTCCAGGTGAGCCCCCTCAGCTCTCTCACCCCGTCAAACCCCCATTTCCCACAGGGATCTCACTTATCAACATCCCATCAGTGCCAACAACCCCCCAAAATCCACAGGCACACTGCAGAGCTTTGGGATGAGGACAAACCCACGTTTTTTGAAGACCCAAAGTGTTGAGGGAGGTGCCTGACCTTCGAAGATGTACTGGAACTTGTGCTGCTGGAGGCTGGCGCTCATGGCCTCCTCGATGGCGCTGATGTCCTTGTTGAGCCTCACCACCAGAGGGTCATAGTCCATGCTCTCCACGTTGGCCACAATGGCATAGTTCCCTTGCTTGGCCAGAGGGATCAGGTAGTGGAAGCAATGAACCCTGTGAAGAAAAGGGAAATATCACCGTGGAAGAAACAGCCACGGGGTTCGCAAAGTGCCGCTTCCTGTTTTCCTGCCGGCGTAAAAAAAATAACACCTTTCTTTAAAAAACTTTCTTTAAAAATGTATTTAAAGATAAACAACTTTGAGAACTGGGTGGTTATGTCTGAATTAAACTCTCCTCTTGTCATTGTCCCACTTTGAGAGGTGGAGACCACGGAGCCTCCGCTGCACATCCGGCCTCGCTCATCCCGGTGTCTTTTCCCCAACCTCCCACAGCACTTCCACACTGATGCTCCCATAACAACTCATCCTACATACCTTGAGGACCCCTTAAGTGGCAGAATGAGCAAGCCAGGGGACGTGAAATGATAATTAATGTGCCAAGGTTGTGCCTATTCCCAAGTGTTCAACACTATTCCAAAGCCTTTCCTGTTCACCTGCCCTGGTAGGGCTGGAGGTAACGTGCCCTAAATCACCCCTCCACTGAAGGAGAAATTCTGTGCAGTCAGATCACCCCTCAGTGTTCTGCAAAAAACCTGTAATTAAGTTATTTCACTCAGAACTATTGGAGAAAGTGCTGTGGCAGCAAAATCCACAGCAGAAACCCTTCTGCTTCCTGTAATTCTTGGGTTTCACCCACATCGGTTACTGGGGACAGTGTTGGGTTCTTCTTCTACCAGAAAAAGTTTAGGTTGGGTATTAAAGATAATTTCTTCCTGGGGAGGGTTGTCCAGGGCAGTGGTAGAGTCCCCATTCCTGGAGGGATTGAAAAAATGTGGCACTTGGGGACATGGGTGGCCTTGGCAGCGCTGGAGAGACAGTTGGATTTAATGATCTTAAAGGTCTTTTCCAACCTAAACGGCTCCATGATTCTCTGATTCTCAAATTCATCTGCCAGGGGAACAGAGCCAAATCCCAGCCTGGGTGAAAAATATCCCTGGAACTCAAAGCCTGACTCAGGATCAGCACATTGAAGCAGAAAGTTCACACCACAAATAGTGGGGTGCTTTATGGGGTGTGAGAAGTTGTGAGGGGTATTTTCCCTGGAAAATGTCCTGGATGTGGCCATGACAAGCAATTTCAATTTAGGGCAATTCCAAGAGCAAAAGCATCTGTTTATTCTCTTCAGTGTCTGCTCCTGTGTAATTCCATAACTGACATTAAACAGACTAAAATTCCATGTTTCATTGACAACAAATGATGTTCCCATCCAGGTTGGATGGGGCTTGGAGCAACCTGGGATAGTGGGAGGTGTCCTTGCCCAGATCAGGGGTGGAACTGGATGGGTTTGAAGGTCCCTTCCAACCCAACCAGCTCTGTGATTCCATGATTTTAGGGAATGATTAATGGTTAATGGTGTTCCCTAAACTGCACCTGCAGCAGCAGGAGCTGGAAAAAATTCCCTGGATCTTCAAAAAGTGCCTGCTGAAAGCCCAGGGATCCTGGGAGTGCATCCACACCGTGCTGGGCACCTTGGAATGGCACAGATCCAGGGTGGGAATGGTCCTCATGGCTCTGTGTGGAGTCATTTCCCTCTCCTTCAAAAGACAAGGTGTGGGAATGGCAGAAAATCCCAGAACAGGTACAGGGAGACTGGGATTTTTCCCTGTCACTACAGAGTGATGGATACTGTGAAACTCCCACCCTACTGGGTGTTTTCCTGCTTGCTGGCATCCCTATTTTCCTGGACTCCATTTGCACACTGATTTTTGTTTAACCCAAGAGTGATGAGAAGCCACAGAGGCCAGAACCCCATCCGGGCTGGTGCCCATTCCATGAATCCAGGTTATTTCAGGCCTCCTCTCCTATCACATCACAGCTGGAGAACTGCTCCATTTCCACCCTTTTCCCAATCTTTCCCTGCAATCCTTCCCAGCCCAGCTCCTCTGTGATGCCTGCAATCCTGAGCCCAGCAGATGATGGATGGGAGGCTGAAGGGCTGCTGACAATAACTAATGTGGATTTTTTTGCAGAGCTACACCCTGACTCCCCCAGAGCTCTGCCTGTGTGCACAGGGACACCACACGGCTCAGGACGTGTCACAGGAGAACAAACTGATGATCCATCAAGTCTCTGACATCTATTTGATGCTTCAGAGGAAAAGGGAAGCAACAAAAATCCACCTGGTCCATAAAATGCGTCAGGGAAAAGCGTCTTCCCAGCCCCGGAGTGGACAGCTGGCAGCCTGAAGAAAGGCATTTGCTGCCTTTGATCTCTGCATGTGAAGCCAGAGACCTCATGGAATTCTCCAGCCCTTTAAAAAACACAAATCCAGCTGGTTCCCCAGTCCCTGCTGCTGTTTGGAGAAGTAGGAATAAAAGCCGCTGGTTGTGATCCAAAGAGCGGCGGCTCTTAAATGTGGGGACACCTGGTAGAGCATGAAAACGCCATCGTGCCTTTTTGTCGGGACAAAGGCCCCCAGAAAACATATTTTTCCTCATCTCTGACACATAAGTATGGAATCACAGAACAGTTTGGGTGGGAAGGGACCGTAAAGGTCATTTAGTTCCACCCCTGCCATGGGCAGG
The DNA here is from genome assembly GCA_013397135.1 of Pachyramphus minor. Taxonomy (NCBI): domain Eukaryota; kingdom Metazoa; phylum Chordata; class Aves; order Passeriformes; family Tyrannidae; genus Pachyramphus; species Pachyramphus minor. The sequence goes on along the minus strand of VYXB01007786.1, from coordinate 69,467 downwards.
GACACCTTCTACTCTCCCAGGTTGCTCCAACCTGCTCTTGGACACTTCCAGGGATCCAGGAGCAGCCACAGCTTCTCTGGGCAACCTGTGCCAGGGCCTTCCCACCCTCCCAGCCAGGAATTTCTCCCTAATCTAAATCTCTCTGCTGGTCAAGACACAGAACTCCCTGAGACATTCCTGCCTCCCTCACACATTTGGCCACTGCTGGTGATGTGATCTGGCACTTCTGGACTGGCCTTTGATGCTGCACCAGGCAAATTTATCCATCTCTGATGCCATAATAAGTACTATGGACACATTCTTAACTCACAGCCTCCCAGGCCTGCCCACAAATCCCAAATTTAGGCTGTTTACCTGACTTCCAGGTGCAGAACCAGCAGGCAGCGATCAGCCATCTCCTGGAAAGACCTGGCCAGCTCACTCAGGGTTTGCAGGATCTGTTCGGATGCAGGGAGGTGTTCCATGCTGGAATGGCTGTCCTGGCCTGGAGACATGGCTGGAAAGAGAAGATATAGAACAGATTTGAGACATCCTTCAGCAGCTTTACCATCCACAGCATCTCACCTGCTCCCATCCCAAATATGTGCGTTCTCTGAGCCTTTGGCTGAGCAATAACAGCTTTAATTTGATATTTAACATCAAATATGAAGCACCAAAGTGCTTCTGCAACAGATTAAACTCCAGAGTGAGCCTGAGGGGGTTTAATCAACCTCCAGGATACATCTGCTTGGGAAGATATTGCTCTGTGATGGGTATTTCTGTAGCTGCAGAATCCAGGATCATTCATCCTGCTGGAAAGAGCTGCCTGGGAGCCCCAGCACAGCTCCAATGGGTGACAGGGCCCTTTTTTTCCCAACCAGCTACTCCCCCACCCGACCTCAGGTGAGTCTTTACCTGCTCCCATCCCTCAGAGGCACCTGGGAGGCTTTTTTGGGGGTTTTGTTACTAAAACACAGCTCTTGGGTAGTGAAGCAAAGGTGTGAGTGGGTCATGGAGCAACTGCTTCCTTCCCACTGAGGCCTCTAAACCACCACCTGGAATTTATCCCAGCCCTGAGGACATTGTCTGTCCCTGAGGACATTGTCTGTCCCTGTGGGGTGTCAGTGCAGCTCTAACCCTGTAATCTCACCTCTTATATTTTAACCCCTTATATTTAACCCTGAACCTCCTCCCCTGCAACCCAAAAGCTGCCACTCAGGCAAGGAAGTGAATTCCCCAACAGGAATAACACTCTGTTACCTCACATTCCACCCTAATTAGAGGAAACACATCCCAAATTCCTGTGGTTGAGGCCTTGCTCAGGCAGCACTTTAGGACTGACATCCTGCCTACATGATCAGCAAGGTTTGGGATCAGGCTGGTTCCTCTTTCACAGCTTCCACTTGGATTAAATAACGGGATTGCCAGGGATCTCCTGGATCAGCAAGTCCCATCCCCACAATCCCTGTGTCCCACGGCCTGGATTATGAACCTGTGGGAAAATGGAGGCTGGTCAGGTTTCCAGCCCTCCTGGCTCCTCCCAAAGATCACTTCTCCAACCAGGAAGTTAAAATTTGGGATCTAATTTCCCACCTAAAATTTGCTCACTGCTGTTTTATATTGGGTTCTTTATATGGCAACATGAAGTGTTTCCCTTATGGAAAACATAAGGAAATCAGGGGATCATTAAGGCTGGAAAAGCCCTCCAAGATCATGGAGTCAAACCATTCCCCAAGGCCACCACTGCCCCATGTCCCCAAGTGCCACATCCACAGGGCTTTGAAATTCCTCCAGGGATGGGGATTCCCCCTCTGCCCTGGGCAGGACAACCTTTTCCATGAAGGAATTTCCCCTAATATCCAATCTAAACCTCCCCTGGCACAACTTCTCTCCTGTTTTGTTGCTTGTTAATTTTCATGGAGGCTGATTTAGGTAAATGCCACTCGGGACTGTTTGTGCAACCTGCTCTGGGAGAGGAACCTTCACTGAGCTTTGGATTCACCCCTAAAATTAAATATTGCTCCTAAAGTTAAATCACATCCAGCCTGGAAAGAGGGGGGGGAAAAAGGGAGATAAAAACTCAAATTTTTTTTGTGTAAAACAAATTGAATTGGAGGTAAAAATACAAGTGAGAACTGCACAAATAAAGGAGGGTGACAAAGCCAGAGGGAAAGATTTCACCCAAGTGCCTGAATGTGCCTCTAAATGTTCTGGGAATTAAACCAGAGACAAGTGTGCATGGATAAAGCCATGGAAAACATGGAGAACTGGAAGCAGGTGATCTTTGATGCCTGGAGAAGCTGCAGCTGTCCCTGGATCCCTGGAAGTATCCAAGGCCAGGTTGGAGCAACCTGGGAGAATGGAAGGTGTCCCTGCCCATGGCAGAGAGTTGGAATTAGATGATCTTTGAGGCTTTTCCAACCCAAAGCACTCTGGGATGACTCTGTGAATTCACCTCCTTCAGCAGCTCCTGCAGGAACACGCTGAGAAATTCACAGCCTGGCAAAAAAACTGCTGGAAACAATTAACTGACCTGGAGTGTAAAAGAGAAATAAAGATGGAAATGAGAGTGACAATCCCCAGGGGGAGTGGGAAGGACGAGGATTCCCCCTCCCCAGCACCTCCTGCCACTTCTCCCAGCTTTTCTCTCCTCACTGAGCTCTATCCCACAGAGAAAATGGAATTATCAGTGAGGGGGGGGATGGGATTATTTACCCAACCTCTAATTTCCAGGTAAGGGCGTTAAGAGATGACTCTTGGGAGGTGCTTTGGAAGAGCTGCTTGTCCCAGCTGTGACATCTCCAAGTGACACTGGTTTCCCTGGAGGCTGCCAGGACTTTTGGCTCAGGATCAGATCAAGGGATGCTCATTTGGTCGCAGTAGAAAACAGGAAACCTCACCTTTCTTATGCAAGAAAAAAACACCTCTTTTGAACTAAAAATCCTACATTTTGAGTAGCTTTTCTCAGCCTGGAGATGGACTGGCTGCAAGGAATCATCTCTCTTTAGCAATGTCAGGGGCTCTCGCTCCAGAGATTCCGCCAGGGAAGGCCTGGAGATGGATGGACCCATCATCTGAAATGCAGGAGTCAGCTAATTCCTGCAGCACACACGTACACACACCATTTTTCTCCTCTCCAGAACTCATTTACAGCACTTTAAGTGATGCTGTAATTATATTTGTCAGAGGAGGAGGGAGACGGGGACAAGCTGCTCCTTATTTAAAGCCTGAAGTCCTTCTGGGTGTTCAGAGGAAGGGTCAGGTGGGGGCTGGGGGGGGATGCAGATGAATTTCTCCCGTGGACTTTTGCTTTTTGAGCTCCAAAGAAGCCTTTCAGAGCCAATTTTCCTCTGGATGTTCAGGAAGGACCATTTCACAGCCTCACAAGGGGAAAAAAATCCCCGTTTCTTGAAGTCTCAAGACAGTTTTTGCTCCATCATCCTGGGCACAGAATGAGCTGGAGCAGCAAAAAAAAATATAATCAGAACCTGAATTATTAAGGGGCCTGGAATAAAAAATGTGATTTGGAGCTGGCTGTGGAGTTGGGCAGCTCTTTGGGCAGTGGGTGACATTGCCTGGGGCTGTTTGACCCTCCGAGAAAAGGGGAGAGAAGCAAAAAACCAGCAAAAACAGCAGAAAAACCCTTGAAATAGTGGATAAAAACTCAGCAGATCAGCAGCCATCCACTTCTTCTTCCCCTTCTCCTCCTTCCTAACCCCGTTCCTCACCTTCCATCCCTAATCCAAGCTGGACATGATCCCACCTGGCCCACACAACACCCACCGGTGGGGTAAGCGGTGACTTGGCTCTGTTGGCCTTTACCACCTTGAGCCTGGATTAATCTGTCTAATCTGAGCTTTCCATGCCTCTGGATAACACAGCTTTGCTTGGAATTTCTCCACCCTTGCTGCAGGCACAGCCAGGTTCCCTCTCCCCAAGGAACAGCGATGTTTCATTCCGGCAAAGCGCAGAAAAACAAACCCAAACGCCCTCGTTGCCACCGATGATTTCAATCCTTTGGCAACTCAAGGCTCTCCTGACAGGCTGTGCCTTGTAAATCCATGGATGTGAACTGCCAGAGCTCGGGAATATTCAACAAAACCTGCCTTGTTGCTCATAAAAAAACCCCTGTAACCAATCCAGGGCCGTTCCCGGCGTGAGCGGAGTGACCACGGAGAGGAAACCAATCCAAGGAGCCAGAAGAGGGAACTCCAAAATAACTGCAAATATGCACATGGAAAAGGGAATTTTTTATAGGTTACATGTCAGATTAAGCCTTTGGAAGTCAGGATTAACTCTTCTCCCTGCTGGAGGTTTTTCTGGGGACCTCATGAACCACTTTCTCTTCCTGTGCTTTAGTTCCCAGTGTGGAAAACCTGGATAATGTGCTTTTATCCATCATTCCCATTCAAGCTGACTTAGGTCTCCATGTCTTCTGTTCCTACAGTTTAAGCACCACTGGGAGATAAAATTACTATTCAAACATCTACAAAAAAAGGGGAATATCAGGTTATTTATAGGAAAAAGCTTTGGGTGAAGTTGGAAGAATTAGATAGGTGATTATGTGGGGGAGGTTATAGGAGATAAAGTACAGTGAGTGCAGCAAATTCAACATCAAGGGCTTATTTTGGGAAGATTCCTGAAGGAAGAGACGTTCCAGGAGATCTCTGCCTTTTGAACCCAAACAGCAGGAGGAAAACACTATATTTTTAAATACATCACTATAAAAACCCCCCACCTCTCTCTTCTGTTAAGCCATTTTGGGGTTGACATCTTCCCTATGTTTCTCAGAGGGGTGAATGTTTGGGATCTCTTAGATATGGCTGGATGCTTGAAATGTTTATGAATTAATTGCTGCATTGCTCCTTTTTTCGCCTAAATTATTCTTTTTTAGAGAGATGAAATAGAAATAAAACACTAAAAGCGACAATAGGCTGTGAAGATCAAGGATGGACCATGTTGGGAGGGACCTTTAAAGGTCATCTAGTCCAACTTTCAACATTTGTGGCACCTGACACTTGGATTTTGGGTGTCAGGACCCTTCAAACAAGAGTTGGGAGGATGGAATTGTTTAAATTCCACTGGTCTGGCTCATCTTTTACTGGGATCAAGGGCAAAAGCACTTGCTGGTGCTGAAGGGGCAAAGTGATGCCAACATTTAAAGGACAAGCAGAAGGAAAGAGAAAACACACTCAGGGAGAGCTTCTTATTAATAGAACTCCCCATAAATCCCAACTAATAAATCCTATTTTCAAATACTTAAGGGAGGGATTTCCCCCTGGCAAATCTCCCCGGGGTTTTGACGGCGACAGAGAAGGAACAACCAGCACCCAAAACCTGGGGAAAACAAGCCAAAACTGAAAGCTGGCCCCGAAAACTTCCTCCCACGGCCTCTCTGCCCTTCACTCCATGTTAAAATTCAAGTGCAGGGAAAAGAGGGACGGAGGCAGCGGGCTGGAAAAACTCCTGGAGATCTCAGGCGATAAGAAGGACGGGCTGCAGAGCCCATCAGTTCAGCAAACACTGCTGTTGAGGAGAGCACAGACTGTCACCGCTGATAAAGAACAGGCTAAACACTCTATTAGTTTTTCATTTGGGGAATTAATGTTTTTTGTGGCGCCTGTGCGCTCCCCAGTTAATGAATTGTCTCGTTAGCGCTGCCTGCGCCGCGGCGGCATCAATTTTCCTGGGGAATTGGCACTTTTAGAGAGGCAATAACTCCTGGGGAAAGGGGGGTGTTTTCCATCCCTTTCTGCAAACAGGCAGCCTTGGGAGAGGGATATTGTGGGGGCCGAAGAGAGGGGAAAGGTAAAACTTTGGTGGGAGGTTCAGGCGTTATGTCGCAAAAAAAAAACCCTGGAAGCTTTGGTGGCTCAACATTTTTCTGGAAGAACTTTGCAGTCAAGGCTGGAAAAGGCTCAAAACCCCTCCAAAACTGCCTGGTTCATTTAAAAAACTTTGAAGAAAAGGTGTTTGTCACTGCTTTTTTCACTGAAGGAAGCAAAATCGGGCAGGAAGAGTGAAGGGCAGGAAAACCATCACAGTTGATTTCAGTGTGGAAGGATCTTCCTGAAAAGTCCAGGATTTGCTGGACTCAACTATGGAAACTCCCCTGTGTCAATTTTTAACTCTTTGCAGTCATTTATAATGTAACTTTCCCCTTTCTTACCCTTCTCAGAAATATTATTTCTTGGGCTGAATTTTATTACCTCGGAAGCGACTTGATTTCCAAGGCTCAGTAAAAATCCTTTCTTCTGAGTTATAGAAACCTCTTTTTTTTGCCTTTTTGGAGTTTCCCACCTTTCTCTGGGTTTGTTTAGCCCGAACCAGCCACGTGCTTCACCTCATTTGCATTAAAAACAGGGCAAAATCCCAGCTCCAGTGAAGTCCTGGAGACACTTCCACCAACCCACAGAGAGCCAAAAACTCCCTCCCCTCCTTTTCCTTTCTTTCCTCGATCCTCAGCTTCACCTTCCCAGTAAATGCCCTCAGAACATCAGGGCTGATTTTTTCTGGGTATAAACTTGTCCTGGGAGGGTTGTATTCCTAGAAGATCCTTCAACCTCCAGGTCTGGACTCACTGGAAGAGAAGGGAACAAAATTCCTGAGCTCAATCAGTGTCCTGATGCCAAAGAGCAAAACTGCAGGGCCAAGGGGAAGAAAATGTGGTGAAAATAAAATTATCTTAAAGATCATTTTTTGGAGTGTAGATAATTATGGATGGATGTAGTTTGGGGGTTGTTTTTTTTATTAATAAATTAATTTGCAAAGCAAGAGGAGGAGCAGCAGGGAGGTCTGTGCTGGAAGACAAAGAAGAATGGGAGAGTCTTGTCCAGGAGGATATTGAGGAACAGGAGTTTCCATGGGAATTACAAAGAGTTTTCAAAGGGAGGGTGGAGAACAGGAAACCAGGAAAACCAGGAAAAGAAACAAGCACCAAGATGACTTTGGTGGCAGCAGGAACATCCAGCATCGGCCTCATGGTCTGACTGCTCCCCGTTCCTGCTTCTTTAAGAGTCATTTCCCCCAAATCCCACAGGAACTCGAATGCTGAGTGACCAGAGTGACCCCACAGCCCTCAGCAAAGTGACCCAAGGGTGGCACCAACAACTGGCTGTGCTTTGGACACAGATCACCGAGGACTGACCATCATTCTGCCCCTTCCAGAGCAGAGGGAAGTGTCACCTCTGCCAAACCAAGCACAAGCAGGAGGACTTGTGCTGGCACCAGAGAAACTTTTTCCTTCAGGAGAGATAAAAGCATCCTAATAACTGAACCACCGGCAGTGGACAGCGGGTTCTCAGGAGTTCTTTCCACAAACCCCTCGATTTGCGGGGATTACTCCTGAGGGGATCCTCGTTGAAAGCCTCGCTAATTAGGTCACTTATTTACATGACAATCCCCCGCGTTTAGGGCCGGTGGGTGGGAGGAAAGAGGGATGGGACAGGGGTAATTAGTGTTAGTCACCGGGCTGAGTTCACAGGCACCGGGCAGAGCATCCCGGTGGTGTCCCCGTTGTGGGGGGATAACGATCCATAAATGCAGCAGCCGGGTCAGGAAAACAACCTCTAAGGGTTTCCTGAGCCTTAAATATTGGATGGAAAGCACCGAGGCTGGGGAAAGCTGCAACCACTAACCCTGGAGAGCAGCTCGGCTGTTTTATTTTCCAGGGAAAGTAAAAAAGGCACCAGGAGATCCTTTAGGCAAGAAATAAAGAGCTTTTAGTTGCCTGGGGACTGTGGGGTTTTCATCCCTGAGATCCAGCAAAGCTGACCCGTGTTTAGGCTGGGAAATTTTATTGCCAAAGTTATAAAACAAAGCAGAAGAACCTCCTCGTGCTCAGCTTAACCAAAACAGGTGTTTTGTTGCCATTTGGAGGTTGGTCTTAGCCCTTTGCCATCCCAAAGAAATGATCCATGGGTTTCGTCCTCCAAAAGCCAAGGAACCTGCTGGACTTTTGTCCCCTGCCTGAACTGGTCACAGAATATTTTGGGTTGGAAGGGACCTTAAAGATCATCCAGTTCCACCTCCTGCCAGAGGTTGGCTGGGACTCTGAACAACCTGGCCTTGGACACTTCCAGGGATCCAGGGGCAGCCACAGCTTCTCTGGGAAATCCATTCCAGCTCCTCCCCACCCTCCCAGCCAGCAATTCCTTCCCAATCTCCCATCTCTCCCTGCCCTCTGGCACTGGGAAGCCATTCCCTGTGTCCTGTCCCTCCATCCCTTGTCCCAAATCCCTCTCCAGCTCTCCTGGAGCCTCTTTAGGCCCTGGAAGGGGCTCTCACCTATTTGCAGCAGCTTTACTAAGTCCAAGTCCTTTTGTAGGTTCTATTCAAACCACAGCTGGTGATTAATAATTAGCAGGTGATCCCTGATGGTTTGATGTGGGTTTGACAGATCATTTCTCTGTGGGTGAGGATGGCAGAGCTCCCCTGGCCTTGCCCAAGGCTGTTCCCACCTGGGGGAACCCAGAATTTGAGGCAGGTCCCCCATTTCTTGATTAAACACCAGCCCCAAGCACGTTGTGGGTTTGGAGCAGCAAGGAGAGAGCACTGGGCATCTCCTGTAGCATTCCAGAGGTGTGGAACAGCAACAGGCTGAGTGTGGGAGTGACAAGAGGGAGCTGGGTGGGTTTAGAGGAGCCGTGGCCATGCAGGAAAGATGCCCAGGAAAACATTTTCCTTTTGGCTTCCTCTGAACCAACAAGGTCTGAATGAAGATTTGAACCAGCAAATGAATACAGACAATGTGGGCACAGCCTTGAGATGGAAAAAAAGAGATTATAAATGATCTTATTATGGAAGTTCAGAGCACCTGGACAGGTTTTGTGCATTTGCAGAAGAGCCCCAACTGTTCAGGGAGTGGAAAAGAAGAAACGCTGGGAAATGATGCTCAAGGAGCTAAATTGGAAAGCTGTCATTTAAATGAAGTTATACTGAGGCAACAGATATTCATCAAATAACACAAGCACTCAAGATGTGCCTTGTTAATTTAATGGCAGATGTTCTGAATTTGGGAGAAATGGGCAGCTTTTACTCTTTCAGAAAGACATTCACTTTTGTTGCAATAATAAAGCAACAGCTTTCACCAAGTCCTTGCCCTGCATGAGGTCAGGCACGTGTTGATCGTCTCTAATGTGGCTTTTAAATAAGGTCCTCTATTAATAGATCTCTCTCTCAAAAAATAAAAAAAATAAAAAATCCCCCTGAGCAATCAATACAGCAAGATGTGTCACAAGTTCAGGGATGGGGAGAAAAAAAAAAATCAGCTCCAACCTGAGAGAAATTCAGCCCCCATTGAAGAGCTGAATTCGGTTCATTAGAGACACCAGGGTTAAACACAAAGCCCTGGCTGAGTTCAGCACTGCTGGGTGGCCTGAGTAGGAAATGAAAGGCATCAATTTTACCACCTGATTTTCATTTGTGCTCCAAATCCCCCCACCCCCTATCCCCAAACCACTCTGGCAGCAGGAAAGGGCCTTGGAGTGACTGGAAATTGCAGCTCCTTTCCCTCGGGCCGAGGGGGATAAAGGGGCTCTGCCATCAGTTTTCAAAGCATCACTTTTGGGAGTGGTGCAGGATGGTTCCATCAGCCAGCAAAACCCATTCCAGGGTTGGGAAGCTCTGGGAGCCAGGGAAAAAGAGAGGCTGACCCTCCAGGGGCAGGATGGTCTTGATGCTTCGATAGCCTTTGCTAAGGTTTGGAGAGCACTTTGAGATCTTTGTGGCTGCAAAATGAGATGCAAATGCTCTGTGTTATCATGAACAGGAGCCAGTCAGTGCCAGGGAAATGCAGGATTTGGGGAAAAGATGGAGCATGACCTGTTTTTTTCTGCTTTTGAATGAAGCTGGAGCTCACTTGAACTGCTGCAAATCTGGAGGTGAAGTGCTGCCCACCCACAGAAGAAAAGCTGAAGGCACTTCCCACACAGCCTTTGGTTTTTGGGGTGAAATCACCCCTGAACAGGAGAAAATAACCTGCTTTAGACACTGCCTGGATCAAGAAGTTGAGGGGCTGAATGGCCTCAGGGTCTCTAAAGAGATTTTGGTTTTGTGGAGAAGGCAATGACAGGAGAGGAGGTGTCAAACTTCAGGTTGTTGCCAGAGTCCTGTTAAAACTGTTCATGCACTAAAATGGGGTTATTGCTCACTGAGGACAACAAGATAAGAACGTGATAACACCATAACAGGATACACCGAGCAAATCAAGATTTATCCCCCCAAAGGGGTTGATGTGAGAGCAACTCCTGATCATTAAACAGACATGGACACATGGTACATAGAGAAAACCTTTACTTCCAATAAACCAGCTCCAAGGGAAAGAAAATCCTGTTTTATCTGAGCTCCAGGGCAGCCCTGGGAGAAGGACTTGGGGGTGTTGGGGGGTGAGATGATGGAGATGCCCCAGCCCAGAACCCCCCGTGCTCTGGGATGATCCCACAGCAGGGGAAGGGGGGATTCTGCCCCCTGAGGTGAGACCCCCCTGCAGAGCTGCTCCAGCCCTGGGAACAGCAGCAGGAGGATGTGGAGCTGCTGGAGAGAGTCCAGAGGAGCTCCCGGAGCTNCCAGTGCCAGAGGGCAGGGAGAGATGGGAGATTGGGAAGGAATTGCTGGCTGGGAGGGTGGGGAGGCCCTGGCCCAGGTTGCCAGAGAAGCTGTGGCTGCCCCTGGATCCCTGGAAGTTGGAGCAACCTGGGATAGTGCAAAGTGTCCCTGCCCATGGATTGGAGCGAGACAATCTCTGCTGTCCCTTCCCACCCAAAGCATCCCCTGATTCTATGAAAAAATAATCTCAAATTCAGTGTTTAAACCAGTCAGTTGTTCACTGACCACAACAACCTGAAGTCAGGAGATCCCAACAGGGGCTGAATTTCAAGGGCACCTCCACCTCCATGAGCCAATGGCTCATCTTTCCTCTCCCTACCTACAGGCACCACACAACCATCTTCAAAACTTCCCAAATCCTTCACAGTGCATAATAATCTCTTCTCTGTCAATTATTCAGAGGATCTCAGAAGCTCCACGAGGGAAAAGGATGAGGGGATGTTCCATGTGCATTTGGCAAGGCAGAGAGGCAGGAGAGGAAGAGGAGGGAAAACCCCATTTCCATTTTCATATAAAACCCTTTTAAAATTGACTTGCCTTCCTCAACAAATTCATCTTCTCCCAGCACCTTCAACCCTTAAACCCTTAAACTGTGAAAAAGAAGTTTGTATTCCCTCAGAAGACAAGAGGGAGAGGAAATGATTCCGTTGTATCTGAGGGGTTTGGGAAATACAAAATGCAATTGTGAGGGAGAGCAGATAAGGGAAGAGTTGTGGAAGAGCCATCAGCTGAGCAAACACTAAATAATGAGGAATGCAGAGACTGCCCAGCATGATAAAACACTCCATCAGCAAGTCTGGGGCTCAAGGAGTGATAATTGGGGCACATCCACAGCTGGGGGTGATCGAATTTTTATCTCCAGGAAGGGTTTTTTTTTGACACACTCACCAAAAAAGCCACCATCGGGTAACTCCTGCTCAGGATTTCCCAAAACCTTTCCAGCCCTGCCCAGCTCCACCTAGGGCTTTCTGAATATTTATAGCTGTGCCCAGAAATTGCCCTTTTCTGGGAAAGGTCATGATTTCCTGCAGGGAAGGGCCACGGGGGCACCACCACCACAGCATGGACTTGTTGGAGATCACAGGATTTCTGGCACTGCACCAAAAATTTGGGTTCTGATCCCTCACTAAACACTTTGATGATGCACCAGGAGTTAATCTCCGGTTGCTGGGACAGAAAAGACAAAGGATCAAGGAGCTGGATGGGTGTTCTCATCATGCAGGGAAGATAAATCCCCAATTAATGAAATTACTGCTCTTTTTCAAGCACAAACACTTCACTGTAATATGTGGTCCAAGGAGAAACAGAAAGCAGAAGACAGAGCTGCTCAAAGGAACATAAAAAAGTGCCACCTGCCCAAAACCAGGATGGGTGACACATTGATTTGTGCAAGAGGAACCAACTCCAGTTGCATTGAACTGGAATGTTTGGGTTTGAGGTGGGAAAGTCTTAAAGTTCCTGTGACAAAAATCCCCTTTATTTAGAGTCAGAGAATCCCAGAACGGTTTGGGTTGGGAGGGATGTTAAAACTCATCTCATTCCAATCCCTGCCATGGGTAGGGACACCTTCCACTATCCCAGGTGGCTCCAGCCTGGCCTTGGACACTTCCAGGGATCCAGGGGCAGCCACAGCTTCTCTGGACAACCTGTGCCAGGGCCTCTCCACCCTCCCAGGGTAGAATTGACCTTTACTTTTGGTTATTCCCCTCCCTCCCCTGCTGCTCATGAACATCCTGTGGCTCCCAGCAATGAGATGCTCAGAAATTAGAAGATCAAACCACACCAGAAAAGACCAGACCAGACCAGACCAGGACAACTCCTGTAACACCAGTGTCCTGCCATCACCTTTGCAGCAATTTTCATTTTCCCTCAGTCCCAGCCCATTCCCATCACTCCTCTCCTCCTGCCCTGCTGTGGGGATGGTGAGAACCAGCTCAGCTCATTTTACCCCTGTTGTTTCTTCTCCCCCGAAAACAACTGCGCTCCCTGGACACCACCACAGCCAACTCTGTAACTACATCTGCCTCACACCTCCCCTTTTCCCTCTCCCATCCCTTTCAGGCAGCTCCAGTGATGATATCCCATTTATTTATCCAGTGATATCCCATTTCTGAGAAACCCTCCAGCAGGTTTCATTTAGAACCACGAGGTCGAAACAGCCTCGGCTCTTTTCCAATGCTGCTCGTTCTTGCCCTTGTTCCAGATACTCCTGGTATTGTACAGACATTTTACCAGGCAGTTATTACAGAGGAAGATGAATTTTTCTTGTCAGAAAGTGCTGCCAAGTGAAATATTACACCCTGTGCTTTTATGTTTATTCACTGCTGCGTGGAAGGTCCCCTCACAAGCCTCAAAGTCACACTCGGGCCCTTTAATGTCAGGGAAATGTTGATTTATTAAAAAAAACCCCCAAAACGGGGTTTCAACCAGAGCTGAAATTATAAATGATGTTTTATTTTAACGGCTCTGACTGTCACAACACAAATATCCCACCCCAGTAACTAAAGATCTCTGAGAAAATATTTGGCTGCTGAAGTTTGAGAGCTGGATTTAGGTTTTTTTTTTTCTGGTTTGGTCTCTTTTTTCCCCACTGGGTTTTGTTTAAATTTTATTTGTTTGTAAAATAATTTATTTGTTTGTACCCTTTTAAAGCACAGCCTGTGAGAGCAGAGCAAGTCTGGTCACCCAGATATTGAGAACTCAAAATATGGGTTTGGAATATCAGAATATTAAAGCTCCTGGAGTAATTTGGGGCTTTCATTGTTAACTGGTTGTATAATCTTCAATATCCTTCTGGATCCCAACAAACTGAATAAACAGGTTAAATGTCCTGTTCTAGGGCAGACTTAGGAGCCATAGGAAGGATTTTCACTCAACCAGAGATGTTTTGCTGTGAGGGGACAATGATTTTAATGGACAAACACCACCATGATTTATTCCCAGCAAATTTCCCTCATCACTTCCCAGGAAAAAAGGCTGATTTCCAACTCCCAGATCCCACCAGAGCTCAGGAGTCCTGGTTGCCCACAGCCCTGGGCACCTTCCCAGGGATTCTGCTCCAGTTTTGCAGGACAAACTGCAGAAATTCCATGGATCCTCACTACGGCCCCCTGGATCCTGGGATCCCCTAAGCTGGGTGGAATTTTGATGCCGTGTTTTTTTCTCCTCTGCTCCTCAGATGTTTCCTTCCACACCCGAGGCAGCTGCATTATTACAACCCTCAGACAGCAGGAGATGTTTCACATTTGTGAAACACCCTATATTTTATTCCAGGGCTTTTGGACAGCAGGGAATGCTCCAAAAAAATGCCACCTCCTCAGGGCCACCCTGTGACAGGGAACAGCTCTTGGGAATATCCTGGCTGGGTGAACATCAGTGCCACCTTCCTTGGGTTGGGTGTTCCTCATGGAAACCTGCCCAGCTGCTCTCCTGAATTTATAACACACATCTGGTTTTAAATATTTAGTGCTTTAAAGGAAGTGGGACCTGCCCTGGCACCTTGTGCAGTGTCATCAGCAGGGACTGCTGAGGAGCTCAAGTGTGGAAAGACCTTTGAGAGCTGGAAAGACCTTGGTGGTCTCTGTGGAAAAACCTTTGAGAACTTGAAAGAGCTTTGTGGTCTTTGTGGAAAGGCCTTTGAGGTCTTTGTGGCAAGATCTTTGTGGTGTCTGTGGAAAGGCCTTGGTGGTCCCTGTGGAAAGACCTTTGAGGTCTTTGTGGAAAGATCTTTGTGGTGTCTGTGGAAAGACCTTGGTGGTCCCTGTGGAAAGACCTTTGAGGTCTTTGTGGAAAGACCTTTGAGGTCTCTGTGGAAACCTTTGAGAACTGGAAAGACCTTGGTAGTCTTTGTGGAAAGACCTTGGTGTTTTTTGTGGAAAGACCTCTGAGATCTGGGAAACCTTTGTGGAAAGACCTCTAAGAGCTGGAAAGACCTTGGTGATCTTTGTGGAAAGACCTTTGAGAGCTGGAAGAGCTGCTCCTGTCACCCTCCAGTGCAGATGTCCCACCACAGCACCCGTGAGGAAGAAAGACATGAAGCTGCTTCTCCTCCCGCTTCCCTCTGACCCGAACCTGCTTCGGAACCAGCAACAAAAAGCACCCAAAACTGCTGAAATTTCCCATTTCCAACCCTCCAACTCCAAGGCAAAGGCTCTCCCATGGGAGATACTTACTCTGGGAGGTGGAGAGGCTGGAGAAAGCCGCCTTGGTGCGCCCTGCCAGCCACTCCAGGCTCTCGTGCATGTTGGCCAAGGCCTTGAGGTCGCTGACGTCGCGCAGGATCTCCTGCTGAGGGATCAGTTTGTCGCCCAGGTTGCCAATGAGAACTTCGGATTCCTTGCCAAAAGCAGCCCTGAAATGCAAAGCGAAGCCACCCTCAGGGACCCAGGACCACGGGACAGGGAGGTGAAGGTCAAACCAGCCCGTGTGGGGCTGTTCCAGCCTGAGGGGTCTCGGGAATGTTGCGTGGTGGAGTTACAGGGAATGACCCCTCTGTCCCAGCGAGGGTTTTCCTGTCCTCCCTTCACTTAAAATCTCTGAATTTCACCTCGTTCCTGTGCCAAACTTCATCCCCACCAATGCCCACACCTCACCCCCCTCAGCACTGACACCTTGCTGAGACAGGCGTGTTCTTTCCGTGTCTCCCTGGGATATCCAAAGATAACACACAGCACTTCCCACTTTTCCCTGGAGATCAGCTCTTCCAATCCCCGATTCACCTTCTTTTATTCCACACACCAATCCATTAAAAGATTCCCTGTGAAACTCGATGGCTTATCGTGAAAAAATGACAAACAAATCGACTGGAATATCAGTCCCTGAGTTATTCCACTTGCATGGAGAGAGCACTTGCTGAAAAATGATGGCCATGACAAACATATTTACCCCAAAAACACTGGAAAAACCTCTTTCAGGATGTGCAGCTGCTCTCTCTGCTGTCACATCCCACCTTTTGCATCCACAGTCAGCTTCCCCAATCCTCGTCTCTGTTCCTTGGTCTCCCTGAAGAGCGTCTTTGCTTCTGTCCCAAAAAACATTCCCACGGCAAACTTTTGGGGTGGGAAAAAAAATCAGGACCTGGTTCCTACATCAAATTCCAGCAGCTCCCAGCTGAAGCCAAGTGCATTTCCTGGCGAGGCTCCGAGTGATGGCACATTTACCCTGATCCTCAGAACACTCTGCCCATCCTTGGTTGCTCTTTTTATTGGGAATTTGCATTCCAGCTTCATCCAGCACATCTCCACGTCCCGTCATTAGCTCTTTTATGAACTTACAATGAGGAATCTTGCTGCTGAGCATAATAATTGCAGCAAAACAACCCCATCAGTGGTACTTTATATCCCATCTAAACACTTTTATTGCCAGCACCTCCCTGGATTTGTGGGACTTTGCTGTCACTTGAGGGGAATAAAAGAAAAACTAAAAAAAACCCACAAAAAAACCCACAAAAAAACCCAAAAAGAAAACAAAAAAACCCCAACCAAATAAAAAAAACCTCACAATGCTGGAAATAGTTTTAAATTGCTCAGTGGAATTCATTAAAGGCAAAAAAAAAATTAAAATAGCCTTCCTTAAAAAAAATAATCTCTTGGAGGAGTTTCTTCTGCTTGGTGATAAAAAATGGGCTGTATTAGGCTGTATCCTGCTGGGATTGGGAGGAATCTTATCTGTTGGATGTTTCCAAGGGCTGAGACACAGGAACACCACCAAATTCCGTGGGTTTTGGCAGTGGCACTTCAGCTGTTCTTCCTCTTTGTAAGATGGGGATAATTTTCATCAAATCATGGATTAATTAAGGTTGGAAAAGCTCTCTAAGATCATCAAGTCCAACCATCCCCCAGCACTGCCAAGGCCACCACTGACCCACGTCCCTCAGCACCACATCTCCATGGGCTTTGATCTCCTTTGGCTGCTGGAAATAAAGGTCAAAAACGGCCTAGAATATGCATTTTTTGGTAAGACATGGTCATTTTTATAAATCAAAGATGTTATGTATGGACTTCTACAGCAAAGATGGAACGATCCACTTGGTTCCACCTCAAAACATCAAATATCCCCGTTTGTGTCCCTGCCCAGGGAAGGAGATGATCTTTGAGGCCTCTTCCAAACCATTCTGTGACTCTGTGACCTGTCCCTGTGGGGCAGAAGACATTCCAGGGATCACACAATGGTTTAGGTTGGAAAAATCCTCTGAGACCATCAAATCCAACTATTCCCCAAGGCCACCACTGACCATGTCCCCAAGTGCCACATCTCCTTTTCCCCTCCAACCAAACCACTCCTGTTGACTCAGAGCACCCAATCCCCACTGCACACATCTCTCCAAAACTAAGAAATCCAACATTTGGAGCATTTCTCCCTTTTTTAACACAGCTTTCCACCTCAAAACGCTGCAGAAAAAGCACTTTTTTGGGAGGCACAATTTGAGGGCTGTTAAATAAGGAGCCACTGCCCAAACCCACGATTATAAATGTTTGGTTTCATCGCTCTTTTCTCCTCCCACAGGTGAAGAGAACAGAT
Source organism: Pachyramphus minor (assembly GCA_013397135.1). Classification (NCBI taxonomy): domain Eukaryota; kingdom Metazoa; phylum Chordata; class Aves; order Passeriformes; family Tyrannidae; genus Pachyramphus; species Pachyramphus minor. The sequence continues at coordinate 52,364 of VYXB01007786.1, read as the reverse complement.
TTTGGCACTGCTTTGGATGGATAAAGTCTGTGCATGAATAACCCAGAGCTTTTAGTCAGCCTGGGGAATTATAACCAATAGAATAAAATATAATAAAAGCTGGTGCATTTCCTGCTTTTGCTCCTGGCAGGAATATAAATAAGAGCCTGGATGGGAAGCGAAAATGTTGTTGGGATCAATGGGATTCTGCCCCTTGCTCTGATCCAACAAATTTGGATCCAAAGAGCAGCAAATCTGTTTGATTTCTTAAATCCAAACAACAGGAACCCCAGTTCAGTCCTTCACACAAACTGAGCCCTGGAACACACACCACCTCCAGCAAGGAATTCCCTTTTAGGAGACAACTTTCAGGAGTTCTGGTGGAGTCCTGTAGTTTGAATTTCAACCTGCTGGTAGCAAACATCCCCCTGAAGCAAATTTCTGGGTGCCTGTTTGAGGGAATATTCACTACTTGCCTCTCTTTGTCTGCATTAAATTTCCAAGGCTGAACATTTAAAGGGAAAAGGGTATAAAAACCCCCCAAATTGACTGAATGTTCAATCTGAACTCTGCTCTTTTGAATATCTGCATTAAACCAGTCTTTGATTCCCATATTTTCACAGTCAACATTTGTCATATTTGGATCTGTAAGGGAGGATCTAAGACAGAGCCAGAGATATCGTGGAATCATGGAATGGTTTGGGTTGGAAGGGACCTGAAAGATCATCCAGTTGCACGGGCAGGGACACCTTCCACTATCCCAGGGTGCTCCAACCTGGCCTTGGACACTTCCAGAGATCCAGGGGCAGCCACAGCTTCTCTGGGCAACCTGGGCCAACTCTTCCCCCGTTCCCAGCCAGGAATTCCTTCCCAATCTCTAATTAATCCGATCCGCAATCCAGAGATTTTGGAGGTACTTTTGGGATATGTTGGGGGTATTTTTGAGTGGTTTTGGGGGTATTCTGGCCTAATTTTTTTTGTATTTTGGAGGTGGGTTTTTTTTGGTGATTTGGGGCTATTTTGGGATATTTTTGGGTGTTTTAGGGGTATTTTGGGGGTGGGTTTTGGGTATTTTGGGGCATAATTTGGGGGTATTTTTGGGGTGATTTGGGGGTATTTTGGGGGTTATTTTTGTGGTGGTCTTGAGGTATTTCTAGGGTATTTTGGGGGTGTTTTTGGGGTACCTCTGAGGGTATTTTTTTGGTGATTTTGGGTACTTTTGAGGATATTTTTGGGGTGATTTTTGGACCTATTTGGGTGTATTTTTGAGTGATTTGAGGGGTATTTGGGGTATTTCTGGGGTATTTTGGGTATGGGGTTTTTTGGGTGATTTTGGGGGGTGTTTTCTTTTGCCAAGATATCACATTTTGGATTCTTTGAGGGTTTTTTGATTAAATGAGATAAGGAAACCTGGAGAGGGAAAGAAAAGTGTGCATTGATGTCTCTTCATGCCACGGTGCAAACACTGGTGGGAATTTTTCAGGGCACGTTTCATTTACCAATATTCCTAAAGGGATATTGCTGAGCAGTTCCAGCACTGCTTGGCAGCCAAAATGAATATATTCCCATGTTTCCTGAGGATTAAACCCTCTTGTCCAGGACAGGATGCTTATCCCTGCCCCTGCAAGCCAAGGAGGAATGTCCATAAACACAGGAATATCAAGGTTTTAAATATCTTGGCTGGTTAAAGTGATGATGAAATGAGCTCTCCCACCACAACCAAAGCATCCACAGGCCCCACTTCCCTTTGTCCCCATTGTCCAGGCAGAATTATCCCCAATTCCTTCCCAAAAGGAACAGAAAGAAGCAACAGCAGTGAAGAAAAATCTTGTTCCTTTGTATTAGGAGGAAGGGTGAAAAAAAATCCTGCTTAAATGGAAAGAGTGTGACAAAAACTGGGACAAGCAATTAATTTTCTTTGGAAGCTTTCAGGGAGAACTGTTTAACCATGAGGAAGTTTCTGAGCCCTGCCATTTACCCTCAATGGCTAAAACTGGCCCAGACCAATTATTCTCCTTTCAATTAATCCTTCAGGAGCATTCACAAGGCACTCAGAGGAACTGGGGCTTCCCAGTTCCATCCTGTGGACGATGCTCTGTGCAACCAGATCCTGAGAAAAGATCTCTGTCCCACTGGCCAGGCTGGAAAAGACACAGAACAGGAGCTTTTCCCAGTAAATTTAATACATATGACTTGACAGACTTCCCATTCTGACTCCTCTGATACAATGTCACTAAATACTTCAATGGTAAACTGAAAATATTGGAATAAAAGGGATTTTAGGATCAAAATGTCTGCACTGTCGGCATCAGATTGAGCTTGGCCTCCTGATTTAGCCTCCCCAGGAACTTGTACTCAGCCAGCAGTTCCACTGCATCCTGGTATTCCACGCTCAGAAATCACAGGAAAAGCCAGGAGCACCTTCCTGAGCAAGGAAATCAAGGATAAATTCAAAGGGAAAGGTGGAGATGAGGATTGAATCGATGAATCCCAACTCAGGGGCAGCTCTGTATCCTCCCTCTCCTACTGGAGATCCTTTTAAAACCCTGGCAAAGCTGTTCATCCCTGCTGCAGGATGAGCAAACATTCCCATGACTAGACAGGTTCCCTCCTCTCTCCAGGCTGCATCATCCCAGCTTGCTGAGCTCCCACTCAGGGAACATGGAAAACGCCGGTCTGGGCAAATCACACTTGTTACTTCCAACAGCTTCACTCACTCCTCCACTTTCCCAGCCAAATGCCAATCAGGGAAGTGATGAACAGTGATGGGAATGTGCAGCCAGGCTTTTCTGACTCCCTGGAATCACAGAGGAGCTGTTCCTTCAAGGATTCAGAGCCTGAGCCATTCCCAGCGTGCAGGGAAAGGCACAATCTGCCTCCTCAGGGCTTTCACTGGCCTGGAAAGGTAGAAACAACCTGGTTTGGAGACAGCAAGTTGTCTCTAAAGAATCCCCTCTGGAGGTAACAGGATTTTTCATTTGACTCATTTCATTTTTCATTTGATTTGATTTTTCATTTGGGATTGGGGTGGAGGAAAAACATCTACAGGTCATGGCTCCATTGGAAGACACCTTTGATAACACCAGTTTTGGGGATTCCTGCCCAGTATAACCAGTGACACCCTCCAAAAGTTGCACTTGCTGCTCTCTTCATCTCAGGGGTGATCAGAGCAGATCCATCAACAAGGATATCTGTGAATTAAAACCAATCCTTTCTTTCCTTCCCTTCAACCAATCCCAGCCACTTTCTGACTGGGATCACAGTCACAATTCCTCAAATAGCCTTGTTTCAACAACAGACTGAGCAGAAATTACACCAGGAGAGGTTTAGGTTGGATATTAGGGAAAATTTCCTCCCAAAAAGGTCTGTCCAGCCCTGGCACAACTGCCCAGGGCAGTGGTGGAATCACCATTCCTGGAGGGATTTAACAGCTGTGTGGATGTGGCACTTGGGGACATGGGGCAGTGGTGGCCTTGGCAGTGCTGGGGAAACATTTGAACTCGATGATCTTAAAATCTTTTCCATTTTCTAAATGGTTCCATGGTTTTTCTCACACCTGGGGACACAACAGCTACGAAAACACCACAAACCCTTTACTTCCAGCGGGAAGTGCTTTGCTCTCCTCAAAACCCTTCACCTGCTTCCAAATATATCTTACCTTATAAAGTCTTCCTCCTCCTCCCTCTTGGGTCTCAGCTGCTTGGGCTGGGCCATGTTGCTCCAGTTGGGCAGGGATTTCAGGAGCCTGCTGATATCATCGTCCTTGGCCCAGGACGCGCTGATCACCAGCTTCTCATCCGACTGCACGATGGTCCTGAGGGGAGAACAGCACCAAACACCTCAGGGCCAGCCAAGCTGTGCTTCAGTGCCATCCACTAAAACCCCTGTCACACAAACTGGGCAGCAAGGAAGGGATCCAAGGTGGAATTCCACCAGGAGGGTGAGACAACACCGGTGGGGTTGGATATGAAATTCTCTTACACTCGGAACTCTTGGTGCCCTCTGAGAGAGCCCTTTGAGGGTAGAAGGGCCACGTTCTCCCCACCCTTCAAACCATTCAACTTGTAATGTTTGACACAACTGGAGGAGGTGTCATTCTGTGTCTCCAAGGCCTGATTGCTCCCTGCAATCCCAGCTGAGCTCACCAGCCACTGCTGATGCTTTGGGACTCTCCAACATGGAAACCTGCCCAGGAACTCCTGGGTGGAATCCACACACCAGCTGGTCCAGCCTGGGGACCAGGCCTGGAGCAGAGGAGGGAAATGAAGCATCCAGGATCTTCTTTCCAGTCATCCAAAACATCTGATAACAGAGATTTCAGCTAAATCACATGTGTGAAACCCCATCAGAGATCACAGCACATTCCAGTTAGGAAGGCTTTCCCTGTTGAATATTTTTGGCAGTGGAACCAACCTGAATTCCTGACTGGCAATTTGAGGAGACAAACGGGATGCTGCATTTGGAGGAGTCAATTATGGACTTCAGGAACCTAATTTCCACCCCCCTGCCACAGGCAGGGACACCTTCCACTATCCCAGGTTGCTCCAAGCCCCAACCCGGCCTCGGACACTTCCAGGGATGGGGCAGCCACAGCTTCTTTGGACTTTTGAGAAGGAAAACAGTGGGAAAAGGCTTTGAGACAGGAGCCAACACTGATCTACCTGGAACAGAGCAGATCAATTCTTTCCCCACCCATCACTCCCTTCTGCAAGAAAACAACCCCTGCTCAGGAACCACACAGGGCCGGTGACAGTGAATTTGTCTCCTGCACTTCCACAGAAATTCTCCTTCTCTTCAAGTTCCACGTTCAATCTGTCACAGGCAAAAGAGTGAATTTTGTTTCCAGCCACACAAGACCTCGGTGGCAACATTTGCACTTGGCCTTCTGCTCCTCTCAGGAACTTGGTGTTTTTCCACTTAGGGAAAAAAAAAACCTCTCTATTTTTTTTTTTTGCTTTTCACCTCAGTGATAACAGAGTGGGGGGATAAAAGCTCTCCACCAGCATCTCTGCCATCTGAGATGGAAAATCTGAATTTGATGATATCTGGCCATTTCTCTGCCAAGGCAAGACAACTGTTCCATTGGATGTATCAGTGCTTTGTCCCCTCCACATTTAAATGACTGAAGGAACAGTTCCTTTCCCTTGGGAGGCTGTTTCACAGTTGAACAAATCTAACTCTTGGATTAAAAAAAAAAAACCAAACAGCCCCCCTGATACTGTGCTTTATTGTGTTTTATTTGACTCGGTTCCATCCCACTGCTCCCTGAGATCTCCCTTTGTGGCCTCAGCTCTCACCACTCTTTGCTCTCTTCAATTAGTTACAGCCTCAGTTGTCTCTGACTCCAAGTCATTTTGGGGAGGCTCCTGATGGAGTTATAGGGAGGATCCTTATTATCCGCTGTCCTCAAAATTCCTGGTTGCTTTGTGGAGTCAGGGCTGGGGGAGGGCAGAGGGGAGGATGTTTGGCTGCTGCAACAAGCTGCAAACTCAGCTTGGAGTCCTTGCTTTTCTAAGAGAGTTTTCCAAGGGTCGAATCCACGTGATTCCCACTTTTCTCACCTTCTGGTGACGTGGTTCTCAGGGGTCCACAGAATCATGGGATGGTTTGTGGTGGAAGGGACATTAAAGATCATCCAGTGCCACCCCCTGCCACGGGCAGGGACACCTTCCACTATCCCAGGTTGCTCCAACCTTTGGACACTTCCAGGGATGGGGAATCACCTCCTCCTCCCAAACTCCTCAGTCATTATTCCTGCTGTTTCCATGAGGAGTGCTGGGTTCTCCCTGGCTGGATCCAGGGGCTCCATCACTCAGCAGGACAGAGGAGGGGGAAAATAAGGTGGAAAAAACCTCATGGCTCGAGCTTTTATTGTGGGACAGACACATATTTAGGAATATCAGCTTGGGCCAGCTGTGTCCCCTCCCAAAATCCTGCCTGCTGGTGAGGGGGAATGTTGGAGAGGGTGGAATGTGGCCAAAACACTGGTTGGTTACCAGTGCTTTTCCAGCTCCAAACACACATCCATGGAGAAAATTAACTCCATCCCAGCCAGATCCAACACAGGGTCACCTGCTTAACCAGTGACATCATCACCTCACTAATTCCCAGCTCACTGGGCCAAGGAAAATCCCATCTATTCCAAACCTGGGAATGGGCAGGGAATAGGTGTCCTGCTTCCACAGGAGGCTTCACCCCTCCACAGCTCACTGGGCTGAATCCACAAAACATCAGCTGCTGGGAACAATCCCAGGTCTAATTCCCACACTGGAGTGATGGGAACACCCCTGAACACTGGGGAGGCCGTGGCTGTTCCTTGGGAAATATCTGGGAATTAACTGGGCTCTGCTGCCCCGGTGCCAGATGTCAGGGATTGAATAATTTGGAATGATTCCCTTCTCTTCCCAAGGCCAAGGTGATGTTTCCATGCTGAGCTCTGCTCGTGCTGCTGAGAGTTAAAAATCCCAGCACGTGCCAGGCACCTCCAGCCCCAGGGAGACAAATCCTGCCCCAAAAAGAGCCAAACCCACAACTTAAACCCCCAGAATTTAAAGCAAGGAGGGGAAAATTCCAATCAGAAGCAGCAAAATGAGTGCTGAGAGCATTCCCTGGGGAATCAAGAAATCCTGTCTGCCCACAGACCCCCCCATTTTGGAGGAATTAATCTGCTCCTCATTTCCTTATCAATAAAAAAAGGGGGAGGGGGGGTTTAGATTTATTTTGCCTGGCTGGAAAAGCAGGAAAGATTTCCAGTCAAGTTGGTTTTATTCTTCCCCATTTTGAGAGATCCAGGTCCTGTTATTTCCCACTGCACAATTTTAGGCTGAGTCCAGCTTGGTCACCGTGAGCTGATGGAGAGAGCTGAGGGTTTAATAATTTTTTAATAGGGTGAACCACTTTTTGTTGACATCCATCTGTTTTTAGGGACTAAAAAAAGGCTCATTTGGGTGAGTGATGCCTTTGCTCAAAGCCCTCAAACAGGCTGAAAAATGTGCAAGATGATGGTTGCTCAAGGGAGAGGGGATGAAGATGAGGGTGGACCCACAGGGTAGAGCCTAAAGCTGACAACAAAATAACTAAATATTGGCCAATTCCTGTAAAAAGACACGGGAAAAGCTAATTTTTAGCACTCAAAGTTGGCTGAGGAGGGTGTTGGAAAAGATGAAGAAGCAGCTGTGAACTGGTCAGGGTTCTCCCTGTCCCTGTGACACCTTGTAGGGCCTTTTAGTGCTTCCCAAAGCCTCATAAAACTGGTTTTATATCCCAAGGAGAGCCACTTTCATGGGAATCTGCTGAAGGGTGGGGGCTGCACAAGACTGAAGAAAAGCACTGCCAGCACAGCAGGAGGTTCTGGGGCTCCACCTCCCATTTTAATTTACATTTTCATCCCCAACCCCTCTTATAAATTAGCTGGAAAACATCTGTCAACAGTTTGTGTCACCCTGAAACTGGAATTTGGACAAACTCCTCACCTCCACTGAACCCAGTTCTGAAATTCCTCATCAATTAAAACATGAAATCCCACGGTTACTACTTAGATAAGTGTCCAAGCCATTCATATCCAGCCCTGCTGGGTTTGGCTTTTTGTAATCCCTAAGGAAAGAGGAGCCAAATGGAACTCAGACATGGACAATCCCAGCTGTGCCTTTCCCGCTCTTGTTCCTTCCAGTCCTTCCTGAGCTTCTCCACAAAGAACTCCCAGGAAAATCTCCCTTTGAGGAGCTGCTCCTTGAACACATTTCACCCACCTGTGTCCATATTCCCCCTGAAGGAACACATGGGGAAGGAACCAATGCCATGGGCAAATCCTACATGCCCTGGCTTCCCAAAATTCCCACTGCCTCGACATCCCACGAACAGACGCTCCCTTGCTGCGGGATCAATCCCGGCTCCGAGGATCAATTCCCAGCTCCAATAAATCAATTTATCCTGATTTTAAGCAGCTAAAAACATCCCTTCCTCCACTAAGTTTTGAGATTCACCCACCTCAGCTCCAAGGAAAACCCTGGAGCAAAGGGCAAGGCTGCCTGGAGCCAGAGGGATCCGAGATCCCTGCAGAGGGCACAACTTCCCTGCGGATGGAACTGCCCAGGAAAACCTGGGAGCTGCTCTGCTCCTTCCTCTGCATCATTTGAAATGGAGATGGATTTCTATTTCTATTTCAGGCACTCATTTGCCAGCAGCAAAACGAGAACATTTCCTGTTTCTCCTCCTCCCGCTCTAATCAGGATATCACCAAATTAGGCCCGGCCTAATTACTCCTCTGCAGGTGCCAAAGCCACGAATGGCACCAGCAACAAAAAAAAAAAAATAAGGAAGGAAGGAAGGACCTTGAAGTTCAAGCCAAACAAATCACATCTATTGTCTGGCTCCAGGCAGTGAAGTTTCCTATATATAAAAAAAAAAAGCAACATTTTGGACAATGGCCCACGAGCAGGGAGCAGCAATTCCTGGGAGAGCTCAGGCAAAGTTCAGCCCTTGCTCTCTGCTATTGTGGGTGTTATTAATAATAATAACGAGCTGCTCAGCAGATGAAGCTTTTCCTGAATGAAATCAGGCAATGGGAGATAATTCCTTGCTCAGGAAACACAAGGGGGGTTTTTCAGCTTCCCCCTGCCACCAGCAAGCCCCAATTAGCCATTAAGGGGATTATGGACAGCAGCAATTACAGCCCGCATTTAGTGGCTTTCAATGCCACTATTTATCCCTGCCTGATCCTGGTGCTCCTCTCCAGGGAGGGCCATTTTGCAGCTGGAATACTGGGATGGACAGAGAAGGAGAGACACAGGAAATTATTGAGAGTGGCACAGGAAAACTGTGATAAATCAAACACCCAAAGGGTTTAAACCAAACAACCCAATGTCCAGTGGGATCACGCTGCCTTTGGCTCCCACATCATGGCTGGGGAAGAAAATAGAGAGGGATCATCCCAAAAGTGCTGACGAGCAAGGAGAGGACATTTGATGGCCCCCTGAAAGAGTAAATTTACGGAATTGTCTTGGGAAGGTTTTACAAAACTCAGTTGTGTGTGAATTTTACAGGGCTATTAATTCCTAGCATCGTAGAATCCCAGAAATGTTACAGTTGGAAAAGCCCTCCAAGATCATGGAGTCCACTCACTCCCCCAGCACTGCCCAGGCCACCACTGCCCCATGTCCCCAAGTGCCACATCCACATGGATTTCAAATCCCTCCAGGGATGGGGACTCCACCCCTGCCCTGGGCAGCCCCTTCTGATGCCTGACCACCCTTCCAGGGAAGAAATTTTCCTTAATTATCCGATCTAAACCTTCCCTGCTGTAACTCAGGACCATTTCTTCCCACTCTGAAATCCCTACAGTGCCATGAGATCCAGGTACCTGGATCTCAAGCTAATTAATTCAAATTTAGCTGAATCCCTTGCAAATCCTCAAAAGAAGACTCTGATTTGCTTCAGAGGAAAACAACAGCTACAAAGAGCTGTTTAGTTTAAAGGTGGTACTTTACACTCACAATTTGCAACCTGAGGTGACCTTTTATCACATTCCAATTTCAGGGTGACACAAACTGATTTCCTTTTATCACTCCTAGAGTCACGGAGTGGTTTGGGTTGGAAAGGACCTTCAAGTCCATCCAGTTCCAACCCTGACACCTTCCACTAGCCAAGGTTGCTCCAACCTGGCCTTGGACACTTCCAGGGATCCAGATGCTCTGGGAAGTCCATTCCAGGGCCTCTCCATCCTCCCAGCCAGCAAGTCCTTCCCAATCTCTAATCTTCCTACTCTCTGTCACTTTGATGCCATTCCCTGTGTCCTGTCCCTCCATCCCTTGTCCCCAGTCCCTCTCCAGCTCTCCTGGAGCCCCTTTAGGCCCTGGAAGCTGATTAAGGGAAGAGCTGCACAAGTTTCCAAGCTCTACCACCACTGTGATCCACATTCCAAGAGCCTAAACCACAGTGTGATGTGGACAAAGCCAAGACCCTCCACAGGGTCATTATTTCAGCTTTTTTTCCCCGCCTGGAAAGAAACCTCCTGGCAGAGACGATTCCAGGAGCGACTCCCACCTTCCCATGGCAAAATACCAACCCCCCAAGAGCAGCACCTCCACCATGAGCTGCTCTCCAAGCCTTGCTACCTGTAGGCCAGGGTGCAGGTGTCCTTGTACTCCTGGAGCTTCACACACACCATGTTGAGGAACTGATCCGAGTACGCGCTCAGGTCGTGCATCAGGTTCATCAGGTCCTGGACCGTCTTCTCCACGATCACCGTGCTCTGGGAAAGGGAACAGAAGCCCAGGGGTGAGCAGCAGTTCTGTGTGTCTTCATTTCAGCCTTCTCATGCTTTGCTAATTGTTGTCCCAGACGCCACCAGAGCTGCTCCTCAATGCCGAGCAGGCGCTGGAGCAGCCCTGCCGTGGACAGACGGGAAGCAGAATTAATGAGGAAAAGGGGGGAAACCAAGAGGAGGAGGAGAAGAAGGGTTTGAAGGTCAGGTCTGAAGGTTTGGATTTCTGAGCCAGTTGCTGAGGCCCTGCAAAGTTCACCAGGCCTTCCCTTCACCAGAGGAAACCTCACCATGAAAACCTGTGCGATTTTTCGAGGAACGAGGTACACGGAGCCCAAATTGCTGCTGCACATCCCACAGATCCCAGAATCCAACCTTTGATCACCACCTTGTCAGCCAGAGCAGAGCACTGAGTGCCACCACGACCCCAGAGGAGCAGGTTTGGACAGAAGGAGGTACCATCTATCTGATAATGTCCAAGATTTAATCAGCTCCCTATGAATCCTGGGATTTCTGAGGCACCCCAAGGTGACCTGTCCCAGTTTGTATTTATAAATATCACAGGTTGTATTTAATTTGGTTGCTACAAACAAGACAGGGAGAAGGTTATCAAAGTGCCAGGTTGATAAAAATTGAATTATTAACATTCTTTAAGGTAGAGTGAAGGGTTATTCCTGACCTGTGGCAAAGGAAGAGACGGAAACCTTTGGGAGCCTTGTTTTGAGAAATCCTGGACTCAAATTATAGGGGAGGGATCCCAGGGACTTGAAGGCTGAATTTAGCCCTTCCTCTGTCAACCAGGACATGATGAGGAGTCAGTGACTCAGTTTGCAGAGCAAAATCCCCTCTGCCACATCCCCACAAGCCCAACTTCTGCCCCTCTATTGATTCCCAGATCAAAGGGCAGCAGCATCGCCCTGATCCACAATCCTGCTCCTCCAGAGCAACCCCTGAGTGACAGGAATTGATTCTGCTCCTCTACCTGTCCTTGATTTTGGAAGAGAAGCATCAGCCACCCTCCTCTTCACTCAGGGCACACCCCACTCCTCAGCAAGGCGGGGTCCAGGGAAGGTTTAGGCCTCGCCTAAACTGCTCCTGATCCGTCCTTGGCTCACAACTGCACTTGGAGGAAAGACCCCACTTCTCTTTGCTTCCTCTTGTATCTTATTAAGCAAATCACAGGAATTAACCCATCTTTCACACTGTAATTTGCAACAATTTGGGATTATTTTGTCCCAGCTGAAATACAGTCTGGGGTAGCTGCTGCTTGGATGCTCCCCAGTTATGAAGCTTCTTCTGTTACTAAGTAATAAATAAATATTCAACTAATTTTTAATAAATATTCAATCCCACCCTGGGCTTGATGGTGCACAGAGGACAACAACCAATCCTAAAGGACTTGTAACCTGGAGATGTCCCCAGGAAATGAAGCCCAGAGCAGCCTGGAGGGGCTGTGGCAGCCACGGGTGCTGATTTCACACCGAGGGGCTCCGAGCACGGATCATTGACTCCGGGATTCCAACATCTCCCAGGCTCATTGCTGTCCCTGCCTGGTGTGCCCTGAGAGGGCAAAAGCAGCATTTTAAGAGTCTACCCAAATCCCACTAAAACCATGGAAACATGGAATGGTTTGGGTTGGAAGGGACTGAAAGGTCACCTCGTTCCAACCCCAGGGACACCTCCCAATAGCCCAGCTTGGCTGGGACTCTGAGCAACCTGGCCTTGGACACTTCCAGGGATCCAGGGACAACCACAGCTTCTCTGGGAAATCCATTCCAGCCCCTCCCCACCCTCCCAGCCAGCAATTCCTTCCCAATCTCCCATCTCTCCCTGCCCTCTGGCACTGGGAAGCCATTCCCTGTGTCCTGTCCCTCCCTGCCTTGTCCCCAGTCCCTCTCCAGCTCTCCTGGAGCCCCTTCAGGCCCTGCAAGGGGCTCTCAGCTCTCCCTGGAGCTTCTCTTCTCCAGGGGAACATTCCCAGCTCTCCCAGCCTGGCTCCAGAGCAGAGGGATCCAGCCCTTGGAGCAGCTCCAGGGGCTCCTCTGGACTCTCTCCAGCAGCTCCACGTCCTCCTGCTGCTGTTCCCAGGGCTGGAGCAGCTCTGCAGGGGGGTCTCACCTGAGGGGGCAGAGGGGGAGACTGATCTGGCTTGAGAGTAAAGTCAAGTCCACGAATGTTGAGCTGATAAATGTGTGGAAATGCCACAGTAATTTCCAGGAAATCAGATCCATCAGATCCACTGGACACAGTCAGGTCTTCCCTGCATTTGGGTGGTTGAGGAGCTGCTCCTCTTCAACCTTTAATCAGCACCAGGGGCTTCCCTTTGCACCCAGGTGGCTCCAAGATGCTCCCATGGACACTTTGTGTCAGCAGAGGAAAAGGTGACTGACCTGAGCCATGAGAACATTTCTGACTGTACAGATGAAAGAATTAAAGTTGTTGTGTGGCTTCAATCCAAGTCTCCTACCGGGGACTGATCCCAAGGAATTAAAGTTCACATTTAAAAAAAAAGTGATAGAAAAATCCCTCCCAGCTCATGGAAAACACGGAAGACAAAAGCAATTTCTCTCCTCTTTGTATGAATAATCAGATTTTTAACTTTTCCACTGGGATTTCACTGGTGGGGTTTCCAGGAGATCTGTGATATCAGCTGATCTCTTGGAGCTTATCAGGAGGAGGATCTGACCTTCCAGGCACCCTCACCTGACAACAAACCTCTTGGGTTGGACGTGCAACCACACAAAGAAGAATCAAACCTGTCTTGATCCAACTCACCTCAGTTTAAGTAACTCTATAGTTGAAAAAAAACAACTTAAAAATCCACAACTTCCCGTTAAAAGAGAAGGCATTGCTGATTTCTCTGTGGTTTCTCCCACTTATTTCTGCTCCCTGCATCATGTAAATCCTGCCCATACCTGGATGTCTGAAGGGAACCTTTGGATTTCAGAATGAACCCTTTGGATTTCAGGGAAACACAAAACCACCAGGATGGTTTAAAAAAAGGTAAATTACCATATGAAAGGAGGCGCTGTCAGATACCTAAGGGCTACTTTTCTGGGACATCTTAACCTCTTCCAAAGCAATCCTGACACATCTGCAGGAGCCTCTGGGGACGCTGTGTGCCCAGGACAGCTGGATTTGTCAGCAGGGCCAGGGATCCTCTGAAACTCCGCGCTGGAAAATGAAAGGCAGCGCTCGTATTATCCCAGAGTTACATCCCAGCTGCCTCCGACCCATCTGGATTCATTAAGAGCAAATGGATGTGATCAAAGGATAATTTGGTGGTGAGACACTTCAATGGAGGCTTTTTTAAATTAAAAAGAACCACAGTAACAAGGAGGTTCAGCTGAATCCCGACGTGGGATGGTTCTTTACCCCACCAGCACGTCGGGGTGAGGGCTTGGAAAGGAGTCTTAAGGCTGCTAAATATAAAAAGAAATCCCTTCTTCCACCCTCCTGCTGCTGCTGGGGGAGGAGGATAAAGCAGAGCAGCCCCACTGGTGGGTTTTACCTTGGGGGTGTTTCACAAACATTTGTTTTTAGCCCTTGGTGTGGTCCTGGTTCTCAGCTGGGCTGGAGCTCCAGGTGATGCAAAGCAGCTCCAGGGCAGGTGGAATTTACACTCCAACTGTGGGGCTTTCACTGCAGCAGCCCTGGAGATATTGTTTCAATAATTCCTTTGGGATTAAGGTTTTCAAGAGCCTGAATTCCTTTGCAGCAGGAGAGCACTGGAGGGAGAACAATGCAGCTGGAGGGGAGTTTGTAAAGGTCCCTTAAATTGCAGTTTCAGGACAAGGAAGTTGGTTCCCAATGGATCTTTGACACAGGGAAGTTCAAAACAACAGGTCAAGGTTACACAAACCTTCAGGTTTTCATGGAATCATGGAATGGTTTGGGTTGGAAGGGACTGAAAGATCATCTCATCCCCCCCCCTGCCATGGGCAAGGACACCTTCCACTGGCCCAGGTTGCTCCAATCTGGCCTTGGACACTTCCAGGGATCCAGGGGCAGCCACAGCTTCTCTAGGAAACCTGGGCCAGCCCCTCCCCACTCTCCCAGACAGGAATTCCTTCCCAATCTCCCATCTCTCCCTGCCCTCTGGCACTGGGAAGCCATTCCCTGTGTGCTGTCCCTCCATCCCTTGTCCCCAGTCCCTCTCCAGCTCTCCTGGAGCCCCTTCAGGCCCTGCAAGGGGCTCTCAGCTCTCCCTGGAGCTTCTCTTCTCCAGGGGAACCCCCCCAGCTCTCCCAGCCTGGCTCATTTCCCCAATTTCCAATTAAACTGAATCCCCTTTTCCAGCCTCTCAGGTCAGAGCCAGCCAACCTCTCCCTCTGTGGTTTCCCACCCCGTGTAGGACACGGATTTAACTCCTGGGCTGCAACTCAGCTCTTCTTCCCTGTCCTGAGTGACCACCATGGGCTGATTTTCACTCACAGCAACTAATTTGCCCCAGCAGAAACTAATTTTGCCACTGTCAAGGCAGAATCATGTGGAGATAACTCCATATGGAAAACTTTTTCCAAGGAGAAATGCTCCACTCCCTGATCTGCCCTACAGAGGAGCTGGACTTGATGGTTGTGACACTTCTCTTCAAAAATAAGCACAGAAAAAGGGAAAAAGCCCTTTTCTTTGTGACTTCCTGAATATCTATGACTTTGGAATACTTTCCAAGCTCCTGATTTCCTTTATTCCAGACTTCCAAGAGATCCAAAGCAGACAGGAGCTGGATCAGAGCAGAGCACAAACAAGCCTCATGTTTTTTATCCGTGTAATTACCCACACAAACAGCTTTGGGGTGCTGGATCCACCACCCCTGAGAGGCTCCTAATCAGGCACAAATCATCCTTCAATCCCTGAAAGATTCCAGAGTCAGGGATTTGAGGAAGAAGTTGCTGGGTGAAGAAATCACCAGGTGAACTTCCAGGGCTGCTCGTGCTGCACATCACCCATATTTATCCTGATTTTGAGCTCCAATGCCCAAATTATGCTTCAAAACCCCCCAGCCAACAACAGCACCTTCCCACCCCAGGAGCTCTGGCCCAGGAATATCCCAAAGCAGTGGAATTTTTCCTCTCTGGCTCCAGCAAAGCGAAAATGTGCACCCAAAATAGGTGTAACTATTCAGAGGTCCCGAATTCCCCATGAAAAACGGGAATTCCCAACACACCAACCCTTAGTGGGCGCCCAGGGGATTCCCAGCAGGACAAAAGGGGTTGGATTCAGTGGGACCATTAAGGTGAAGGTCAGAAAAGACCTCTCAGATCATCCAGTGCAACCATCAACCACATCCTCAGGTGCCACATCCCCGTGGTTTTTGAACACTTCCAGGGATGGTGATTCCACCACTTCCCTGGGCAGCCCATTCCGATGCTCAACAACCCTAAACCCACCAAGAATCCCCTGGCAAAAACGAGCTGGAAATCACAGCCTGGAAGGATTCACTGCAGGAGACACCATTCCATAGCCTTCAAACCACCAAACACACATCCCTGATCCCGACCTGCCCCTTGTTACAAGCTTCAAAAAAGCAGGGAATAGAAAAGTTGTCACTTGGATAAGGATTTATTCCCGTTGCACGTCCACGTGTGCAGTGCAGGTGAGCAGGGAAGGAAAAACCTGGTTGCCCACAGGGAGGGAGGAAGTTTGTGACATTCCCACCTTCCAGCCCTTATTTTCCTCTCCCGTGCCAGGCTCTGGCACTTGAGACATGGAAATCCTCCTGGAATGATGCGGCAGTAAGAGGCTAATAAGGAATATCAGCACCTTGGCAGCGAGATGGACTGGATAATTTAGCAGCTCCTCTGGATCTCTGATGCTGCTGTTATTAAAGGTATTTTTTAAGGGATTTTAATTTACTCCTCTAAATGGATTCCCATCCATTCACTCCCCCCACACACACACACAAGTGAATGTTGTCAGGGACATTAGGGAGGTGATAAAATAGCTGGAGCTTCCCGCGGCTTTTAATGTGCTCCACACACAGGGAAAGTCATTAGCTCTTCCCCTTTAATCCACCCTCTCCACAACTGTTTATCACTTCAAAGGGCCACACTCTCCCTTTATTCAGCCACAGACATTTGTGCAAGGAAAAGGAGGCACTGACAGCAAGGTTTGTACCGCGGGAGCTCCAGAGCTCAGCCCTGGCTTTTCCCCCTCTCCCAGAATATTCCTACAAGTGGCTCTTCTCCGGGTTTTCCAGGGCTCTCCCGATCACAGGGAAGCTCGTGGCAAGGTGACAGTTTATTCAGTGTGTGGTGAGCGGCAGCTTTTCCCAATCCTTTGTAGTCCCAGCTCTGGAACATCGTTAGCAGCTGCCTCACACAAACTGCACGGAATTAGTGATGCTCAGAAACGGCCCATCCATCCTGGACCTCGTTTTTAACAAATGTTTGGAGACCAAAACCCATCTGGTTCGATTTTATGAATGTTCCCTGTGCTCCTTTTTGCATTTCAAATGCAGTTATCTGTTAAAAATGTCTTGCTGGAGAGGGGCACGTGTGGGAGGGGACAGCACATCGACCGTGAGAAGGGTGAGGAATGACTGGAAGTGGCACTCAGTGCTCTGGGCTGGGGGACAAGGTGGGCACTGGGCACAGGATGACCTTGGAGGGCTTTTCCAGCCTAAACAATTGTGGGATTTTAGGATTTGCCGAGAATCTCACGGCTGGGACACAGATCCCACCAAGGCAACTTTTCCCATCAGAGTCACGTGAAGAGGGATGGAAAAACCAAAACTCTCACAGAGCTCCAGCCAACACCTTTCAGCATAAAACAAGGTCTGGATGGGGCCCAAGCTCTGGATAAGTGTCAGGAGGCAGCGGCACCGTCTGTGTACCTGGAAAAGTGTCACATGTTCAGGAACACTCCGAGATATCACAGAATCCTGGGATGGGTTGGAAGGGACCTGAAAGCCCATCCAGTTCCAACCCCAACACCTTCCACTATCCAGGTTGCTCCAACCTGGCCTTGGACACTTCCAGGGATCCAGGGGCAGCCACAGCTTCTCTGGGCAATCCATTCCAGCCCCTCCCCACCCTCCCAGCCAGCAATTCCTTCCTGAAATCCCACCTAAACCTCCTCTCTGTCCTTTGGAAGCCATTTCTCCTTGTCCTGTCCCACCAGCCCCTTGCAGTGCGAAGGTAAAACCTGAATTCCACATCAAGGGCACCTTTCCTTCATTCCCACCCCAGCTTTGCTGCCGTGGGATTTCATCAGGGCTTTCCCAAACACCCGAACATTCATCCAAAACACCAAATTAAACTCAAAGAGGCAACAAACGGCCCCGTTGCACTTCCCAGTTCCTCAGGATGGGTATTTCCACTCCTCTGAGCTCCTGGCAAGGAGGACAAACAACTCAATGAGCCCCTTGGCAGTTGAACAACCACCTGGAGGGAACTTGGGATTTGTGTCAGAGCAAAGCCCTGAGCGGTGGCAAAACCCCCTTTCCAAAACACAGCACAGGCAGTTGTCTTTTCCCCCCAAATCCCATTCTGGGATGCAAAAAAAATACCCAGAGAAATTTTAATTTTAGGAAACCCTTGGAATTATGCAGAGCTTCCCAAGCTGGAAACTAAAAAACAACAATTGTTTCTTGTCCGGCCAAGCAGAGGGTTAAAAAAAATCCATCATTTCATTAATTGTGCTGGTTTGCTGTTTTTGCAGTTACTCCTGTGGCACGAGCAGGGTTCAAACTGACCAATTTAAGGGCAGCTCAGGGTGCCTGTGCACAAATTAGGAAATGAAAGCCCCGCTGGGTGAGCTCATGATGAGAGATGAGCAGCAACAGCCACCCCTCAACCCTCAGCCAGCGCCGGAACGAGCGGCTCCCGCTCCGCAAATGGATCCACAGATCTTCCCTTCCCCGGTGGAACTGGAGCATGGGTTTCCTGACAGCCCCATCTCCCCTTTCCAGGCAGATGGCTCCCTGCAGCCCATCTCCAAGAGGCCTCCCAGGCAGTTATGGATGACAAGGAATGAGACTGTTGTTCCATCCATTATTTCCCTGCGCTAACGACGGCGGAGTCGTTGTCCTGTGAATAAACCCATTTAGGGAGCAGAGGAAGCCAAACTTGGCACCAGCAGAGGAGGGCTCGAGCCATCCACAAAACATTCCTCTATTAACCAAACAGCAGCACTTCCAAACCCAGCAGGGTCACGGCAGAGCCCTGCTGGGAGACAGAAATGAACTCGGAATGGAGATCATTTGTCTCCTGGATGTTGTCATATTTGTGAGGTCTCCCTGGCAATGCAGCACTGCTCCGGGGAGGGACACTGCCAGCACTGATGGGGATGAATTCCAAGCTTTTCTGGAAGGCAGGTGGCACTCGAGATCGCTCCTGTTGTCCCCTTGCCTCGGGGAGAGCGCTTGGAATGCAGGGAGAGCGCAGAAGAAATTAAACTCCAGCATCAAGATGTTGCAATTAAGGGCAGCAAATTTCCCTCAGTTCCACACAGGAGTAGCTCAGTTACCACCAGGTTACTGCTCAGTTACTGCTTGCTTGGATTTTTGATTTATTCCTACGCAGGACAAACATTTCCCTTCTCACCCAGAAAAAGCCCCATGGGGAACAGGCATCAAAGAGGGAAGAAATGGGACAATCATCCCATTTGGAGTCTGCACAGGGCAGGAAGCAGCTGGACATTTTGGGATGGACAAAATGAGTAAAAAACAGGGGAATTTTTGGGGGAGAAAAGAGTGATTTTAAACATCAAGTGGTTAAGAGTGGAGACACACGGGGTCAATCCCGCTCCAGCAGCACAAAGCAGGCTGAGGGTGTGGCTGCATTCCAAAAGGAATTTCCTTCACTCCCCTCCAGGTGAAGAGACAACTAAACACCTTGGAGAAATTTGTAGGTTTTTTGGCCAAACTCTTGTCTCTGAGCACAACCCCTGGTGCACTGGTTAAGAAAAAAACCTGGTAAATTCGAGAGCAAGGCACAAAGTTTTTGATCAAAACTGGTCAAGAGACAATGTCCCATTTGTGATGGGAGAAGGTTGTCTAAAGCCTAAAGTAAAGCCTAAAGTTGTCTAAAGTATCAAAACCTGTGTTTGATTTACTCCTTACTCTACATAATAACAACATAATAATAATAACAGCACAATAATAACAAAACAATAACGACCCAGGAGTTGGACTCGATGATCCTGGTGGGTTCCTTCCACCTCAGGATATTCTATCCCAGAATGTTCTGAGTTGGAAGGGATCTGTGATTTTATTCTGAGTTCTCCACACCATGTAAAAAGGCACCTGCACTTGAAGAGAGATTTGAAAAGCTGTTTATTACGCCTTACACTTACAAGCCAAACACCACATGGAGCCAAAAATAGTCTGGAAAGAGCCCTAGAAACACCTCTAGAAATCAGTATTTTAAAAATAATAAGAGCTGATTAGTACATGCCACTCTCAAACTGGAGTATTTTATCAATGAATTAAAAAAAAATCCCCTATTTAATCCATAAATTTAGCTTCTCTCTTAATGGTAGATTTTTCTTTAATCCCCACAATAAAACACAGTAAATCCATCCCCATGGATCGTTTTGTGGCGTAATTGGATCCCCACAGCAGAGCGACAGACCCAAACAGAACCCACCTCACAGCGTGAAAAACAAGGCTAAAAGGTAAAAAGAAAAGAGTTAAAACCTCTTTTTAATAGTTTGTTCCTAATAAAACCGGGAGAACCGAAACCAAACCGTTGCCTTGTCTCACACAAACCGAAATCAGCAGCTTCATAAATCAACAGAAACGCAGATTTCCAGCAAAGGTTTGGGTTGGAAGGACCTTAAAGACCACCCAGTTCCCACGTCCTGCCATGGGCAGGGACACCTTCCACTAGCCCAGGATGCCCAAATCTCCTCCAACGTGGCCTTGAACATTTCCAGGGATATAAATCAAAGCACTACATCTCCTCAAACAGGGCACACTTTAGTTAAAAATTCATTTTAATTTAATAAACCCCCTACGAGGAAAAGTCACTTATTGCATTAAAAATATATATTTTTTTCCTTAAAGATTTCCCCTTTGTTTGTTGGTTGTTTTTATTTATTATTGTTATTTGTTTGGTTTGGTTTTTGGTTGTTTTGGGTGTTTTTTGAGACCTTCAATACAAAGTTTTTTGAGCCATCCTTGGAATTTCCTTATCACAGGGAAGACTCAATCAGGCACTTATAGAAATATATATTTTGGGTGTTTCTCTCCTAAACTTTAGCTTTGCATAACCCTGAGCAGCCCCCTGGCCACTACTTTCCATTTCCTGGTGCTGGAGAATGCTGGGAATGCTGGGAATGGGATAAATCCCAATGTTTGCCTTCACAGATCTCCTCAGTGCAGGAAAATTCCGTGAGCAAACTCTGAATGGGGAAAGGGAGGCTGCACCCTGTGTCGTGACCCCAATTTATAAAGTCACCAGTGTATTTACAGCAAAACAAGGTCCTGAAAGATCAGTTTTATTGACCAATTTCCACCAGTTTTCCCTAAACATCCCCACCATGAATCCATTCAACAACTTGCTGCTCCAAGATCTACGTTGGGAAGCAGCAGAAAAGAGATTTCACGTTTCCTGCATTAAGTTGGAAACATGAACATGGGTTTAAATGCTCCTGCATTTTGTTCCCACAGCAGCTCCCTGAAGTGGATTGAAAAAGCAATTCCAGAGTTCGAGGTTTTGCTGTTATTTCTGTTTTCCTTTTACTTTCCTACACAGAAATAAAGCTGGAAGGTGCTGGAGGCTTCGGGAGATCATAAACTGATGGGAAGGGTGAGAGAGGGGAGATATGGATTATCTGATGGAAAAGATCCCAAAAGGGGAAAATACTGTAAATTGAGACTTGGCTGCTACTTTTACCAGGATAAAAATGTTTAAAAATGGGTGTTATTATGCAATGAAACAGGAAAAATAACTTGGGGGTGTGAACTAAGTCTTGTAATGAATGAATAATTTTAATTATTACAAGAATATGGATCCATAAGCAGTTGTGGACTTGCTGTTGTCTGTGTTCAAGAAAGTGGGAGATGAGGCAGGGAAAAGGTCTTGGAGAGTTCTGAAGAGGATGTTCCCACCCACAGCAGCTCCCAAATCCTGCCCTTTTCCACTCCTTCCTCTGGAAATTCTCCACTGTTCCTCCCCATCGCTTCGATCTCCCGAAGTGAAGATTTAAGGGTAGATCCAAAAACTTTTGCCACAGCTTATGTTTTTCCCACCTTAGACCTTGCCTACAGTGACCTGCTCCACAAAACCAGCCAGAGCACCAACCAACACCACAGCAGCTCCTTTTTGAGAGGAACATTTGGAACCCCAAGGTCAGATGGAAAAGAAAATCAAGCCCAGAGAAGTTGATCTGGGGTCAAGTTGTACAACAAACCTGCCCTTTGTGCTTCCAGGAAATTCCCAACTGGCTGCTTCCCGAGTTCCCATCCATCCCTCCTGAGTCCAGAACAAAGAGGGAAAGGGTTCTCTCAGAAGCTGGACCTGGAGGTGAGTTTTAGTAACCCCTTCAAGAAGTTGAATGTACAAAATAAATCAGTGTAGGGATGGGAACTCATGCTCTGCTCCCTCCTGGCCACCACACACTGCCTGATTTTGGGTTGTGCCCTCCTTGGGTATCAACACCAATCCTGAATGTGTCATTTATTTATCTCCAGTCTCATTATTTTGGGGTTTTTTTAATGATTTTTAATGGATGGAAAATCCTCCTCTGGCCAATCAGGTCATTCCCACCTTCACCTAAACCTCTCTTGAAGCCTTTTGCTACCACGACTCAACTAAAGGAGGCAAGTGAGGAAGAGTCCATAAATAACCTTAAATTATGCCATGGCCACAAGTTATAACCACTCCCTTGGGGTTTTAGGGAATGAAAAAGGCTCAACCTCCTGCAAAAACCAGCAGCCAGGTGCAAATCTGGAACTGGCTGCTGAGGTTGGTGAGGATGGAACCAACCAGTGGAGATACATTGGGCTTACAGAGCATTCCCAACACCTTCCAGAGCTGTTGGATTATTAACTGCAAGGCAAGAGTAGAATAAATAATAAATTTCTAGTTATAACATAAATAGATATTATAAATAAAAGGGAATAAAAGTAGAAGAAAAGTCCCAAATCTGCCAAAAAACGTGGTATTTTTGCCCAGCACAGGGAATTTGGGGGGAGCTACTGCTGAGGTTGATGCTGTTCATGTCACCAGGGGTGGGATGCCCTGAATGCCCAGATCTTTCCCTGTCCTTTCCTGTTCCAAATGAGTGACTGCAGCCATTACCTGGAGCTCATGGGATAGATCCCACCTCACTCCCACTGAAAGGAACCTCCACTGACTCCGAGGTCAATCAAGATCAGAAATTAGGGATCCTCAAAAATGCAATGCCTTTCAATCCTCTCCTGTCTTTACCTTTTCTAATAATCAGCAGCTAATTAATTAAACAGAATCCATCAGAACTGTATCATTGACTCTATCTTCATTTGCCCTACAAGGTCCCTGAATATTTCAATTAAAGGGTCCATCCCAGTGGTTGAAATTCCCTGGATCAGCCCCACGATGACCAGAACTTGGGACCCCCCAAAGCTTCACCATGTGAGGGAAAATCTTTCCCCTCCTGCCCAGGGAAGTTCACACAAAGCAAAAAATCACACCACAAAAGCAAGTATTTGCCAAAAAATCACTGTTCTGTCACCTCTCTGTGTGTAGGAGCAAAACTGTAATTTTATCTGAGTTTATTTTTCAGATTTCCCTGAATATTTTAATTAAAGAGCCTATTCCAATTGTTTAAATTCCCTTTAATTGGCTGATATCCCTGCGGATCAGCCTCATAATGACCAGAACGTGGGACCCCCCAAAGCTTCACCATGTGAGGGAAAATCTTTCCCCTCCTGCCCAGGGAAGTTCACACAAAGCAAAAAATCACACCACAAAAGCAAGTATTTGCCAAAAAATCACTGTTCTGTCACCTCTGTGTGTGTGGGAGCAAAACTATAATTTGATTTGATTTGATTTTTTCAAATGGAAAAGGTCTATTTACAGATTAGAAGCAAGAGGGGAAACTTTGCCTTCACTGCCCTCCCTCAGTTCTTTCACATGTAAATTAAGGTGCAATGAACCTTCAAACTGCGGAGTTTAGACACTTCCAGGGAAAACCCACCATATTCCAATTGCAACGTCTCTGCTGGGGAGTTTTTAATTCTCCTGTTCACAAGTCCCTGCCTCCAAAATTCCACTACTCCTCTGCAACCTGAACGCTGCCTGTCGGGGAGGGGCAGCCTCTGACACATGCTAAAAGAAAAAAAAAAGAGCTTTACACCTTTCTTTTTAACAATAGATTAATCTCCCTTTTGTTCCCCACGGGGGCTGGGTGTCATAGTTAAAAATGCACTTTTAAAACAGGTATAATTAAACCTCTGCGAGGGGAGGGAGGCAGAAAAATCAGCAGCAAAAGGAGGCAATAAAAGGCATTTTTGAGGCTGCACGAGCGGGAAGTGCCTCATCCCTCCCCCTCACCACACATCCCATCCCACAGTGTGTGTGTGTGGAGGGGGGAGGAATTATAAAAACGAACTTTGCGTGGAAAAACGAGCACGTTGTAAAAGGATTAGTCCTTTGAACAACCAAGTGCTTTCAAAAGGAGGATGGATTAGTGCTGACAACTTGATAAAAGTAGCCATCAATTATTTAAAACGCCCTGGCTCTTCTCATCCAGCACTTGTGATTAGGAAAACATTGCAGAAACTAGGAATTACAGTTATTCTTCCTTGACTGAATGGGTCCAGGCTTCAGATGATAATAATAAGGAAAATAGTGGGAATTGGAAGGAGCCTGGCAACAACACAGGGAATTCTCTGCTCTTGAAGCCATCTATGACATGAGGAATAAGGCTGCATTACAGGCTGGGTTTGGGATTCATGGAGCAAAACAAGCTGAGGGAAGGGAAAGGAAAAATATCTGAGTTGTTGTGATAGAGAGAAAAAAACTGCAGCTGAAGGATGCAGAGAGTCCAAACCAGCTCAAACATCCCAAACTCCACCTCTGCTGTGTTTGGAAAAAACAAGGAATTCAACTTTCCCAGGGAAAAGATAGATATGGAAGAACTGGGTTTCCAGAGAAGGTGTGGATGTGGCATTTCTGGAAGTTTTGGATGTCCCAAAGGGGCAGGTTGTTCAAGGCCAAGGTTGGGTTGGAGCAACCTGGGCTAGTGGAAGGTGTTCCTTGCCCATGGCACGGGGTGGAACTGGATGATCCTTAAGGTCCCTTCCAACCCAAACCATTCAGTGGTTCTAGGAAAGGAATTCCTGAAGGAATGTTGGTGATGGAGTGATACAAATCTCCTTTAAATGAAGGTTATTGGGCTTTGCCTTTGCAGGCTGTGGATGTTCAGAGCTCCTGGATGCTGCAGGTCATCCACCACAGGAACAACAGGGTAGGGTTAGGATTAGGGTTTTAAACCAGTTTTAAATACTGGTTTAAAATTGGAGAAACTCAATTCTGGGAAAAGCTGCTCTGTCTCCTCATCCCAAGGATCTGCTCTCCTGCCAGGGGTTTTCAGAGGTAAATAAGGAATGTGCAGCTCCAGCTTTAACCAAACAGGAGGGTGACCGGGCTAAGTGGCTTCTGTGGACAGAAAGATAAGAGGGGCTGGGTGTGACACCAGCCCTGTGAGGCAAAATGAGGATTTATGAGCCCAATGTCACTGTTGTGAGAGCCTGTCTGGGCTGTTTGGGTGACTAAAAGAATCAATCAAGGCCTGTGATGGAGGCTGGGGGCAGATACGTGTGGTTTACTCCCAGTTTCGGGGGGAAAAAACCCAAGAGCAAGAAATAAAAAATAAAAATAAAATGAGCTATGAGGAAGTTTTAGTGATCTGTCACTGGAAAGCAGCTGCACAGTCCAGGGTGAGGGTGAACACAGGAAATAGCACGACAGCAAAGGCCCCCTCATGGAATCACATGATGGTTTGGGTTGGAAGGGACATGAAAGATCATCTGGTTCCACCCCATGCTGTGGGCAAGGACACGTTCCACTATCCCAGGTTGCTCCAACATGGCCCTGGACACTTCCAGGGACCCAGGAGCTTCTCTAAGAAACCTGTGCCAGGGCCTCCCCACCCTCACAGATGCTGGTTGAGGTAAATAAAAGTTGGTGGGTCCAGGTAGGACCATGATCCGAGACATTCTGCACCCAACTCTCACTGCAAGTGTTCAAGGCCAGTTTCTGAGCAACCTGGTCTAGTGGAAGATGTCCCTGCTTATTGCAGGGAGTTGGACTAAATGGCCTTTAAAAGTTGCTTTCAACCAAACTGGTTTATGATTCAATGATTCAGAGCTGAACAAATGAGGGTTACACAGATTTTGGGCGACTCCAACACAAGATTCACCCACCCACAGAATCACAGAATCAGCTGGGTTGGAAAGGACCTCTGAGATCATCCAGTCCCACCTGTGACCCAACCCCACCCTGTCACCCAGCCCATGGCANGCCCGACCCCCCCCGGCTCCCCCCTCCTGTCAGGGGCTTGCAGAGAGTGAGGAGGTCTCCCCTGAGCCTCCTCCTCTCCAGGCTGAGCCCCCCCAGCTCCCTCAGCCTCTCCTCACAGCACTTGTGCTCCAGTCCCTTCCCCAGCCTCGCTGCTCTTCTCTGCCCCTGCTCCAGCCCCTCCATGTCCTTCCTGAGCTGAGGGCCCAGAGCTGGACACAGCACTCCAGGGGTGGCCTCCCCAGCGCTGAGTCCAGGGGCACAATCCCTGCCCTGCTGCTGCTGCCACACTCTTCCTCAGCCAGCCCAGGATCCAGTGGCCTCTTGGCCCCCTGGGCACCCTCTGGCTCCTCTTCAGCTCCCTGTCCATCCCAACTCCCAGCTCCCTTCCTGCCTGGCTGCTCTCCAGCCCCTGTGTCCCCACAAGAAACACCCCTGACTGGAGGGACTAACAGGGCACAGAGAGCTCAAACGTGGGAGAGTTTCCTTCAGGTCAAACGTGAGTCACATCTGTGGGACGGTTTGTGAAATCTGACTTTGCTTTTCCACCTCTGAAGAGGCAGAAAATAACTGAAAATGTACTGAATGTGCAAGTCACACTTGATTTTTAAAATAAATGGGAGCCCTGCCATCACAGCTTGGCCTAAAGGCAGGAATTGCTTTTACAGAGCTCCAAATCACCCTCGGTGGAGAACTCACACATCTGCACGTAACTGGCACAGGAGCCTTTAAAAAAGCTCCCACAAAAGGCAGTGACTGCACTAAATGGTCCCCCCAGAGGAAAAATTATCTAAAGAAATATTGAAAGCAAAAGGGAGATTCAGACTCCACGTGGGGAGGTGATTTTGTCTCTCATTTTAAACTGGCAAAGGAGATTCAGCAAGAAATTCCACAAGAAATCGGTGGGTTTGAACCTCTTGACATGTTGGGGTGTGCAATGGAAACATAAACAAGAGATAAAAACGTCTACAAAGCCCTTGGGTGTGGACACCAAAAAAAAAATATGAAATATGAGGATCAGAACTACAGGTTCTTCCTTAAAACTCTTATTGAATGGGAAAAACCCAATTGGATCAGCCCTGCCTGCTCCTTAATGGATTGTGAGCCTGGAATGACAACTAATTGGTTAATCCTGATAAATAACAACATCCAGTGGCCATCAAAGCATGGAGGCATCACCACTGGGGAGGCACTTGGGTGCTGGGACCATCCTTCTCCTTAATAACCACTAATTGGACGGGAAGAAAACATGCCAAAGCTCCCAGGGATGACTCCTTGGGAAGTCACAATCCAGTGACTTCAACTTCATGCGTGGGCTGCACAGAATAATCAGCTGCAGCGAGTCATTATCCTGCAAAACAGCTGCACGCTCCGACTTCCGAAGGAGTTTTTTGCTGGATTTTCGGCCGTTGGAGCTTGGCCAGAAAATTCTCATGAGCGTCATCTACAGACATTGAGATAAGGAACAACATCACAGGGATGCTTGGGAGGGAAAATCCCACTCAGAGGGGGAAGATTGAAGCAATTTGCACAATTTTGGAGACAGGGCAGTGAATTTTTAAGTCCAGTCTTGGCAGTGACCACTCGGGTGGGAAGATTTATCACCTCAACATGAACTGTACAAGAACAGGCTGGAAGAGGGTCCTTGTAGCCTCATTTAGGATTGATTCAAACAATTACAGCCTGGAATTTAATGCAGAATAATTCAGAGACAAATTAGTTTCATGGTTTTTCAGTCCCTCTGAAAACTCTGACTTTTTAAGGAGTTTTTTTGCTGGATTTTCAGCTGTTGGAGCTTGGCCAGAAAATTCTCATGAGCGTCATCTACAGACATTGAGATAAGGAACAACATCACAGGGATGCTTGGGAGGGAAAATCCCACTCAGAGGGGGAAGATTGAAGCAATTTGCACAATTTTGGAGACAGGGCAGTGAATTTTTAAGTCCAGTCTTGGCAGTGACCACTCGGGTGGGAAGATTTATCACCTCAACATGAACTGTACAAGAACAGGCTGGAAGAAGGTCCTTGTAGCCTAATTTAAGATTGAGTCAAACAATTACAGCCTGGAATTTAATGCAGAATAATTCAGAGACAAATTAGTTTCATGGTTTTTCAGTCACTCTGAAAACAGGTTTACACTATTTTACACTCAAGGATGGAAGAATGGAAAAGGAGCCCAGTAAAATGTAATATTGCCAGAGGGTGATTTTTTAAAAGGATAATCTTTACAGGAATGGCTGAGGACATGATGGCAGAGGGTGCTGCAAAACCTCTTATCTCCAAACTAATTCAGTTCAAACATGTGCTGATAGTCATCCCACAGCAGCTTTATCAGCCTGTGCAGCGGGGGCTGATAAATTCTCGAGTCGTGTTCAAATCACAGCGGCGGCTCCGGCTGGAGGAGCTTCAGAAAGATCCTCAGGATAGCAAAGAGTGGGATGGTTGAACCACAAACCCCTCCAGGAATGACAGAAAGCAGGAAAAAGCTGGGAGAGGAGTGCCAGGTTCACTCACTCCCTGCTCCCCACACTTCCATCCCCCCCCAGGAGGTGACGAGGCCAAAGATTTCAGGCTCCTTCTGTCAATGCAGAAGCAGCTTTTTTATTTCTTTTCTCAATAAAATTATTGTAGGGAGCTCTTTGGATGGTTTGGTTCAAAGAGGCAGCAGTTTTTCTTCTCTTTCACAAAATTACCCTTGTGCAATGTTGGGAACAAGCACAACTCCTGACCACATATGTTGTGACCAAGAATAATTCCAGTTCAACTCCATCCACCGTGAGAAACAAATTCTAGGAACTGGAGGAGAAAATTCCAAGCCATTCTGACTCTTCAGCCCCTAATGAACTTCAAGGACATTGATATTATGGAATACATTTTCCAGGTTACCAATGAGGCCAGAATCCATATTATTGCATTATGGATCCCAAACAAATCTCTGGGGTTTTATCTTCCATGGTCCTGCTCCAAAGTTGGCAAGTAAAGTATTCCCAGATCACAACAAGGTCAGACACCTGCACAGGCTGAGTTTGGGTTCTCACTCAGCTTAATTTTCATATAAGAAAGCAAAATAAAGGCACAAAAATATGAAATACATCATCACAGGATGGTTTGGGTTGGAAGTGACCTTGAAAGTCATCCAGTTACACCCCCTGCTATCCCAGGTTGCTCCAACCTGGCCCTGGACACTTCCAGGGATCCAGGGGCAGCCACAGCTTCTCTGGGAAATCCATTCCAGACCCTCACAAAGAAGAATTCCTTCCCAATCTCCCATCTCTCCCTGCCCTCTGGCACTGGGAAGCCATTCCCTGTGTCCTGTCCCTCCAGCCCTTGTCCCCAGTCCCTCTCCAGCTCTCCTGGAGCCCCTTCAGACCCTGCAAGGGGCTCTCAGCTCTCCCTGGAGCTTCTCTTCTCCAGGGGAACCCCCCCAGCGCTCCCAGCCTGGCTCCAGAGCAGAGGGGCTCCAGCCCTGGGAGCAGCTCCGGGGCCTCCTCTGGACCCTCTCCAGCAGCTCCACATCCCTCCTCACAGGATGCAGAGCCAGGTCCTGGCTAGACATGGCCAGTCATGGATGTCCTGACAGGTCCCTCAGCCCCTACCTGCAGCAAAGGCCTCTGCACCCCCAGGATCTTCATGGTGTCTGCATTGGCCAAGATCTTCAGGGGATCCGACGCCTTGGTGACGCCTTCGATCTCCTTGTTGATCTCAGCCAGGACCTGGTTGAGGAAGATGTTCTTGATGTACATGGTGAGGAACTCCCTGAGAGGGCACTGCTTGGCTGGGCCCAGCTCCATGGCAAACTCGATCTCCTGGATAAACCTGGAAAACAGAAGGGGGACGGTGAATTGTGACTAAATTTAACACAGAGGGGCTTTAAACGTGTCTGTGGTGTCTTTGCCACTCCTGCCCTTCAAATCCAAGCACCAGCTGTCAGGGAAGGACTATGGAGTGTGCCAGCATGAGGAAAAAGGTCCACAAGGACACAAGAACAGATAAAATGAGGGAAAATCCGCGTTCCAGGCACCGTTTGTGATGATTTGTTCAAAAAACATGGACTCAACTGCTGGTGGAGAACAGAAAAATGAGGGAAAATTCACGCCCCAGGCACCGTTTGTGACGATTTGTTCAAAAAACATGGACTGCTCTGTTTGAGACACAGTGGAATGATGTCTTTCTAAAATTAAAATCCCCACAGAAACGATTCAGGATGCCAGGAATCCCTTGGAAAAGGTAAATTTCCTCCTGGGATTGGTCACTCGATTCCCACAGGTGGGTTCCTCACCTCTAAACTGAGCAACAGAACATTCCAGCTGGAAATAACATGGGAATAAAAAGCCATGGATATGGATTATCCTGTTAGCAAGCTGCATTATGCATGTCCGTATTATGATATATTTCTATCCTCCTTTATTGTTTCATCCAAGGATCCCATTCCTGCTCACACAGATGATCCTGGGAATATTTTAACACCAAATGTTTGCCATCTCCTGCAAAATCTCTTGATTTCTGCGGTGCCATCTGCTTAACACTTCTAGAAATTACCTCTTCATTTCTTCAGCTACATCTGAGGCGAGGAAATAACCTTCCTTTTTAAGTTTTGTGCGTCAAAATAATTAGGAATTGAGTGGCAGGAGCCAGAACGGATCGAGACTTGCTGTCCAAAGTTGTGCCAGGGGAGGTTTGGGTTGGACAGCAGGAAAAATTCCTTCACTGGAAGGTGAAGTGGAGGAGTCACAATCCCTGAAGGTGCTAAAAAACCACGTGGATGTGGCACTTGGGGACATGTTTTAGGGGTGCGTGGATGTGGGACTCGATCTTTGAGGCCTTTTCCAACCTAAACGATTCCACGGTTCTTTTCCTCACCACAAACCACTTTCCCAAATATTCCAACGAGATTTGCTTAATCGTCCATGATTTTCTCCCTCCTCATTCCACACTCCAGGGGAGGCAGCTTCCCCTCAGAGCCCTGACTGAGGAGCTCCTGCCAATCTTCACAGCGTGATTTCATTCCAATCTGAGCAATCTGCTCCCTAAATCCTCTGCCCTGGTGATTCCAACAGTCTGGAACTCACACTTGATTCCATGGGGGACCCACCTGCAGCTCAGTGGGAAGATGGTTTCTCCAAAGAGAGCTGCTGCATGGATCTTTGAGGCAAGTCCTGGCAGCTTTATTCCCTGGATTTTACCGATCAAAAATGGGAATTATTGTACACAAATCAAGTATAAATATAAATATATTTCCCAGTATAAATCAAAGGAGCAGTGGAGTCATCTGGGAAGAGAGCAGAGCCCCCCACCAGCTGATCCCTGGAATAACAGACCTGATGGCACCACGTGGAGTGCAAACCACTCATGTCCCTCAGGGAACAATGCCAACCTTGATGGGACCATATTAAATGAATCCCCCACGTCTGCCAGTGAATTTGCCACTCTTGCTTCCTATTTAAGGTTATTTACACGGTGCTTTTGACACAGAAACCCCACCAAAAATGGGGATTTTACCATCTCAGCTGGGGGAGGAGAGGCACAGGGCCTGGATTTGGAAAGGGGAATCATTCAGTGAAGGGAAGGAACAGCTTTTAAACACTTTTTAAAATCCAGCACAAGCTTAAAAATGGCTAAAACACACATCAATAAAAAACTTTTAGAGGGAGGACGAGCAGGTATCAACTCTCAGAGCTCACATGGGCTGAACTGCAGCAACTCTCCATCCCACAAAAGCCTGAGGGTGCTTCCAGGTGTTTCCTGGACCTCAGACTAAATTGCTTGTGCCAAAATAGGGCAGTTTGATGAAAGGATGATGGGAACGAAAAAATAATTTCTGAAGCCTTCGCTTAAACCAAAGATCTCTGTCAAAGGAAATGGGAAGGAGAGAAAAGGTAAAGGAAGTGAGGGATGGATATCAGAGTGTGTCTGACAGCAGGGAACAGCCCTAGGAGGTCAGGAATTTGATATTCCAATGGTACAACGACATCACCCCTTGGTGCAGCCTCCAAGGACAACTGGGATCCCATTTTCCATTATGGTTCAAAGAGGACTTCTCCATGTTTTCACCAGCCAGGATGAGTCCCACGGCTGCTCTGCCAAGGGAGCACCTGAGGGAGCCACTGTGGAGCTCCAAGCCTCCACCATCCACTGTGGAGCTCCAAGCCTCCACCATCCACTGTGGAGCTCNGGAGCTCCAACCCTCATCCATCCACTCTGGAGCTCCAACCCTCATCCATCCACTCTGGAGCTCCAACTTCCATCCACTCTGGAGCTCCAACTTCCATCCACTCTGGAGCTCCAACCCTCATCCACTCTGGAGCTCCAACCCCCATCCATCCACTGTGGAGATCCAACCTCCATCCACTGTGGAGATCCAGCCTTCATCCACTGTGGAACTCCAACCCTCATCCCTGAAAGTGTCCAAGACCACTTCTTCTCCAGGATGAACATTCCCAGCTCTCCCAGCCCGTTTTCAGAACCACCAAATCTGTCACATCCCAAAAACACACAAATATTCCTCACAGAGGAAGATTTTTGGATCATGGTCGCTGCAGATATCCCTGGGAATGGCCTGAAGTCCTCAAAAAGCCTCTGGGGATGTCACTGCTCCGAAGGACACCGAGATGTCACATGAGGAAGGAATTCTTGAAAACAGCAGCAAGGAGGGGGAAAAAAAATAAAAATGGAAATTTGCATCTTATCCTGAATTCAGAACCTGCATTTTCCAAAACAAGGCACCATTTTTAACTTGTTTTCTCCTCCTAGAAAAGCATTGGAGGTGATTTGTGGCTGCAATTAAGCATTCCCCTCACACAGGAAGGCAATTCCAGGAAAATGAAGTGTCTTTGGGTAAATGACAGTCATTTGGATTAAAAAAAAAAGGAAGGGGAAAAAAAAAAAAAAAGGCCCATCATGGCAGAAAATTTAATTCATTCCAACTCACAACTTAATTGGCTGTGAGGACTGTCTTACCTAGGCTGGAAGTGGGGAATAAAAAGCATAAAAAAGCACAAAACCTAAAAAATAAAATAAAATAAAATAAAAAAGCTGAAGGGATTGATTTAGAAACCTACAAGTCTTGCTTTCCCAGGGCTTTCTTCTGCCTCCTTGATGCCTTCTAAAACATCATTAAAAGGCACTGAAGTCGTGGCACTGAAGGTGCAGAACATCAACCACTCCTCTCCCTAATGATGATGATAATTTTATCTGAAATTCCCTCCTCCAACGAGTGAATGACACGGGAAAAAAACCCACTAAAATATTCCAAAGCCTTATTAAGGGAGGTTTTTTTCTGACGTTCAGCCCAAATTTACATTCCAGCTGCTTTCAGTTTTGTGTGATCCTGAAGGGTTCCCTTCCCTCTGCCTTGGGCACGGAACAGCCAAGTGCCCGGGATGGACCTTATGGTGAGGAGGGAAATATTAAGGAAGCATCAGAAATCCTTGGAATTGGATCCTGCTTACTGACAGAATGGAAAATTCCAAACTGGTTGTTTGGACACAAGGAAATCAGGGAGAAAATAAACCAAAGCTCCAGGTTCTGGAAGCGAGAGAGACACATGGAAGATCTCACATTGTCCTCACTCTCCAAGTGAGACTAGAGATGCTCCAAGAAGATCCTGACCGTTTAAAAATGCACTGAATACAATAAATACAATTAAAGACATTAAAAAAAATCACTTGCTTCTTACTGAAGATCCATCAAACAGGTACTAAAGTAACAGAAACCACATTATTTTGCATAAAAACCTGACTACAGAGAATTATTTTGGTACCCCAGGGTTGATGCTGATAAATGTTGTGGCCAAATGCAAGTCAGTAGAGCTGATGCTCTACAAAGTCAGCCCAAAGGGAGGAATAAAGGTTTGAGATCATCTCTCTAAGTGACCCAAAATGTGATTAAAGTTATAATTATCACCAAAAAAACCCCCCCAGTGTAAACAGGTCTGGGAGACTCGATGGAGATTTCATTACCTTAAGTGCATTTTAAATCTTAGCTAAACTGGACCCTAAAAAAAAAAAAATCAGCAGATCTCAGAGAAAAAGTGTTAATTTTCTGCTATTTTGAAATGTTATATAGCCCAGAAATCATCCAGGAAGGCAACAACTACAGAAAATGACTGCTGTGAACAGAAAACACCGAATTTGGGGCATTTTTCACTCAAATATTACGGTTTCAGCTGAACAAGTAAATGCCAGACTTGTGCCCACAACCCCAAGCTGAGTTTAATGGGATGTTTAGGACAAAAGGACCAGATTCTCCTGTCAGTCCCATCACTTCAGTCCCTTCCCTGTAAAACCAGAAATCCCCAAGATGAAAAGAATCTAGGATTCCTTTTTTTTTTTTTTTTTTTAACAGTAGCTGAAAAAAAACCCAAAACAAAACAGGATTTAAGGAATTGATTTCTGTGTTGCAGCTGCTCAGCCATGAGACTGAGGGAAGAAGTGACGTGAAAATCAGTATTTTGTTGTCTCTGAGGTGCTGCAAACACCACAAACGCCCTGACAAAAAATATGAAATTATAATTTAGCCATCAGATGGTGCTAAAAATATCCCTCCTTTAATGCCCACCTGTCACCTGAAGGACACAGGATGTAAAGGAACTGTCTCAGGTGCAATTTCTTCGGGTGTCTCCAGAGGGGAATGTTGGCTCATATTTGGACCACGAGATGTAAAGCCAGAATTAATAAAATTCAGAGATTCATAACATATATAAAAGTGCATCTCATGCCCCATAGATCACATTCCTCCCACATGATTCCCAAATATTAGCAAGAAATCACCCAATGGAAGCTTCTGGTGTGGTTGGATCTCGCGGTCTCCTTCCTCTCACCTCTTAACTCTTCCCAACAGCAAATTCCGGGAACCAGCAGCATCTCCACCCTCTGCCAAACCTCAGCTCACAGCCAGGAGTGATTTTTCCAAAGGTGCTCGGAGGGAACAAGGAGCAGCCTGGAATTTTTGGGACCCTCTCGGAGAAAACGAGTTTCGAAAGGACCAGAACGGCAGAACTCGGGAGTCGCTGCTGTGAAATGGAGGGTGTGAAATGGGCACCAGGATCACAGTCCTGGGAAAAACACTGGAAAATACATTGTACAGGTCACTGGAATGGGAATAATTGACTTCAGAAATGGGTTTAAGCTGAAAGAAGGTGGATTTAGATGGGATATTGGGAAGGAATTCCTGGCTGGGAGGGTGGGGAGGGACTGGCCCAGGTTGCTCAGAGAAGCTGTGGCTGCCCCTGGATCCCTGGAAGTGTCCAAGGCCAGGCTGGATGGGGCTTGGAGCAACCTGGGATAGTGGAGGGATCCCTGGGATTGCACCTGGATGATCTTTGCAGTCCCTTCCAACCCAAAGCATCCCGGGATTGGTGTTGGCCTCTCACCCCCTACAATTCAACTGGTTCCGCACCTCCGTATTTTAGATCAAACCCAATAAAACTCGAGCTTTGTTCAGGCCCTAAAACCCCTCCACTGCAGGTTTTCACCCCCCAAAACCCTTTCCATATGTCCCTGGTGAGCAGGGGGTGATGTCTGCTCCCCTCCATGAGCTCTGTCTGTCTGATCACATGGAATTAAACCCACCAGCGTGGAAAAGCCTCCTGTGAGCCTGATCTCCGCAGAGGCTTTTGAGAGCCGAGTTCCACCTTCATTCTGCTCACCCCCTACAGACTCCAAACTACACTACGAGGCCTCTGAGTTCATTTTGAGAACAAACATAAAGTAGCTTTATTCCCCACGTGCCCTGAACCTCCTTTTCATCCTTCAGAGCAGGTACAGGTTCTTCACAATGTGAACCCTGGAAGCAGGAAAACCGTGGGCGAACGGTTTTGTCTCTTCCTAATTTGTTGAGGACCTTTTTGGGGTTGTTCAGGAACACAGAGGCTGAGTTTCCCCATTGCTGCAACAAGAAATGAATGTTTGCAAAGGCAGAGATGTTCAAAACTGCAGAAGGGGACGGGATCATTACCAAAAACCCCCAACTGTGAACATCCAGGGAAGAGGAAAATGCAAAACGCTTCTCCTCCAGCGACTGGGGAGAGCAGAGCTGTGATGTGCAGCTCAACAGGCTTCACCTTCAGCCTCAAACACAGCTTGGCTGAGCTACCACTACATCCTCTGGCACTGCAAAGAAAATAGATTAATGATTTTATGTGCCTTAATTTATACAGAACTGAGCAAACACAGCTCCTCTTGCAGGAGCCTCTTTGCTCTTCTGGAGCCGCACCACCGAATCCTTCCTCTCCCATCCCTAAAACCTTAAGTTTCTAGCCCAAAATCAGACCAGTGTCAAGCCTATCAGCTGCCTCAAAGTGCCAAGATTGCTTCGTGATGATGATAACAATAATCCAAAATGACCAGTGACCTAAACTACCCTCTGTGGATCCATCTGTGATTGAAATCCAATCCCACGGGAGATAAATGCGCTGACCGCAGTCAATCAATCCCCATCTCTAGAGAAGTTCTGAGATATTTTACATGAACCCAGGGCACATGTAACACTTTAAGGCAAGTTCTGCCCATGGGATGAAGCCAAACCCGTGGGATCCCACCACTTTTTCTGCCCCAAGTTGCCATAAAAGCTTAATTTCCCACCACGGGAACCACCATTTCTCTCCTGCTTTGCTCGGTACCATGGAAGGCAGAAAACACTCCCAGCCTCGCTCCAAAAGCACTGTCAATTTAAAACTTTTAACCATTGTACTTTTAAAGCATTTAAATTCCAAATGAATCCCTGCCCAGCCCATGGAAATATCGAGGGGGGTTCCATTAAATGCTTGTAAAACACTCAGACATCGATAATGATGTTAAAAAGAACCATCATCCTGTTACACAAATAGGAAGTTCACCAACTTCAGCAATTCCTATTATTAAATCCCATTTTCCTTTAATGTCCTACTACATTCAGTTTGTTGACCACCACTGAAATGTAATGATACCCCCCACAACTTCACATTTGCTCCTGAGCTCAACAGCTTCATAAAAAAATGAGCTTATTATTCATATGATTTTTTAAATCTTTGTGCTCCAACCCCACAGCTCTCAGCCTGGCCCCCGAAAAAAAGCAACATATGCCAACAATAAATCTTTAAAATGGCTCTGTTAACAGAGTGGTTGCAGTGACAGCTTTATAAATGGGCCCCAGCTTTATGCAAGCTGGGTTTTTTATTAGATTGCATTCTAATGATTCGTAATAGGAAGGCAAGGATGGCTTCAGAGGGACAACTCGGAGCAGCCAGTGGTTTCCAAGGCCCTGGATTTGGGGTGTGAGCCAATGACAGGCACTCCCAGGATAGCTTTGCTGCACCTCTGTGCTCCTCCCAGCCAGGCAGCAAACAGCCTAATCACTGTGTCTGTCAGTCCAATTATTCCTGCTGGCTGTGTGCTGACACTCCAGGAAATAAGTGACCAGATGGCACCATCCCTCATTATCATCCCACAGACTCAGCAGTCTCCGGAGTGCAGAGCCAACCAGTCAGGGGTTACTCCAAAAAAACCCACACTGGGGCCAAATAAAAAAATCCAAACTAAAAATACGTAACTTCATCCAACTCAGGCATCTCAACCCTGTGGCACCGGCACCGAAGGGCTGATGAGTGGTTCCGGCTGTTCCCCTCTGCAGCAGTCGGATTTCCCGTCAGCCAACGTGGAGGAAAGGCCAGGGGGACAAGCTGAACCACCAGTTTTAGGATGGCAGCATTCCACAGACCTGTGTCCCTGAAGGATCTGGGAAGCAGAGTTCCATGGACAGCTCTGCTCTCTCCACAGGCCCAAACCACTTGCATTTAGCAACAGGAATTAAGACACTTCAGAAACCTGTGGCAGAGCTTAAAGTCTCTCTGTCCAAGTCAACACCAAGTCCATCCTGTAACCCCTCCTTCCCCATTTTGATCCTGTACCCAAGGCTGTCCAAGATATGACCCTGGAAACTATCGGATGGAGTAGAAGAACATGGATCCCAGATCCTTTTCATCCACCTTATTGTCTGACTTGAGAACCTGGATGGGACAATCACAGAATCCCTGAGGGTGGAAAACACCTCAAAGGTAGAGCCCAATCATCCCCAGCCCTGCCAAGGCCACCACTGATCATGTTCCAAAGTGCCACATCCACAGGGATCTGAAATCCCTCCAGGGATGGGAACTCCACCCTGCCCTGGGCAGCTGTGCCAGGGCTGGACAACCCTTTCCAGGAAGGAATTTTCCCAGTATCCATCCCGACCCTCCCCTGGTACGGCTTGAGGCCGTTCCCTCTCCTCCTGTCCCTGTTCCCTGGCAGCACAGCCCGACCCCCCCCGGCTCCCCCCTCCTGTCAGGGAGTTGCAGAGCCAGAAGGTCCCCCCTGAGCCTCCTTTTCTCCAGGCTCAGCCCCCCCAGCTCCCTCAGGACTTCTCCAGACCCTTCCCAGCTCCCTTCCCTTCCCTGCACACGCTCCAGCCCCTCCATGGCTCTCCTGTCTCAGGGCCCAAAGCTGCCCCCAGGATTCCAGGGGGGCCTCCCCAGCTCCCAGCACAGAGGGATCTCAAATTATTGATTACAAATCAAGCCAGGTGACCTTAAGCTGCACTTCTCACTTCCCATCTAATCACATTCATTAGTAAGTGGGCAGAAAAGCTGAGCTTAATTGGGGCCCACTAATATTGGTATTTAGAAAGGCAAGAAACAGTGATCAAAGACCCAGGCTCTGGTCATTAATTAGTTCACACCTTGGCTACAGAGCCAGAGCTGCACAAAAAGAAACCATGGGAAGTTTCCCACGTGCCCTTGGAGTATTTCCAGCAGGGAAATATCCCCAGGATTTCAGGAGCCACCACTGTTTCTGTGAATGGTTTAAGAGAAGGCTCAGTGGGCTGGTTTTACGAGGAGGGATGTTTGCAGATTGTGTTTGGGGGGAAACAGGAACAGCTTCCAGAGTTAACAGGGATGAAAAGCAGGTTGTCTGAGCTGCCTGGGATCATCCACCTCCTTTGGCATCCAGGGGCTGGGCTAAACTAATGAGGAGAAGGGATTTGCAACAACTCTGTGCTCCTGCAGGCAGCAGATCCGGACAAATTGGATGCTGTGCCTCCATGAAGGGTCTCATTCCCCTTCTCAGAAGACTGAGGACATTTGCTTCAAAGGCTTCAACCATTTCCCAAACGAGGAGTTACAGTTTTCCAAACCAAACCAATTTAACTCATTCCCTGAGTAGTTCCATTGGTGTCTGACTTTTTCTCAACTCCTGCTCTTCAAGCCTGAACTGAGGAATTCCTGACAGCTGATGCTTTCTGGGCACAGGGTGATCCTCCCAAACCACACTTAAATCATTAGCTTAAAATAAGGAGAGTGGAGCTGCTGTAAAACACAGCCCAAACATCCAGAGGGCTCCATTGCCAACGGGAAAACTATTTCTTGCCCCTGGCAAAAGTCATTTGGATGTTCATGTGTGTGTCAGGTTTATTATCCCATAATTGCACTGCACAGATGATCTGTGGTCCATTAGGAGCAGCCCTATAAACATGAAATTGTATCAAAGGTATAAATGGTATAAAATGGGGCTGTAAGAACAGACTGAGGCACACTCTGAGTCCTCATTACAGACCATCACATCAAAGGACTGTGTTTTAGTGGGAGGTAAAATGATCTTCACACACAGGCTCAGGACAGCCCTGAATGCACCTCACTGACCACAAATACCCCTCAACAAGCTCACAGCCCAGGCTGGAAGAGGCCAGGAAGATGTTCCTGACATTGGAGAGCCTTTCCATCCCCCAGAGCTGGGCACAAAGTGCCTGGTGCTGCTCATGGTGACTCTGCCCATGAGTTCTTGTTCTCCCCCTACCACAAATCAGGGCTTGGAAAAAAAAGGTTGCATAGTTTTCCAC
This sequence comes from Pachyramphus minor, assembly GCA_013397135.1. Taxonomy (NCBI): domain Eukaryota; kingdom Metazoa; phylum Chordata; class Aves; order Passeriformes; family Tyrannidae; genus Pachyramphus; species Pachyramphus minor. Next base: position 12,827 of record VYXB01007786.1, on the reverse strand, counting down.
GGCCTGTGGTCATGTGGGGTGTGCTTCCCTATGAAGTCTCCTGGGATTCTGCTGCAGAATCATCATGGAATGGATTGGGTGGGAAGGGACCTTACAAATCATCCAGTTCCACCCGCTGCCATGGGCAGGGACACCTTCCACTGGCCCAGATTGCTCCAACCTGGCCTTGGACACTTCCAGGGATCCAGGGGCAGCCACAGCTTCTCTGGGCACCCTGGGCCAGGGCCTCCCCACCCTCCCAGCCAGCAATTCCTTCCCAATATCCCATCTCTTCCTGCCCTCTGGCACTGGGAAGCCATTCCCTGTGTCCTGTCCCTCCCTCCCTCCCTTGTCCCCAGTCCCTCTCCCGCTCTCCTGGAGCCCCTTTAGGCCCTGGAAGGGGGTCCCAGGTTATTGTTATGTATTGAAAGAGGAACCTCCCCTAAACCATGTCTGTAATTACATCAAGGATGGGGGAACTCCACAGGAATCACACTAATTAAGGATCTGTGACAGATGGGCTGATTTAACAGGCTTTCATCCCTGGTGATCCCACCCTGCCCTGCCAGCCAGCACCACTCCTGCTGAAATGGGATGGCAGCTCCTCTTCCCAGCTCAGCATTCACTGATGGGCTGTGCTGTCACACTCCAAACCTTCCTGTTTTCCAAAGGGACACACCCCAAGGGAGCCCCTTGGCCTAATTAACTCATAACTGTCCATCAAACCCCGGCAATGAGTTCTTCCCAATCCAGTCACAATCCCACAAACACGAGGGCAGAGCTTTTCTGCAGGGATGGCAAACCCCACACATTTTTTGGCTTCCCGGGATGTTTCTTACAGCCACAAATGGGGGTGTTTTTCCAACCTGGATTCAAAAGTCCCCCTGCAAATAAAGCCTCGTGTTTGTGTTTCTATTCCTCCAGGGCAAGACACACCTCAGAGCCTGGGAAGCTGGAACAGGTGGGAATAAATCCTGACAACCATGAAGATATTCAGCAACAATCTCAGAAAACATGAGTATTTTTTTCTGACATAAAGCCCCCTTCCTTTGTGGCCTCCTGCACTGTAAATTATGCTCAGATTCCTCACACTCTCTTCTTACAACTCCCAATTCCTTTCCATTACCTAAAACAGGAAAAACTATGTGTAGAGTGCAGCAGTGCAGCTTCATGGATATGATGGATGCAGTTTTATTTTGGATTTTTGCCACGAATTTTTATTGTCCTGCATTGCAAAACTTGCACCAGGAATCAGGCTCCTAATTCTTGTCCTAACTCAGCCAGACATGAATCATTTTTCATGCCTCAGCTTTTCATCTTTGTCCTCTAACTAACAGTGCTTGAATGCTGTGAATAATTTATTTCTGTGCCACATTTATTATTATGCCTTTTTTCTTTTTCCTCATAAAGAAATATGTTTATAGAATATATTGATTTTAGTGTTCAAGGCTGGACAGGGCTTGGAGCAACCTGGGCTAGTGGGAGGTGTCCCTGCCCATGGCAGTGGGTAGGAACGAGATGATCTCTGAGGGCCCTTCCAGCCCAAACCATTCCATGATTTTATGATTGGCATGGAATGCCAGCTGCCCCTTCATCATTCCAACCATCTGGGACCTCCCCAGGGAGCCAGGGCCATTGGGAAATGATGGATTTAGGCTCAGAGGACACAGGAAAGAGTCCAGATGTCCTCCAGATGTTGGCAGTGGAGTTGGGCTGAAACTTTGTGCTTCGTGGCTGAGCCCCCACGGAGCATCCTGGGAGGATCTGCTGGGGTGGACCTGGATGATTTTTAAGAGTCCCTTCCTTTTAATGGGATGTTTTCCCTTCTGATTTGCCCATAGGATGAATTTCAGCCTCTGTGATGTCATTTAATTAGAGAATTTAGGGTCCCATATTGCTGAGATGGAAACTCCAACGAGGCAAGTGGGAAGAAGAATCCAAGCTCAGTTCTCCTTGGATTTTTTCCCCTTTAACATCAGAATGCAGCACCCAGCCCCAGTGAAATAACACCTTAAGATTACTCAGTTCTCTCTTTATATATATATATATTTTCACACCCAGGCACTTATCAATAAAATCATAATTGCACTGATAGCAAGAGCAGCAAAAGTGCAACAGCAGATGGGCCTGTGGAAAACGTTGAATAAACCCAAGATTCTGCCAATTCTAGGAATTCACTGATTTATAAATATTTTTTTTCCCAGCACAAATGCACATTATTTGAGATAGGCTCTGCCTAAGTAGCTACAGATCAGCTTATCTTTAAAAGCAGTGCAGTTTTCAGGGAGAGTATTAAAGAGAAACCGGTGGAGATATTCATGGAACGTGATGTTGGACCCCTGAGAAGGGGAATGAGGAGATAAAACCCACAAAATACAGGATATATAAAGCAAGAGAACAGCGCTGGGAGAAGCAAATTCCAAAAGTGCTTAACAGTATTTAGGAAAACTAGATAAAATTTGAGGACATGCAGAGCTGATAAAAAAAAATAATAACTGCAAAAACTTAAGATCCAGGTGAGGAAATCAGCCTAAACTGTGAGTCTTGGACCCCCAGAGGATCTCTCAGTTTCCTAAAGGAAAAAAAACCCTGGATTTGGTCAGAGGTTTTAATTAAAGCAACAGAAAACCTTCTGTGTTTCTTTAACCCCTTCAGTCATCCCTACCTTAGGATTCCAGGATGGAATATGGAAAGGTAATGGATTTATATCAACAGGAGATGAATTCAGCATTAAAAATGGACTGACAACTTGATCTCAATCCAAAAGTATCCTCATCACTCCTTGGATTTACAAAGTTTGTGTCTGAACAAAACAAGAAAAGTTAATTAAAAAATAATAATGTCCCTCGTATTTTATCCCTCCTGTTCCTCTCTCCTTCCACCTCCTTTTCCCATGACCTTAAAGAAGTGAGGATCCCAAAATCAAGTTGGTAAGAAAGAAGAATGGTTGGAGTCATGGAAGAAAAGGCATCCTCAGGAAAAAAATACAGATGTTCCTTCCAATTTTCCACCCTCTGAACAAGAAGTGGTCACACAAATAATTCTTCTGTCCTGAAAAACTAACACTGACTTCTCAGCACTTGGCCAAATTCCAAAGGCTGTTTGATAAAGGTGGAAAGAAAAGGATTGGGCAGGGCCACCTTCCCTGAGAGCGGGTCCAACCTGGCCTGGAACATTCCCACTAAATGTGCTCCTGAAGTCCTGCAGGGATGCAGAGAACAATCTGCTCCCCACACAGGGTTTCTTTGGCAGGTAAAGACTTTCAGGAAGGTCAAACCACCAGAGCAGAGGTTAAAAAATAAGATTCTTGAACCTAATTGCTGACCTTCAGTGAGATGTGACCTGCACAAACGGGAGAGAGGGTTTCCCTGCCTGGAAAATTTGGGCATCAAGCGCTTTCCAAAATGTCCTGTGGGTTAATGACTGTGAGGAAAACACTCCACTGCCATGGAAGATCCAACACTCAGCCAATGTCCCCAGGTGCCNTAATCTGCTCCCCACACAGGGTTTCTTTGGCAGGTAAAGACTTTCAGGAAGGTCAAACCACCAGAGCAGAGGTTAAAAAATAAGATTCTTGAACCTAATTGCTGACCTTCAGTGAGATGTGACCTGCACAAACGGGAGAGAGGGTTTCCCTGCCTGGAAAATTTGGGCATCAAGCGCTTTCCAAAATGTCCTGTGGGTTAATGACTGTGAGGAAAACACTCCACTGCCATGGAAGATCCAACACTCAGCCAATGTCCCCAGGTGCCACATGTCTTAAATCCCTCCAGGGATGGGGACTCCACCACTGCCTGGCAACCCTTTCCATGAAGAACAGCAGCTCTTGACAGCCAAAAACAGGGCTAAAATCTCTTGCATTATTCCATTTTCCCCCATTCCCCCCAGATAAATCCCCACAGGGATGATGATGACAGTGATGAGAGGATGGGGAACAATCCCCAGGGAATAAATTTCCAACTGCTGGTTATGTTAGTTGGATTTAAGACCCCCAACACCAAACACAAAAGTAAGTTTGAGCTATGGAGAACCCACAGTCACAACGCCAAAGTCAGCAGCATTTAGGAAATTATTTAAAAACATCAATTTATAGGCAAGAACATGGAATATTTTGCATTAAAGCTTTTTGCTTGTCCAGTAAAAGTGGTGACTGGGTATAAATTTCAGGTTGTCCAAAAAGCAGGAGCTCGTAGCCTACAACAAACAAAAGCACGACGCAACTTTGGGACGGAAATTTCAACTCCAGAGGCAATTTTCCATTGTCAGTGCTCACTGATGCCTGAATTAGGCTCTCAGGGATGCATAAATAGGATTTTTTTGATTACTTTATCATCCCTCCATTATATCAGACCTCATGAAGCAGTGGGAGACACCACAGGGCTCTTGGGAGATCCCTTGTTCCAGGACACAGCGGGGGCAAAACTGCATCAACTCCTGCCAAGGAGCAGGGCCTGACCAGGAAATCCTAATTGAGGCCAGAACAATCTACTTAGAAGTCTCTGAAGCAGCCAATTAGAAGCAAAATCTTGTTAGCATTTTGTATAAATCCACTTTAAAATCAGCCTGACACGACAGGAACCGTATTATGGGCTCATAAGGGATGGGATGAAGCAATTACAGCAGAGGGTTGGGGTTTTTTTTGGATGCAAAAAGATGCAAAGTTTGTCACCTTCACTGCTCTGAAGCCACAGTTCCAAATGTTCCTCAGCCACCAGTTGTGGTTTTCGAGGGTGTCTCAAGCCCAGAAATCCAAGCTGGTGAATTATCCTGCCCTAAGCGCTGAAATTCCAAGTAGAGACTTCCCAGCTCAACACCTTCCAGATCCACTGATGATTTTTCCTGTCACTCTTGCAAAAATGATTAAAGGTATTTATGCTTAAAGATATTTAGGCTTTGTGATTAAAGATACTTATGATTAGAGATATTTATGTCCTCACCAAACAAACCAACCACCTCCCCCAACTCTGGGGTTCCTCCTGCGAGGAGAAACTGAGGGTGAGGAGTCAAATGAAAGAATTCTCTGAATTTGGTGCCTTCAAAATATCAACTGAAGACAATTTTGTTCCCCCAAACCTCCAGGTCAGCACACAAACCAAAGAACTTGTTGCCCTCAGCTCAAGACAAGGAGGAAATAAAATAGGCCTGACCTAAACCCAAGGCAACACCATAAATGATGAGATCTCAACTCCAGACTGAATTTTAAAGCCAGGGCTTCCAAGGACAGTGGGGAGCTGAACAATGGGTCAATCCAGCAATAATTAGGTGACCAAACTGGAAATTCTTCCCTGAGAGGGTGGGGAGGCCCTGGCTCAGGTTGTCCAGAGAAGCTGTGGCTGCCCCTGGATCCCTGGAAGTGTCCAAGGCCAGGCTGGAGCAACCTGGGATAGTGGAAGGTGTCCCTGCCCATGGCAGGGGGTGGAACTGGATGATCTTTAAGGTCCCTTCCAAGTCATTCTGTGGTTCTGTGATTTACTGAGATGATTTCCCAGCTCCTGAGTGCCAACGTGGAGGGCTCGGAGCTCCTGGACATTGGCACCTACTGGCTTCACCCCTTGGCCAGAACAAAGGAGGGGTGTCCCAAACACTGTCCCACATGGGAACATCAGCTTGGAGACATAACATGGTCCAACTGTCCCTGTGCATTCCCAACCCCAGCATTCCAGAGCCATAACTCAGACACAAACACTTCGCTCCCAGCGTTGCCGCAACTCCACCGATTCACACCTGGATCTCCACCAGTGCAAGAACAACCCTTTGGTACCTCCAGGAATGTTCCCAGGATCAGCTGGCTGCTGTGAAGTAACAGGATCTAAATGCCAAGGGATTTATCCTCCAACCACCCTGTGATCTGTGGGAACCATCCCTTTACACCCCAGGAATCCAGGGACACGAGCACGAAGAGGAACACAGAGGGAGAAGCTGGAAGAAGAGAACTTGGTTCTGCTGCAGCTCCTCCGAAGCCAATTTTCCTGAAACACCACAGTGAGCACCAGAAATTGTTGGGAATTGGGATTTTCTGAATTCCATAAAAGCTTGCAGGAGTGAGAACAGAATTACCTCCTTCTCAGAGCAGGATAATGATTGACCCAGTGGTGGAGGAGGAGAGGAGCACCACTGGAAAAGACCTGTGGGATTAAACACCTCTGGACTGTTATAAAGTGTCCCAAGAAGTAATTTTGGCTGGAGATGGGAGAAATTGGGAAATGTTCCTCTGTGCTTCCAGGAAATCTTATCCCTTCCCTTTGCTGCAGAATTTTAGCCATAAAATTTATATTAATTAAGTTTTAGTATGGTTTTCTAGTAGCTTTGGCTTGTTAGTGCCTTTGTACAAAATTCCTACAATGCAGTATTATTTAATATTATATTTACTTATAAATACTATATATTTATATATTTTTATATACATTTACACATTTCTATATATTTATCTATTTTTAGATCTAATATTATTTTTATATATCTCTCTGTGAAGAGCTTCAACAGAACGAGGCAAAGGGTTTTCTACCTGTAAAAATCTGCTGAGAAAGGGACAAAACACTTGACAGAAGTAGTCAAAGCTGCTCAGGAGAGCCTGGAAACCATTCCAGAAGGGATGATACTGGGT
>VYXB01007785.1:134364-189643 GCA_013397135.1 Pachyramphus minor | reverse complement strand
ATTATCACCTCAGTGCAACAATGATGGACACAACACTTTATGGACACAACATAAGAAAAAGAGACATACAGAAGATATTAAGAGAAGATAGGATAACAAAATTCTTACTAGCTGTTGAAAGACAGTTTTGGTGCAAGGAAGTGGAATTAAGCTGTGGAAAGCAGAAGAGAAATGGCACGGTTACGTATTTCAAGGTAAGAAAATGGGGAGGATGTAGGAAGAAGGGAAAGGAAGATAAGACTTTTTTGATAAGGCTATTTTCTTTGTTAACAAAGAACGTACATCAGTAATTCCTTTTGCAATATGTTTTCTTTAACTGTTGGACCATTGTCTTCAGATCTGCTTTCTGATGCTCTTGAGAAAAAAATACCTTTACCGATCTCATACAGGCTCTTAGTTCAGCATTGTTGTAGGTGGTAGGAAGATCTTGTATTGTCTGTAGATAGACTCAGAACTCAGAGCTATTGAGAAATTGTTTTAATAAGTCATTACTCTCAAAAGATCCCAAACAATAAGCTGTGAATATTCCTATCATTTTCTTACTTTCAAAGTAAAACATCTTAAGCCCCATGGAAGTAGGTTCTGTAGGTCTCCCATTACATCTTCAGACTACCAGTGTCCCAATTTCACTCGTGTGTGTCATGGGCTGCGTCGCTTACTCTTGCCGTTTTTTCTTTCCCTTCTATGCAGGTGCTTAGGAGTGAGCTGTCTTGAGTTTTCTTCCTCTCTTTCTTAGGAGTTGCTCTTATATCAGAGGTTCAGATCTCCTCCCCATTTCCCTTCATCCAACCCAGATCTCTGTCATTTTTCTCCAATTCTAGGAACTGCATCTTTATTCTCTGCAACCCTTTTTCTTTATTTTAATATATCTGATGGAAAATAAGGGAGTGTTGTTCTTCTGGAAAATAAGTCAGAAGTGACCCTTACACTGGAGGATGTTAAAAGATGTCATCTTCTTGTAATGTGACCTGTAACATTTATGCTCCATCATTGTTCCGTTTATCCTCCATCTGCCTTACCCTGGATTTCCAGTTGTTTACTTATACATGGAGCACTTAGATAATTAAAGAGAAGCAAACATAAAGTGTGAAGTGTGGAATATGTTCAAGAGGTGAGCATGAATGCACAGGCCTTCTATCCATACTATCTCTTCAAGCCCAGTGTTTTCTGTTTGCCTGTGGTTAGAGTACCACCCAGAGAACCACTCAGTCTTTCTCTGAAGATGTTGCAAGTGTGTTGTTTTTAGGCCATTTACATTTAACCCATTTTCCATATAAGTGTATGCCAGTAGCATTCTTGCTTGAGTTTTTCAGGCTTAAGTCTCTAGTGATTTGTCCTTGACTGACGTTTGTGTGTTATGCCAAAAAATAAGTCTATTCAGTACTTTCTTCTCATGAAGACTTTATCAACAACCTGATTGTTGATAAAGTCCTGTCTTGTAAATAATTTTCCCTGTTTTGCTTGTCTATGAAGTGTTTCTATTGTTCTTGGGTTTTTTTACATTCTTGTATATATATGTTGCATTAATATTTGTCTCAAAATTATATCCTATGAAGAGGGAAAAAGTCACCTTCCGGTTTCAGTTTATTTCTCTTTGTATGTCAAAAAACTGCCTTAAAAATCTTCTCCTCTCTGCCACACCATTTCTTTCTTTGTTGTGAAACTCAAGTCATTCTGGATTCATGACCTCCAAGTTACATTTCTCTATTTTTCTGAACTTGTTACAAGCTTCTTATTCATTGTCAAAATGCAATTTGTTTGAGTGGGCGTGATACCTCAAGCATAGACATTCTTGTTGATATTATCATGATCATCTTCCTGTGATCTGTGCATTGTGTTTGCCTCAAAAGTCACTGAAAAATAAAATATATTCTGAGATTAATTCCAGTCCTGTGATACTTTATTTTATGCAATTTGTTTTAAGTCCTTTTTAGTAAACATTTCCTGCTCTGTTGGTCTTTTGAAGTTGTTATATATATTGTCCTCATGCAGCATCATCCCAATTTCAGTTATTTTTTAGAGATTTATTTAGCAGAATTAGAGGACTACTCTAAGAAAGGATATACCAGAGTTTATAGATGTCTTTGTTAGGTTTAGAGTATACTTTTTAACTTAATAGCACCTGCTTTTTTATTATGTGCAGATAATTGCAACTGAATTTGTGTTAGGTTTTCCCTACACAGAATAAAATGAACATAATTTCTGTAATTTATCTATGGCCTATTTCAACCAGCATTTCTCTTTCTAACTTTCTTTTTTTCTGCTGTTGTCAGTCATGAAATATCTGTAACAGTCTTGCACTGGATCCTAAATAATGTCAGACTTTTAATAGTGGTAAGAAATTGAATGAATTTTACTACTGCGTACATGTTTAGATTTTTGCTACAAAAATTCATATAAATGTTACTTTCATATTAAGTGTTTATCTTCCACGGTTGCTACATGCTTTGTACAAAACATACATCTTCAAAGAAATAACATATTAAATATACATAGTGTGCATATATGTATTTCTAGAAATATATTAATTTTCCAGGAGTAATATGAGTTTCTGTGACAGATTTCTTACAGAAAGTAGGAATACTGGCTTTACGTATGTGTATTTAGATTTTGACTGTTCTTATAGTTCATGGTGAAAGATTTTATCAACCTACCTTTGTTTAGTTTCATGGAAGTTCTGTGTAGGAACTATAGTACAGAATTACATCAGCTTACAAAATACAAATCTGTTAGTTTAGACTGTTACTGGGATTACTATTTCATGAAAGCACCTTCCATGTAAGGTGGCACTGTATGTACTTATTATCACTTAGCCCCTTGCACAAGCTGAAGGGATTGAGGTGATCCATCCAGGGTATTTATTATGTGTTTTACAAACATGGTATTTTGTAAATTCATTGAAAGCTCTGGAGCAAGTAAACACTTGCTAGAATATATTCCCTTCCTCAGATTTTTTTTTTCTAAAATAGCTTTTTAAAAAATGAAAAGGGCAAGGGTTTTTTGTAAGAATTTTTGGATAAATAGGTTACATCTAGACCATTAGCTTTTTGCTGGTGCAGCTGCTTTAGGACAGTGAAACTGAAATTGAAAACAAATTCAAATTTTTCCGTGCCTTGGATTATAGTTTTTCTCTGTCTGAGTAACTAGAACAAATGAAGTTGCCTTTTTTTTTTTTTTTAATTGAGTTACTTTACTTTAGAGTGTTAAACCGAAGGATAATCTTCTTGCACAGGATCGAGGAGATGAATTCACTTACACTGGGAGTGGAGGTAGAGATCTTTCTGGCAATAAAAGGATTGGAGAACATTCATTTGATCAGACATTAACCCACATGAATAGGTAAGTTTTGAAGATAAAATTGAAAAGTATTCCAAAACAAAGAGCTGGGTTGTAGTGCTTTAATTTAAAACTAACATTTTATACATGCTGCATTTGTAAACAGTGGTGCCTCTTGCTACTAACAGACATTTTATCAAGCATTATGTTCTGTTGATTTAAAGAAACATGGCACCTCAGTGAACTTGCTATATGGATGCTGCAGCTTGTAGTCAGTCTCTGGTTGAAATTGTTCTACAGTCACCTTTAGAGGATTCTGTTTTAATTTAATGAGAAGTTTGTCAAAACTCTTGAGCAGAAGTTTTCTAGTCTGGGTTTCTTTTTTTAAAGTTTCTTCTCCAGTGAGTAAATCAATTATAAATTTAAGAAGGAAGAAAGCATGTTTGTTTTACCATGATAAAAGAAATCTTTTGTATTTTGCTAGCCCTTTCTTCCATCGTATTTTTCTATGAAAAGCAAGGAATTAGAGTGTTGCTTTATCAAAAACAGGTGCTTGAAAAAGAAAGTACATATCCAGAAGATGAATTAGACATCTGCTTGAAGTGTTTTTCTATCCTCTAAAAGCCTGCCTGAACAAAGAGTTCTCCATCCTTTTCTATTTCTAGGAGCATAATCTATTATACAACTGACCTGTGAAACACCTGTGGGGTGCTGAGAGTCACTGAGACCTTTTCTTTGCCAGGTCTGCTTTTAGATATGTTCTACTCTCAAGCAGACTGGAGAGGGATTCCTGCAAGCTTTTGGTGGTCCTTAGAGGAGAGAGAGANAGGGAAGGGAGGGAAAGGGGAGACGTGGTGTGAACAGAGAACAAGGAGAGAAGGAAGATGGAAGTAGGTTTAAGCAATTGGTTTGTAAGCCTATTTAGTGAATAGAGCGAATTTGTTTTGGGAAACTGAGCTCCTTAGAGTCAGCATTTCGGTGCTCTTAACAAATGAGAAATCCACTGTCAAAACTTGCTGCTTAGCTTTGCAGGTATTAGTGCACACGGACTGTAACAAGGTGCTGCTCTCATTTACTGATTTTGATACAAGTTTTCAAGCACTTTCATACTGAAAATGATAATGATTCCATATAATTGAATGAGTATTCATTTACTTGTCCAGATATATTTCCTTTTTTAAGTTTTGTTTTTATAGGAGAAACATTTTTAATGTGTAGTGTGCCTGTCTTTACCTTTCTCTATGTGGTTTCTATACTTGTACCATGTCTGCTTATAAACCATATTATTTCATCTGTTCTGAGATCCTTCGTTTGGGTTGAGGCTGGTTCTGAAGGGTTTTCAATCTCTTTGAATGAGACTGTGGCAGTAGCAATACTATTCACTGTGGCAGCTTGGTCTAGTAGGTATTCATACAGTCTTGCTCCAGGTTTCCAGAAAAGGGTCTTCATGGATAAAGGAGTTTGCTTGTCCTTGAGTTGGCTACTATGATTCCAAGTTCTACTCTGAGGCATTGTATGTATTATGTAAGAAATTTATGGTACTTAGAGCTTTTTGAATGGTTACTGTATACTTCTTTCTCTACATTGTTTTTCATCATACTCCTTACTTTTGTGTACATTTAAAAAGCTTTAAAATCTGTTAGTGGAGAATAGCAGTAGAGGAAGTTTGCCTTTTGTTAAAATTTTAATTTTCTCAGTGCTATTTAGGAAGGGATTATTTTTGAAAGTGAAGAATATTAAATCTAAAAGGGTTAGTTTGTTTCATTTAGCAGTTTCAGATGAGTTTTCATCTGAACCTTGACAGGAAAATATTTTGAGTTCCCATCTTTTATTCTCACCAGGCATTGTAGCTGGGATCTCATGGCTCCCATCAGTTCTGCAGTTGTTAAAGAGTATTGTGCAAAGTTCTAGACTGCTCAATAAAGCATAATTAGACAAGGGAAATGCATATGACTTAATTATTTTCACTCTCAAAACTCTGTTTTGTGCTGCAGTCTAGTTTATGAAGATTTTTAATGTCTTTCTAGGGCATTGGCCCTTAACTGTGATGCTCCACTGGATGACAAGAATGGAGCAGAGTCAAAGAACTGGAGAGCTGGTAAGCCAGTCAGAGTAGTGCGCAGTTCAAAAGGACGGCGAATCAGCAAATATGCCCCAGAGGAAGGCAACAGATATGATGGCATTTACAAGGTATTCTGATTTCTGCAACATAAAATTCTTCTTCAGCTTTAAATAGTCTCATGACTATTGTCTCAGACTTCAAATTTTTCATTGTTACTTAAAAGCAATAGTTCTTTTTTCTTCACTATAGCTTTTTAGCTCTAGCTTATTCTGCACAGAACCAAAATGAAATTATTCAGAGCAGTGATAATTGAACATAATCTGTATTAGGATATATGAAGTTGAATATGTAAGCTACTTTATGTTATTCCCTGGAAATCAGATTATTTCATTATTTCCTCACTCCTTCTGTCTATATCCTAGCCTTCTCTGAGTTTAATGACTTCCTAGTGTCTGAAATAAAAGTGTACCTTTTAAGAGCACCGTATTTATCAAATATACAAAAATGTCATACCTGACGGTATGCTGCTGTATAATAGTAATGTGCCAATCAGTCTTCTCATTTCTTCTTTAACAATTAAAGTATGACAATATGCATGTGTCTGGCTTCTTGATAAAATAATGGCAGTAATTTTACATTGTTCTTCAGGTGGTGAAATATTGGCCAGAAATCGGAAAGTGTGGATTTTTAGTTTGGCGCTATCTTCTGAGGAGAGATGATGTTGAGCCTGCACCTTGGACTTCAGAGGGAATGGAACGGTCAAAGAAACTGGGTCTGAGTGTGCAGGTTTGTATCAGGACTCACAGAGTTTTTATTCTTAGTTCCAGTAAGCAAATTCCAGAATTAGAAGTCAGTTAAATTAAAGCCTCCTTTTTTTTGCTTGTACTTCACTATGGCAGGTGTTAATACTAAAACCCATTACAGATTATCTGCAGCCTGAAAGAATCCTGTAGTAGTGACACAGCAGAAGGAACTGTGGATAAAACTTTCTGCCTTAGCAGCAAATTGCTTTGCATATATGAATTGGAAAATCAGAATTTGAATCCAATTTTGTGATCCTTAGGCTGGAACACATTTCAACAAGCAACTAGAATCTGTCTGAGGGAACCAAAAAACCTGTGCATCTTTGTCTTTTTTTCTCTTCATTTGACTGAAAAGTTTGTGTACATATTGTATTTTAGGCACAGAAATAGGCTGACCCGTGAAGATTTGGGCATTGCAGAATCAATGAAAGATGGAAAGAATTAACATCTATTTTCGGCAAGGCAGTGGCATATCTTAACAGCATAACATCATCTTCAACTTTGCCTAACTGATTTGTACAGTTGTAAGGACATGGATACGGATATTGGGTTCTGCTTAATGCAGTCGAGTCTGGATTCGATTCTTTGACTTGAGTACACTTTGTTAATGATAGATACTAATTTAAGTTCATCATATAGGGTTTTTAAGTTATTTGGTAATTATTTTGCTATATAGTCATAGGGCTTTAAAGTCTTTCAGAAATTAATCTTTTTGATATTTGGTTATTCCTGTATGCCACTAGTTTTTGTTTTAAATTTCTGCTTTTTAATTTTAGTATCCAGAAGGGTATTTGGAAGCCATGGCTAGTAAGGAGAAGAAAGATAAGGTTAAAAAGCAAACAGTGAAACAGGAGCCAACCAGCCAAAGTAATGGAAACCAGAAAAGGACAATTGATGATGGTATTTCTTTTTACTTTTTTAGCATTCACCAGCAAAGTCTGTCGTGTTGTTATTACTAAGCCATGAAGTCTTTGTGTAAGTGTGAAGTTGTTTGAATTCTAATGTAAATGGATAAGCACACGCTCTGTAATTAATTAGTAGTGTAGGGGCCTTATCATTTTTACTGCTCTTACTGTGTTTTTTTCTCTTAAGATCTGTAGAAAAATGAACATTCTTCTGTGCCATTGTGCTGCAGTCCAAACAATGCTGAACAGTATGAGCTGGAGTAGGAATTTGCTTGCCGCATTTCATGAATGTAATCCATGTTGATCCGTGTTTCTTTCTAGAAACAGCTTTGTTTTCCCCCTTTATTAGTTCAGACTAACACTGTTGTTACTGCGTCTGATGATCATCATCTTAAGCAGGTATAGAGGAACCTGCGAATACACCCAAAGCCATGAGGATGGGAGATGGAGGGAAAGGAGAAGCTTTCCAGCTGACCCAAGAGCAACAATGGCTGATTAGAGAAGACTGTATGAACCAGAAACTGTGGGACGAAGTACTTGCTTCTCTTAAGGAAGGACCAGTATGTTTGTTGCATGCAAAATTTCTAATGTTTGCCCTTTATTTATACTATTGAGAGAAACCTTCAGGCTCTCTTAAAACGTAATATGTTTGTTGAACTTTTGCTAAATACAGAATGTATTTAGCAAAACCTTATCATTACTTATCATTACTCAGGCTTACATTTTGAGAAAATAAGCCTGACTTGTGCCATTGCTATTTATCAGTTTATGCCTGCATAACAGAGATCTTTTCTTGCTCAAAAAACATTTGAGGTTAAAAGTAGCCTTCTGTTTCTTTTAATTTTTGAAGAGAGCATGTTTTCTCTGAAATCATAAATGTTATGCTGATGTCAGAAATGAGACATGAAGAAAGTCAATACTTTTTGTATAGGCAGAAAAGAATTTTATGACAGGTTGCCCAGAAAGGCTGTGGGTGCCCTATCCCTGGACGTTTTCAAGGCCAGGCTGGGTGGTAGCCTGAGCAACCTCATCTGGTGGAGGGGTTGGAGTAGGTGTTGTTTAAGGTCCCTTCCAACCCAAACCATTCCATGATTATATGATTCTTCCATTTTTAAAAAAACAGGGAAATTAAGCCATTAAAGACCCGATTCCTGGTTACTTTCGGAAAGCTGTGCTCATAAAGGACTTAAGAACTTCTGGAAGTTCATCATCTTTATGTAAGAAGTGGCATTTATGAGAACTGTAATGGAGTTTGTTTCTTTTACTCCTTTGCCCTACATTAGAATTTTCTGAAGAAACTGGAACAATCCTTTATGTGTGTCTGCTGCCAGGAGCTGGTTTACCAGCCGGTGACAACAGAGTGCCTCCACAACGTCTGTAAAGTAAGAATAAACTCTGCCTTGCTCTGGGCTGTTTTCTTGGCTCTGAGACACCAGTCACCAAAGCCATATGCTTTTTAGAAAAACAGTAATAATTGCCTAATATTCTGAGCAAAAACATGCAACAAGTTTCCATTCAGTGTTTGCTATGTAGACTTTATTATTTGTAAGAAAGAGTGGAAGTCTGTTTTGCATAGTTCCTGAGAGACATAATGAGTGAGATTTACCATTACTGTCATGCTTTTCTGATCAGTGGAGTACACTAGGAATTGGTTTGGCCGAGTGGTTAGATATTGGCACAGTATCAACAATTTAATTTGACATAGTTAAGGAATAAAACCAGATTTAATAATTGTATAACTCTCATACTAAAAGTTGTGAAAGGATGGAGGGTAAATACAGGAAAATGATTTGGATTTATTCAGAGAAAGTTATCTGGTTATCCTTAGCATTGGTTATGTATGTTAGGAGGGCCACAGAAGCCAATTCATTACTCATGTGTCTTAAAATCTTGCTCACTTGAAAATAATGTAAGGAGTTTGGAGTCAAATTTGTACTACAGTTAATTTTTGTAGCACTTGTGCATACAGAATAATTTGCTGTTGTGCATATTTGAATGGTACCTGCCATACCTGGTATTTCTACCTAAGAGCCGAAAAGAACTCAGACTGTTATTGTCTTAGTAAAGTGTTTGATAATGCAAGTTTGCTGTTCAAGAAGGTATGTATCACTCCAGTAAAAATCATGGTGTTGTTATGCTTGGCCTGCACACATAGAATGATTATGTCTCCTTAAAAAACATAAGTATTTTGAAGGAGTTAAAATTTAGGATTATGGAAATTGGAAAACCGTGCCAAAAAAAAGAACAAAAAGGTACATAGCAACAAAGCACAGCATTTGAAGAGGTCAGTAAATATTGGTGAATACAATATAACATTCAGTTAAAGTTGTAAGGAATAGTTTGATAGTAAGCTGCTATTGCTGTTTGGGCACAGATCTGATAAATTTCTGATACTCAGCTCACATACTCGGGCTGTCAGCAGTGAACTGTAAGTAAGGATGACAGCACAGATGCTAATGTGTTAGAGATTGTATTATTCTACATATATCTGTAAGGCTTAACTGGAACCATACTGATGAGGTTGATAGAGATGGTTACATAAACAGTATATTCACCTTCCTCTTGAAATGAAAGTCTGGAAAACTGTAGCCATCTGTGAAGCAAGCCATAAGGAAGGTGAAAATCAGCTGTGAATCACGGGAAGGCACTCATGGAAATGAAGGGGAAACCTCAGTTGAGGTTTGTTTTCATTCCTCCCAAGCTCAGTGTTTCACGTCCCAGCACAGAGAATAGTTTCTTTGCTAAGACATTTTAAGCACCAAAGGGCTTGGCAATGACTACCCTTTTTCTGGTAGTAGAGCAGATTTTGGTTAATAGTGATTCCTCAGTTTCTGCTGGTTAAACTGTTGGTCCAAAACAAAGTTCTCACAATTTATTTCTCTGTCTTTGTATGTCTCAGAGTTGTTTACAGCGCTCCTTCAGAGCTGAAGTCTTCACCTGCCCTGCCTGCCGCTATGACCTGGGAAAGGGCTACACCATGGTCCCCAACAAGATCCTGCAGACACTACTGGACCAGTTCTTTCCTGGTTACAGTAAAGGACGATGATGTGCTCAGATCCTTCTGTGCTTCTCCCAGTGACTTTATAGACAGTAAAGGAGAATAAACATGGGAAATGCAAGAGTGGACCAGCCAGGCTGATGGGACTCAATACGTTGTCACATTTCGAAGCAGCTAACCCTCTTCCCCTCATAGCCATTTTTTGGTGTTGTGAGAACTCTTAATTCTCAGCTGTCTTTTAACATCAGCGGTAGTTTTGGCCAGTTAACAAATAGTTTTTAAAAAAAAAAAAAAAAAAAAAAGAAAAAGGAAAGCATCAGCTCTTACTGGCCTAGCTGATGCTTAATTTATGATTTGTTTTTTTGTAACTACCTCAGGACAGAGGAAAATAAATTGTGTTAAACAATGTTGGGGATAAAAAAAAAAGTTAGTGATGTTTTAGCTACACACTGCCTCCTAAATCTTAGTTGTGCCTGGTCCATGTGGTTTGATTTACAAAAAAAACAATCCAATAAAAAAAAAACAAACCAAAAGAAAAACCCACAAAAAAACAGAAAAAAGAAACAGAATCAGCACTTAAGCCATTTGGATTAAATAACAGCAAATTCTGTGGTGTGCATAATCCCTTTTTTGTCTTTTTCTTCTATTATGCTGTATTTTTTTGCGAGAACAGGCTGATTTTTAGTCTATTTTTGTGAGCTTCATTGTGCTTTTCTTGTATCTTATGCAAGTTGACTACTAATGACTAATGAGAACAATATGAATGCATTGTTGCTGCATTAGTGTAAAGTGATCTGTGTTTTTTGCACTTAAAAGAGGGTATTCAAGACACTCTAGTTGTGTAAAAAATAGTTCATATAAAAAAGCCACTTCTGTATTAGTTAAACTGTATGCTTTTAGTAGGTCTTGTATTAGTGGCAGTACATCTACACAGCATTAAAGGCAGTGCTAGCTTGGAGAGGGTTCAAATCGCTTCATATTGTGATCTGAAATTTTATATACAATATATACCCCCCCCCAAATATACCTTATTAAATATTTTATGATTCAGAAAAGTTGCTAATTTTCATTTTACTATTATCCGCTTAATTAAGTCATGAGGTTTCTACAGAATTTTTCAGATTACAAAACACTTTCTTTAGGTGGCCTTCTTATTGTTCAAACATGAGGCTTTATATTCAACTCATTTCTCAATGAAAAGAACACTTAATTTAAAAAGAAAAACAAACAAACAAAAAAACAAAACACAAAAACAACCCCAAACAAAAAACCAACCTGACATTGATATGCAGGGACTCACTCGTACTCTGTAGCAGTGGGAGCTTGTTAGTGCTCTGTTCATGTAACATGTTCATGCCCTGATGGCACTGGTGGTGCTTGCTGCCAGAGCCAGCTCTGTGCAGCTGGGAGCTGTGGTGATAAGGCAGATTCCCACTGCAGGCATTGAGGCTGCACTGACAGCTTGTCACCAGAGCAGTGCTACAGGTAGAGCTCAGTGTTTTCTGGCAAAAACAGATGGAATTTTACCTTTGTAAAAGGTAAAATTGCATCTGTGCAGTAAACACATCAGACTTGTGGCTTGTCACTTTTTAGTTGAGTGTTGTGAATTATTTTAATGCTTTGTTGTCAATTTTATAGTTTTTACTAATTAATTGATGAGATAAATTTGTCAGTTTGAGGTCAACAACGGGAACTTATCTGCTTAATACAAAAGTATGTAAATCAATTTTTTAATATATCTTTCCAATGATGGGGATAATCGAGCAACTTGAAACTGCCTTTAACAAATATTGAAGTAGCTTGACAAGACTGTGGAGTTAGACTGGCAACACAGAAAGATTGTCCTTTCCTCGCGTTACAAGTTTGCAGTGTTTTTTTCATGATTTTTTTATGTCCTTAGTGCTATATTAATAGCTACTGAAAGACCCCCTTTTCACTAGTAAATTTTAGGGTGTAAAATTCTGATTTTCTCCACTATGTATGGATGTGGTTTAGGATGTACGTGCAGCTTTTCACATCAAAACTGGTATCTGGCCTAACCTTCCTAAACCTTTCTATCATCTGCAGTCTCTTTGTGTAATTAAAGTCATAGGATAGGTAATGCAAAAGTTGCAGTCCCAAAACTTTCACTGTAAAGGACACAAAAGTACAGTACTTTAAACAGTGCTGTGAACACTAGCTTCATTTGTATCACTTCAGAAAGAGTGCATGTGGACCTTTAAGAAGAGGTTGGTAGGGGCTGGTTGTAAGGTCCCTTTACTCTGCCATGGTCCAGATGTTATCCCAGTATCTGTTTCCTCATTCACCAAAACTCCTGCTTTGTGTTACCCAAGATCTAAGTCATGCCAAGCAGCTCGCAGTCTGTTTAAAAAGGTCTTTTCATGCCTTCTCCAGAATAAGAAAGAACTACATGAAACTACATGGAAAAATTGATGTGATACAGAAAAATATTGTTTGTTACTGGTTGGTAAAATGCATCATTCTAGCCCACTGGAAAAATCAGAGATTTGTTTAAATACTATTCTCTGACAGTATTTTCCTTTGTGCAGAAGCTGTTAATGCTGTGGCAATTCTCACAAATAAGAACTCAAGCTTCATAATTTCATACTGCTCTGCTGGACAAATCCAGCTGAAAAGTTCACATCCAAGACATGACAACACTTAAAATTCTTACCAGTTTTATTAGACTACTAATACTGATAGATAAAAAAATCAGTATGAAATATTAACACTTGCAATGCTAGTGGTAATGTTTGAAGTAAATTAAAAAGCTACTTCATCAGTTTTTTACAAAATTTAAACAATTACTTCTGCAGTTAATGTTCATTAGTATTGCCTTATGTATCTTCATTTTTTCTACTTTTTAACCATACCTTCCATGCCACTTTGCAAATTGGGTGTTAATTGTTAAAACTTTAGCACAAAACAGACAAAAGGCTGACTCAAGGTAACTTCAATATCAACTGCTGAGGAACAGTCACATTTTGTTCACACCTAGCATAATGATTGTATTTACATTTTAACTGTGCAGTGATTCAATTAACAAACGTGGTGATTATCCAAAATATACACAGTATACATATCCCCAGGAAATCAGGAAAAGGCCATCCTGATGGAGTCAGAAATGCAGGCAGCTGGAAACAGTCTTAAGAAGATGCTCTCTTCTGTTCAGAAAAGGGAGATTCATAGGCTTCCATTGGTGGGCAAGTACAAACCAGATGTTGATCCCCATATATGTCATCAATGCGAGCAATTGTGGGCCAAAACTTGCTTTCAGGCTTCACAAATGGCTAAGAGAGATAAAAAACCCCCAATCAATCTTAATTTTTTCTACCAAGAAAATTAGAAGTTTTAAGAATTACAAATGCTGTAAAAGTGGTTTTTTTTAAGTGAAGTTGTTCTTCATAGATATTTGCAGGCCCTGAAAGTTAACAAGCGTGTATAACAGAGGTGGCAGTCATGTTAGAATGTTTAGATTTTTAAAAAAGTGTAGCCATGTCCTCTAAAAAATGCTTGCAAAAAAGTTGTTTTCATGGGATAAAAGAAAACTTCATTATCCTTTGAATAACTGGCCTATAGACAGAAAACAAGGAAAAGTGAAGACTACTGTGCTGTTCAGTATATAGTTACAATATAATACATAAAGTGGCAAACTTCAGAGGCACAGTTGAATTCCTGCTCTATGAAACAATATGTAGCAATAAATTAGCTGCAATTTAGTTTCAGATTAGTTAGTTACAGTTTCAGATTAGGTTAGTGTTAGTTACATATTTCCCTGTTAGGACTGTGGAAGCAATTAAGAAGTCTGATGAGTCTGGCTTCAATGTGACCTTTATTTATAGCAGGTCTGCATTAGTGTGGCTTGCCCCGTGCTGACCATGGGGCATCTTGTCACCCCCTTAGCCAAGCTCTTTTGAGCAGAGCTTTGAATATCAGCGCATGGTACTGTGTTCTGGGAGCCCCTGTTGCAATATGTCAGAACTGAACAGGCTGTTTCCAATAGGAATAAATGCCCACTGTTGAAGTGCTAAGATTTTAACATCAAAGTTTGCACTTGATGTGTAGAGACTTTCTTTTTTGAGATCTTCTTTCCTTGTCTTTAAAAACAAAACTAATGGAACTGCGGCAGAGCTCACACACATACAAACCATAAAAACTGAGCAACTGCAAAAACTGCTCTTGAGTTTTTATTTTTACCACATTACTTCATCTCCAACTGACCAGAAAACTACAGAGCACAAAGCGTATTATGTATTACCACAATGCTAGGTTCCCATTATTTACTCACCAGTGGGAATGCTGCCACTTCTCTGGAATAGGGACGATCCCACTTGGAAGAAGTGACACAGTTCAGAGTATGTGGTGACATCTACAAGGAAAAAGACACGTTTAGGACATGAAATTACTTAATATATTAGTGTGAACCCTCCTTCAAGTTCACATTACTACATGGAAATAATTACTGTCTTGAAAGTCTCTATTTTTCTGCAGCAGAAAAGGCAGGTCTAAACCAGGAGGCAAGTTGGTATTCGGAATTTTTTTCAGTTTGCCTGAAGATACTTCTCAAGGTTTGAATATACTTCTGGCTATTCACTAACTCCCCTCAGTATCTAAAAGTCAGTACAGCATTACACCACTTGAACAGAACTTGAGCCAGCAGCAGTTCTGTGCTGCTGCTGCTCCTAAAATAATTAATTCAATCTTTATTCTTAAGGTTTTTCCACTTCCTGTCTTAACCCAGATAAATAAGCATCTCTCCTTCATTGCTTTGAAATTACAAATTACATGCTTGTGGAAATAACTTTCTCTGCTGTCAGTGAAGGCCAGACTTCTAACTCGAAAAAGTCAAAATTCAAATTTTGAAGAAGTTGAAGGTTTCTCAAAATTCTTATGCTCACTGTGGCACATAGTTATTTTTGAGGGTACTGAAAGACCAGGAAGCAGGCTTATGTAGAAAGTGATTCTGGTAACTTGCTCCACATGCCATCTTACCTTTAGTGGGTTAATTTGGGGGTCCATCCTGCCTGCCTCTATTTCAGCAATTTCTTGCCGAATACTGATCATTGCATCACAAAATCTATCCAGTTCTGCTTTGTCTTCAGACTCTGTTGGTTCAATCATAAGTGTCCCTGCCACTGGCCAGGACATGGTTGGAGCATGAAAACCTGATGACAATAGAAGAAATCAGTCACTGACAACAGTTTATGAGATCATATATGCAAAATATATATTACATGCGTAATATATATTAGATAACTAGCTATCAACTGATTCACAAATTCAGCCCTTTCTATTTAATAATCTTTACAGGACTGAACTTGGTAATGCTGGTGCTGTACTGTAGAGTTAAGACAGACTTTTCAAATATCTTAGATTTAACACTGTATTATTTACAATAGAGTTACACACTGATTTAATGAAATAGTTCTAAAGCCTGCTCTTTTTGCTTTTTTCCTGTTCAGCCCAAAGTATACTGCATCTTTCTCGGGTTACTTGTGTTACTACTGCTCACTTCAGTAGAAGTGTTCTGTCACTGTCCTTCCTTAGGACAGGGTGAATGGCAGCACGAGACAGGTATAGCTTTCTCCACTGGTAAACTAGGTAAAAAAGAAAAGGTGGGCTCTCAAGATTCCCTGCCTGCCCTGTAAGTACAGTTCTGTGACACTTTTGGCTGCAGAGGATGGAACTTTACTATACTTATCCATGTAGCTCTGTACCTACTGCAAAGTCTGTTTGAAGTGGTGCATGATATTTAAAGCCCACTTTCAAAGAGCAGGAAGGGTGGGTTTCTTAGTATCACAGCTAGGCTTTGGATTATTTCATTGAAGAGGTATTACTGGTTAGGATTTTAACAGCTTTCATGCATATTCATTAGAAGCACAGTTCCACAGGATAAAGTAGTTCCTCTTGTCTGGAAGCCAAAGAGCATCCACAAACAGATTCTTCAGAGCATGTGTACAAAACTGCACAAACTATTATCAGGATGGAATCCCGTATGAAGTCCTATTATCCTTCTTCAACAGTATTTCTTTATTTTTATTTTTTCTTCATATTCTTTTTTCATGTTCTTGGAATCTTATTAAGCTCATGACTCCAACCCACTTGCTCCAAATGATTCAGAGTCGTGTAATCAGTAATTGAAGGGGCAGTTTACAAAATTGTGAGGTAGCAGCAGAGTCATAAGTAGCTACTACAACTCAATTGACGCAAATCTCTCTCCAAGCCCTTAAAGCAGATGGGGAGGCCTGAAACAACAGTGACAGATTCACCATCCGGAAGCACAGAACTGGAATGCTTCTGTCTCCCTTTAGAAGAGATTTAGTAAGTCTTCACTTACACTGCTACTTTAAAAAATAGACATTTGACTTACCATAATCCTGAAGCCTCTTAGCAAGATCTACAGCTTCAATGTTTGCTGTTTTTTTGAAAGGTCTTGTATCCAAAATGAATTCATGGGCTACATAACCTGTAATTGAAAAAGTATACACTATGTTTACTTACCACAACACTGCCACCTGCCAAGTCTGTTCTGATTGGTTTTGTGGAGAACACGGCAAAAAGACAAATTCAGAACTATCCGCTTGGGCAAAAACTCTAACCTGAGAAATTACCAGGGAAGAGATACAAAATTCAGTATGTGAAGACTGGCCCTTTGGGTCCCATGTCACATTAAGAAGAGGCTTCATTTCCAAGATCAGAACTAGGAATGAGTGGTCAAAGTAGCTCAAGACAAAAGTTATCTAAACTTATATCCATGATCCTGGAGAACCTTGTTTCATTTCATTGCTGGATCCTTCAAAATTTGCAACTTCCATTCACTTCTTTGAGCAAATAATATCTTCTATTGAAATGCAACATGCAGGTTGAGCTATCGTGTACACCATTAAATATAAGACATATTTTAAAGAGCATACATATTGTACTCAAATGTTCCTCAATTTCTTCAGCTTAAAGAAGCAAAATAACATGCTCTGATAGTCACTCTACTTTACAGATAATTGTTTCACCTCTGTCCTGCTGCAAGACTGGAGAGCCATTACAAGGAACCAGAAATGGACCTTGTATTGCCAAGGGGATTCTATCCCATCTCACAAAAGTGAACTAGGAGCTGAAATGAGGGAAATTTGGTGGGATTTTTTTTAGAGAAAGTGTGCAAGGGAAAGTACAGGTCCGAAAATTGCTTCCAGTTCTTAAATTGTAGTGCCATTGGTTATGGGGGATTGGGTTTCAACTTGATTTCTTCTCCTCTTTCTACTGTTCATTAATCTGCTGATAGACTTAAAAGAGAACAATCTGATGGTTTGCTCCATCTTTAGTTATCATTTCATCTAATTACAAGCAGGCATTTTTTCCTTCTACTTCCAAGTATCTCAGTTTCATTGCAGTATTCCACAGAAGAAGTGTGGCAGGTTATTTCTCTTCTTGTGAACAACACCAAGAGAAGTTTGAGCTGCAGCTGTCACATAGCATTAAAAAAGAACCATATTGCAAGCCAACTTCTATATGAGACAAACAAAAAAGTCAGCTTTGTAGAAGAAAAAAAGTCATCTAATACTTGCCTTTTGCTCCTCTGAAAAGGATTTTGTAGTGCTTCTCTAGCCTCTTTGCCATATAGTTTGCATTTAGTATAGCAATCTCAGAAGCATGCTTCAGACCCTTTGCTCCCATCGTCTGAAAGAGGAATAACATGAAGAAACAGATCTAAAACCACTCCAAAGGAAGCAAAGTGTGCTCTTGCACTGACAAGCATGATAGAAAACAGCACCTCGATGCATCTGGCTAATTTTAAGGCAGCCACTCTGCTATTACACTTTTCCACACGACACTCACAGAAAAGTTCTGGGCATTAACTGAGAGCACCTTTGGTATACATAGCTTATGAGAGTGTTTACTGTGTGAGGTCCTTTCCTCAAACTGTGAAGCTTTGAAGTGAACAGAAAAAAAAGTGAGAACTCAATAATGTCGTAAGGCACAGGTGCCTGTCACCATCCATGGGAAAGAGTGTCCAGAGAGCTGTCCAAAAAGGTATGTGTGCTGTCTGTACAGATTATCCCAGCAACTCAAACTCCGCTTGCTTGTGTCATGTCACAGATGATACTGTGTGTTAACAAGACCAGAGCCAAATGAACACAGATGCACTTATTTCCTCTGTTAAATCACTGCAAAAGGACAATGCTGGAATTCAGATGTGTTGAATTTTTTAACATTGCACTTAAAAGTTAAG
This sequence comes from Pachyramphus minor, assembly GCA_013397135.1. Lineage (NCBI taxonomy): Eukaryota > Metazoa > Chordata > Aves > Passeriformes > Tyrannidae > Pachyramphus > Pachyramphus minor. The sequence continues at coordinate 171,375 of VYXB01007785.1, read as the reverse complement.
GTGTCAGAGGAGGAAGCCAAAACAGCCTCTTTAGATGGGACAGTGTAAATAGAAGGTATTTTGCAGTGTGAAGAAACATCTTCCCTTAAAAATTTACTACAGTTTAAATATTCTGTAATGGGAACCAGCTTACAGTCACAAGTGATTTTTACCCACAGCTGAAAAGCCACCAGGTAAGTTGCGTCAGTTCATATTTGCTCATTTTGAATTCTGGGAGAGCTGGTTTCCTCAGCAGAGAAAGTTTCCATGATTAGAGAATCAAACTGGTGACAGAGTACCCTGAATGACACTGCCCCTATGTTCACTATTCCCACTATGTCACTGAAAGCTTTAAATCTTGCTTAGAGTCCCAGCACACCTTCTCTCAAATAAAATTTGAATCTATACTCATCTCTCTTGGCTAAATACTTACATATATGCAAAAAAAAATTTGCTGGCTTATCACTAAATTGCAAGGGATTAACAAATTCCAGAGATCATGACCAAGCTGTCTCACATCCAAAGCCAAAACTAAGTTCAGTTTTAAAATTCAGGAAATCAGTATATTGGAAAGTTACATACATGTCAACTATAACAACACTGCACCATACAAACAGAAATACTCTTGGAAGAACAGTAATTACCAAGTAGCTTTTAAATGTGAAAACTTCCATGTCAGAAAAAGTGGGAGGCCAAGCCTGATTGCTATTTTCTGCCTGGTGTCCACTTGTCTCAAAAATTATTACACACAAGAGGTACAAGAGTTAACCAGGCTGCACAGATGCAGCATTTGTCCTAACATCCTTTCCCCTGGCAAAAGATGGCAATAGGCAGTTCCATTGTCCTACTAGAAAACAAGGAGGTTTGATGGATGTAAATAACATATCACTGTGCTGTGGTCACTTGCATCTCTGTCTGTGCAAACATGATGAATTGCTCTTAAACCTGTTCATGTGGTTCCAGTGGCATCGCACTTGGAACAGAAACAGAACCTCATCTGAAACTCCTTATAAAAGTCTACACACCTTGATATACACCCAGGAAATTGGCAATATAGCACTGGAACCCCAAGGTGCAGCACTGACAGTACCCAAAGAACATGCATCCTTATCCGGCTGTATTTTGATGACAGGGTGGGTAGGCAAGTAGGGAGCCAAATGTTTCTTCCTAAAACAAAAACATTGATTATAGAACTTAAATGAGTGTTCCTGTGTTACCATATCTGGACAGTTTCAGCAGTAGTTTCTCTTCACCTTGCTTCCAAACACAGTCCTTCAAGAAGTGTGGTCTATGTCTTCAACAAAGTTTATTAACATAACAGGTGCCAACAGAGGATGGCACTCAGTTTTCAACCTATCACAAGATATTCATGGAGCTATCCAAAGAAAACTTATTTTCTTGAAACAAGTAAGATTATTTTCTTTTAAGGAACTATGAATGCTCTACGGAATAGACTCACATAGCTCATGTTCCACTTCTGCTTTCTGTATGCACTACATACAGTATCAGCCCTCAAAGTCCACAGATCATCTCTGCATTTACTCAGGAAATAAATTGCTGAGGGAGCTCTACCATGCACACTAAGAGGCCAACATGGAAGTCAGGTTTTGAGAACACAAGTGAACATCACCATTCATGAGATCAGCACATGTCTATGCTGGAGAAGGACAGAAGTTTACAAACAAAAGTACCCTTCTTCCACTTGCAGCTCTGTACTGAAGTGAACCGCCAACCAAGATTCACTAAGGTAATATATATATATATTTCTTTAAGGAAAGGCTATTAATATAGAGATACTCACACTCCAATTGGCCCCATTCCAGGCCCTCCTCCTCCATGAGGAATGCAAAAAGTTTTGTGAAGATTTAAGTGAGAGACATCAGAGCCGTAGTCTCCAGGACGACACAGGCCCACCTGTGAAGGGAATACTCTGTTTCAAAACCTTCTTCATATGCCATTTAAGACCTATTAATGCATTCAAGGAAAGCATGTTGAAAAAGATTGTATGTTTTTATGTTTATCTTTATCATGATGCATCATGAAACAAGAACTTGATGCAAGCAACTTTTTGCTTAATTATGTCTGCAAAGAATGTCTTTGATAAAGGTTAAGCAGACTAAGCCAATTTCAATACACCTTACAAGACATTTCAGGGCACACCAAATATAAGATACTTACTTTCACCATCTAATTTTTATCCCTGTTCTTGCAAACCTCACCTCCTCCCCCAAGCACCATGCCACCTTGTGAGGAAGCTGTGTTATGGTCTGAAATGAGTACTGCTGTGCTATTTTTATTCCAGGGACTCCCAGCTGTAATAAATCTGCCTAGGAGATTTTTGTACCTGAGCATTCATATTTGCTCCGTCTAAGTAAACTTGTCCTCCGTGTTTGTGAATGAGGTCACAGACATCTCCAATCTCCTCTTCAAACACACCGTTGGTAGAAGGGTATGTGATCATGATGGCTGCCAAGTTCTCTTTGTGCTTGTCCACCTGGAGGCAGGGAGAGGGAGAGAAAAGGTCACGGAAGCTCCTAAAGCTTCTCAAGATTTTTACAAAAAAAGCACAACTGAAGTCCTCAGGTGTTTTACAGGAGGGAAACAAGTCTATCAGCAGATAATCACAGTAATTTATGGTCAGCAAAGTGTACTGGGTTCCTTCCCTCAGCAATGCGTATGGAAAAAGAGTGTTTTCTCAATAAATCAGAATTTCAAATTAGGGAAGAAGGCATATATACATATATACACACATATAATGGCCATTCCCCCTACTTTCAGCAATACAGTTCTACAACTACTGTAGAAGTTTTTCAAATATGGAAATGTGTCCTGCTAATCCTTTGCATCCCAAGATTCACCTGCAGCCAATCTACCAAAAAAAAACCAAAAACCCCCAAGTTGCCTAGCAACACTTTGCCCAGCAGAGGTGGACTTTAACTTTGCTAAGGGAAGGCTAAATTCAGTTTGAAATACTTCACACTCATGAACACAGTTCCTTTATTTCAACTAGACATGGACCAAAAGGGTCTGCTATAAAAGAGTGTAGAAAGACTCTGAGCAACTCCTGCACCAAAGATCTCAAATGAAAAGAAATCTCACAAATACCACATGGCTACTGCCTAAATGAGCGTGAAAAAAAAAAATTACTTATCATTTCCGAGAACATAAACATTATTATTGCTCTATTTTCTCCTAAGAAAAAACATGATTCAACTGCCAACACTATTACCTTCAGTGAACAAGTGTTCCTACCTTGAAAATTAAAGATAAATAAATACTCACCATTGCTTTTAAATGGGAGATATCAATGCTCCCATTTTTATCCACTTCAATTGGCTGAATCTTCATCCCTGCCATTTGTGCACTTGCTGGATTTGTACCATGAGCAGATTTAGGAATAAGGCACACCTTAGAAGGGAAAAAAAAGCAGGGGCTGAAGTATAACTAGTTAAAAAATTCGTGAAGTATTATGGTCTGCATTTCGCTACATCTCAATATCAGAGTTTCCAAAAGAAATCCTTAGGGAATGTTAACTGGCAAATTGTCTCTTGTACTGAACGATGCAACTTGATTTTTTTTTTAATCCATTCAGGTATCAGCATCAAAACACTCATTAGAAAAGTAGTTTCATTTGCTACATAATCATATTTAGGGCTGCAGTTCCAGACTATTATTTCAGATACTCACATTTAAAGTCCTTTCGTCCCACTCCACCTTTTTTTGAAAGACTACTTTTTTTTTAAAGTAATCAGTCTCCACACATACAATGACTTGAAAGGAAAAACTAATTCCAAATTTTCCACAACAACTTCAGCTGACTTTCAAAGCGTTTTCTTGTGTATTCTACTCCAAACAAAAATTTATTCTCAAATATTTGGGCTGTAGATAAGAAGTTTTAGACAGCTACTTACATGCTCTATACTGTTAATGTAAAAAGAAAATAAGAGAAATACTTAAATAAATGTAGGCTCTTCTTAGTGACAGGAAAATTGAGGTCAGAATATATCCAGACATTTGCTAGGAATTCTACCCCTTCTAAAGACAATATATTTTCTCTAAAAAAACCCCAAATCCTTTGCTTCTATTCAATGAGGATATTGAAACATTTGTCTATTATAGTTCTCTTGGAAAGATTTAACTCAGTTTATTAAATTACTCAGACTTAGCTTTGTTAAATGACTGTAAGGCAATTTGTTTTCATGAGAAACTGCACGATGGTTCACGGAACTTACTCCATAAAGATGCTGAGACAAATGTTAATGACTTCAGAACATAGGAAACACAGTGCCAGCCCCAGTGCCAGGAAGCCCCACGCCACATCTGTAGCCATTTTAGCTGCATAGCAGTAATGTAAAGCGGGTTGAGATGGCCACCCAGTCCCGCTGGGTACACATGTTATTGATCAGGCAACAAAGCAGAGAGATGAGATTTGTCAGTTCATGTCCATGCTTCTGTCCCACAAGAGGGCACCACATCCCAACAAGGCCAACTGCAAGAAGCTTGAACTGCTGGTTTAGTTACTTTCTGCAGCCCAGGAAAAAAGGTCACTTCAGCTGAAACGTCAGCATTTTGTGGGCTTTCTCATTTTATTTTTTTCCCAAGAGTATCTTTATTTTACTGTAACATTTGAAATCTTTAATGTGTGTGTAACTGCTCTCCCTCCTGTGCAGTCAACCTCTGGGTATTTTGAAGCACAGAAGAATCACAGACACTCACAGAAGCCCAAGGATCTTGCACAGAATATGAGCAACAGCAAACCATATATGGACAATAAAAAGACAACTGTCAGAGGAATAAAATTTTAACCTAATTTCACTTCCCCTTGAGTAAAACTACCCACAAAACAAAGCTCGTAATTCTGAAGAGTGGCTGATTTCGAAGAAGTTTGAGGTGATCTGGATGCAACAAAGAAACAACAACTAAGATAACACTTAACTATTTAATTTTAGGTAGTTTCCTCCCATATAGTCTATAGTTCCCAGGAGGTCAGGACAACAACTCTTTCATTTTGAGAAGGCAAGTAAGTCCCAAAGCGAAGGATATAATCAGGTTCAGAAAATACAGATGTTATTGCACCAAGGACTTTCTTCCTACTGTTTAAAGCCAACTCTGTGAATGTGTGAGAAAAGAAGACCTAACTAATCTGAGATTTCCAAGTAGTTTTTGGTGTGGTCCAAAAACTGTTCCTAAACTAACTTCCAAGGGAGTAAATGGGAAGGTTCATGTGGATAAATATTTCATGGAAACACAGGAAAGACATGAAAAGATCCAGTCAGTTTTCACTGTAAAGAAAGGTCATCTTAATAGAATATTAAATATATCTGTGCTGGTTCTTTAGCATTTAAAATTACTCATAATTGAGTTTATAATGGAGACACACAGTGAAATTCCCAATATCGTGTTAATATCAACCAGATCACTAAAAGAACTGACTGCATAGTTCAAAAAAGGACCCATAATCCAAAGCAGCAGCAATCAAAAATGTATATACATACTGGAACCAGACTGATCTAGAGTATTACATAAGAAAATAAATCTTAACAACTCAAATGTGTGATCCTTCGTTTTGAACATATTGCTACTCAAGAGATCTTGCAGTGTTGATGGAAAAGAGCAACTGCATCAAAAACTAGAAAGGGCATAGAGAAAAAGTAAGAGGAATACAGAAGCTCTGAAGATAATCAAAGCTATGAGATGGCTTTTTTGAGAAGGATAGACAAGATGGATAAGGATAAATAAAAACCCCTCATATTTAACACGATATGTCAGCTGTAAACACGGAAGAACTGTTCAACATCTTTCAAGAGCAAGAAAGTGTTAGATGAAACTGTAACATGTCAAGTTCAAAAAAGTAAAGAGAAAGCATTTATTATGAAGAATGATACAATAATGGGTGGGGAAGCCAAAGAATGTTTTCTCTAAGATACTGTAAATACCAGAAGCTTCTTCATAAGACAAGCATTTCTTCCTCAAGCATTAGATTTAATTGTAGAAAAATGCAGAATATCCAGTGCGGCACAGGCGATCACAGCGCAAGAGGGGCCGTGCTTTACCCCCCCGCAGTGCACTGCTATTATCTCTTTTTCAGTCAGAATGCAGTAAGCTTTGGATGCTCAATACTTCCAGTTCCAAAACTCTAAAGGCTCCCCAGCTGAAATGTAGAATACACTTCTCACAGATGTTCCCATCTGGATAGGCACCCAAGGGCTACCAAACAAACTATCCCCTCTTCGATTTGTTGCTGCTCAGAACCTCACTCAAAATAATTCTTCTTTAGAGCCACTCAATAGAAAGGGCTCCCAAGCTGACTGTAACCTGGCATACACATGCATTCTCCAATAATACACAGTGCCTAGACAAGCCTGTGTTCCTTTCTGGGGAAGAGAAAGCTGGTGGGGTCACAGTTACTATGTAATTCACTGCAGCCCCAGGGATGTGACAACCATCTTGCTGTTTCAGTCCCAAGACCCGGATCTCTTATACTTTGGTTTTATGGCAAAACCAGCTTCCCAAATGGTCTGGATTATTTTTGCCCCTCCTCAGATGATTCCAGTGTGGCTGTGTTGCCCCACACAATGGTGCCTATCCCTGTATTGCAGGTGATCAAGGATTTCACCCTGTTCCAAGGCAGTCTGTATCAGTCAAAGACTGACAGGTAGGTAGAGATGTGCTTCCAGCCCTGGGGCAGTCAATTCCAGATGTACTGGGCACACTGCCACAAACTGCCAAAAACAGAGTGGCCTAGACTCTGCTGCCAAAGGGATAAATAAAAATGCTTTTGCAGCATCAGTTGTGGCATACTGCTTGGCTGCCTCTGACTCCCATTTATACTGGAGTTTTGGCTTGTCACACATGGCAGCACTCACTGGTGGCAGATGGTCCACTGTTAACTTCCACTCACTGTCACAGTTTTTGCATTGGTCTTACAGGACTATTTAAGGGTTATTAATTCTTGCTTATCTCTCTTTGGCTCTTCAGTAGATGAATCAATTTATGGATGCTAACCAGGGCATCTTGGTTGGTGCAATACTGTCACCAGTGCACTACTTTGGTAGCAACCAGCACCTGCCCTTAATTAATGGTTCATTACTTCCCATGGCTGGACACATGTCCAGCACATGCAAAGGTTGCCTCAGAATTAAAATGCCATAGTTATGACTTTCCCTGCTTTGTTCTCCTTTCCCTGAGCTTTTATTATTGCACAAGCCATTATATGGCATAAAATATCCCTTTGGTCAGCTGGGGTCAGCTCTGTCTCTCCCAGCCTCTTGCCCACACCCAGCCTCCTTGCTGGGGAAAGGACAGGGGCAGGGCAGGGCAGTTGGATAAAGAAAAAACACTGACACTCTGAAAACACTGTTCACCAGTAGCCAACAGATCCCTGTATTATGAACAGTGCTTTAACCACAAAGCACAGCACCATATGGGCTGTTACAGAGAAAGTTAAGTCCATCCATGCCAGACACAGTACAATCCCCCTTTCAGGGAGTACCCTTTCTCATTCTCACTGTCTTTAAAAACTTTTAAGATGGTACCCAGGATTCATGAGGGAAGCAAGGAATACTGAAAGCTTGTCACAGGTGAGGATACACAAGCTGATTTCCTTCTAGGTGACTCCCAGCTGCTGGATCAACTTTCCTTTCTCCACTTTCCACCCAAAGCTCTTCCCCACGCAGAGTGTTGACACTTACGGTTCTATGACGTTCTCCTTTGGCATTTAAATAAGCCTTGATTGCAGCCAAGCCTGCATACTCTCCTTGGGCTCCACTGAAAGAGGAACACAAACAGTGTTACACAGCACACAAACCAGAAAGTGCCAGCTCTCTGCCAAAACTTAAAAGCTGTTCAGCCCTAATCCTTACCGATGACTTCAGGCAAGTGTCAGCAGATTAAAAGAAGCACATCCCCTAGATTAAATTACAAAGGACATGCCTTAATTAACAGCTGGATGTAGATGAAAACAGTAGATGATAAAATTTGTGCCACTTTATGTGCTCACACTCTGATGTTAAGTGATGGAGTTAAATGATACATTTCTGCACCTAGCAGGAGACTATGACTGATTATAGAGAGGCAAACTAACACTGAAATGCATAACAAAGTGTACACAATGAAACATAAGAAGTCTTTCAGTGACATCCTAAGTGTAATTTCTTTCTGCTCATTTTGTACCAAAACTGCTAATGGACATTAACAAGGCTGCACTTATCACTCAGTGCTGCTGCATTTATTTCAGTGAGCATGCAGATCCTAGGCATTCTTTAGTCAAATCTAGTGCATCAAATATCAGTTTCAACAAATACACAGTTGGAAGCTCATACAGCTTATTCCTATTTCACATCTTTATTTTTAACTCATAGGAGAATACCAATATCACCACCATTTTACACAAGCAATGGCGGAGAAACTTTCATAGAGAGGAAAATATGGGAAGAAATATTAAAAAAATTTAAAAGATCAAATCCTTGAACTCTTAGAAGACATGAGACAAAAAAAGGTGCCATAGTCTTCAAAAAAACCTAACTATTGCTTTCATAATCTTCCATTCAAGGCAAATTTAATTTTAGAAACTTCTGCTATTTTTGGTTAGCACATTTTCGTTAGAAGTAAGTTTTTGGAATCATGTTTAACTGCTAATATTCAGAAAAAAATTCCTACCTATTTGGTTGGAAGGAGATTTTGTCATAGCCAGTAATCTCACACAGGTCTTTCTCTAAATCCTTGAAAAGCTGCTGATACCCTTGAGCTTGATCCAGGGGCACAAAAGGGTGGATGTTGGCAAATTCTCTCCATGAAATAGGCTATAAAAACAAAACCAACCAAACAAAAAATGCTGTAACAAAATACTTGGCAAACAACTCTGTTTTCTTGTTAAACTCTATGAAGGAAAGAACACCAATCTGGGTGGGAGTGTTGACCTGCTGGAGGCTTGGAAGCTGCTACAGAGAGATCTGGACAGGCTGGATCAATGGGCCAAGGCCAGTGGTATGAGGTTGAGCAAGGTTTAATGTAAACTGGTTGAATGTTAACATTTTAGCTTTTTATTTTGAAAATTGGATTACATATTAAGATCTGATTATTATGAAGAGATTATCCCCAAAGCTTAGAAATGGCTTAGAGAATGCATTTGCTTCCCTCTCTCTTTCTCTCTCTCTCTCTCTCCATCCCCCCCTCTTCTTTTTCCTTCTCAGCAGATCGCCAGGTCCATATTGATGTTTGAGCCATGGGGTAATGTAGAAGCCTATAAGATAAGGTGTCCCAAACACCAACAGCCAGATAGCTGTGGAGTTAACCAAAGGTTGTTGGTTAGAGCACACTGTGTAAACGGGTAAGAAAGCAAAGGATGCAGCTGGAGAAGAGGGCTATATGGAGGTAGAGCACCACTTTCCTGGGACAAAAGTCCTTGTTTTGGCTCCTGGAGATAGCCACAACACAGTACAACACAAGTGCAGGAATTGATCCAGTAGGGGTAGGGGATCAAGAGCACCAAAGACCTCCAAAGCCCTATGGCCCATTTCCAGAAACATCTAGAAGAACATGCTGTCCATGATAACTGTTTTGCATAGATGGCAAGAAACTTATCTCCAGGGTGGGGAAAACTTATCTATGAAAAGATGTCCCCAAGAAGTCTGAGTGCACATGCGCCCCAGGACCCTGGACCCTCCATCAGCTGGATCAACGCTGGATCAAAATTAGTGGTCATTCTTTCTTTGCACTTTCTTCCACTATTTCTCTCTCCTCTCTAATTTCTCTCTCTCTCCTCTTCTCTTCAACCTATCCCTTATTCAAAACACACCACCATGGGCTTCTGCTAGAACATAAGAGACTAACACACCAATTTCCATACCAAGAGTATGATTTAAGTATGTAAGTTTCTTTTGCGGACCCTCTGATTTTTGTTGTTCCTTTTTGACCGTGAGCATCTGCGAATCTTGGGTGCTTGCTTCCCCTTAAGGGTGGGATGCTACAGTTTTATTATTTGGGGTCACAACGACCCCAAGTAGCACTACAGGCTGAGAGCAGAGTGGCTGGAAAGCTGCCTGGAGGAAAAGGACCTGGGGCTGCTGGTTAAACAGCAGCTGAACATGTTCCAGCAGTGTGCCCAGGTGGCCGAAAGGACCAGTGGCATCCTGGCCTGTATCAGTAATAGTGTGGCCAGCAGGATCAGGGAAATGATCTTCCCCCTTACTCAGCACTGGTGAGGCCACACTTCGAATCCTGTGTCCAGTTCTGGGCCCCTCACAACAAGAGAGAAATTGAGGTCTCAGAGCATGTCCAGAGAAGGGCAACAAAGCTGGTGAAGGGTCTGGAGCACTTATGAAGTCTTATGAGTCTGAAGAGGAGCAGCTGAGGGAGCTGGGGGTGTTTAACCTGGAGAAAATTAGGCTCAGGGGGACCTTACTGCTCTACAATGACCTGAAAGGAGGCTGTAGCAAGGTTGGGCTCAGTCTCTTTTCTCAGGTAACAACCGATAGGACAAAAGATTAAGATTGGATATTAGGAAAAGTTTCCTCATAAAAAGGGTTAACAAACATTTGAACAGCTTCCTCAGGGAACTGCTGGAGGCAACATCCCTGGAAGTATTTATAAGATATGTAGATATGGTGATTAGGGACATGGTTTAGTGATGGACTTGACAGTGACAGATTAACAGACGGATTCAATCTTAAAAGTCTTTTCCAACAGAAGTGATTCTATGATTTCCAGTAAATCTATTTTGAACATTCAGAATACACTTAAAAATCCTTAGTTTCTCCTATTACATCACTTACTCTTACACAGAGCTGTAGGATCACAAGCTAAACAGAGAGGGGTTGTGCGGAATAGTACCTAACATTTTGTTGCTACTAATTTTAATTAGAGGGAATATACAAGACAGAAAACAGTGAAAAGAAAGCAAGAAGGCATTGAGAGAAGGGGGACAAAGGAAACCTAGTGAAAGATCAAAGTTAGAATACAAAAGGGAGAGAGCAGAGGAAGCTCATTCAGAGTCAAAAAGTCATTTGGTACTCAAACAGCCTGGCTGCTATCAGCTAGAAAAATTAAGATATCTGGGTACTCTTCATCTGGGGAAAAGGTGGGCCATCCTAAGAGCAAAATGAAAACAAAGCATGAATCAGTCAGTCCCACCTGACTTTTTCCATATTTTGGAGTATTTGATTTTAAGATTTGTAAAGCAGACAGAATTAAGTACTGCAACACTACATGAGGGAACAAGACTGTGATATCTCATTCCAAAAATTATTTTATTCAAAATGGAGTCCCTAAATCCACTCACTCTCTTACTGTTGCTGTACTCCTACTCGTGCTTTTCACAACTTTTTTCCTGGCGGAAATAGGAGAGGATGACTAGTTACTCCAGAAACTACCTCCTCAGCTGGAGTACTAACCAACAGCAGTCTTCTCTACAACGCCACTGGCTAGATAGTTTACTCATGTGGTCTCAACTGAAACAGTATTATTGCTACTTACTGCAAGTTCAGCTGAACTATTGAGCTTCATTGTGCAGGACCCCTAAAAACACAAACACACTTATGAGTATTTATTGAAGTACATAAAGGCATATGTAATTACCTAAATTTTTCTCTTTTTGGTAAATACCTACCAAAGGAATCATGCTGTGAACAAGGGAAATATCTTTGTTTTCTAATCTTTTCATGTACCGCACGATATTTGTCTCAGAGTGATAGCTGGAGAATACAAAATGTAGTGATAAGGCAAGCAGATTAGCTATACCAGCAGCTAACATAGGAAAAAACATAAATAAAAAAGTAAGACTGAGGATAGCTATTGATATATACTAGAACTGGCATTTTAAGCTTGCTAATAGCAACATGGATTAAAAATGCCTATTACCATCTCAGAAATGCTATCAGTAAATATGGAATGTAAGGGCTTTAGTAAGTCTGCTGATACTACATCCTCAAATAATAGCTTGCACAATGTACCAGATTAGTGGAAAAACACATTCCCAATGTGACCACGAGTACTGCTTTGCTCATTTAAAATGAAAAAGATACCTAAAAATGCTACTTAATAGATTATTTCAGAGTAAGGAGAGACTATATGAATCCAGGTACAAAACTGTTCTCAATTGACTCCACTACTGCTTTTGAAAGGAGATATTTTTAGATAATACCAGAAACCACCAAAAACAGAGCAGTTTCACAAACCTGTTGAAAACCTGGTGTGTCAAAAATTTGGAAGTTCTCTTAAATGGGGTGCTAAGGATGCCTTTGGTTTCCTCGCCCATACCCTCAGCAATCAGCTCCTTTGACACAGAGAAACAGGGAGTTAAATACTTTAATGGAAACTTATCTTTTCATAGTCACTTTCCATCAGAACTAGCTTATACTATCAGTTTACCTTGAGATTTAGTCAACTTTTAAGGTAAAACCCCCAGTTTTATCAGCATACATACTTGTGTATATCTAGCATCACAACAGCATACTAAAAATGGCTACAGATGTCTCAGTAGACCTCATCTTGTAAGTATTGCTGCTAATTACTGATGACATGCAACAGAAATTCTAGTGGGAAAGGAATAATTGACCACCATGTCCTAACCCTCATGAAAGAAGTAATAGCCTAAATGCAAGGAGTCCAAGCTGACTGGAAGAACTAAGTGCCACAACCAGAAAATGGCACTACATAAATCCTTGTTGTCTAACACTGCCTTTTTCTTTAAGAGAGGATCTGAAATACTCAGTATTTAACAAATGGTCATTATGTAGACATCAAATGTCCCAAGAGCACTTTTGATTTTCATTAAACTTCTGAAACATTCAGATAATTTAAACTGTATGATCTATTATGTACTTACAGAAGACGACTCACAACCAAAAATCCATAATATGTCATCTAGGTCTTTCTCATTTACAGTTTCATCAAGTGATACTCCAAGCTATAGATAAAAACAACAGTAATTACTCAAAGCTGTTAATTCTGGAGGCATAGTACATTTGTTCTGGTCAAGAAGAATATTCCAGAATCACAGGAGGAAAAAAAAAAAGGGGGGAAAAAATCAATCTACCCAACAATATGTAAATGTCACTTAATTTTACATAATATACATAAATTTATTTTATTTACGTAACATTTCCCAATTCCTTCCTTTAGCCAGCTAAACCATCCAAACCAAAACCCACAAGCTTTGAGACTTGTGATCTCCCTTCTAATGCTTCTAAGACTTTTCCACTTAACAGGAAAATTGCCCATTTTGCTATGACACCCCCTCCCCCCATCCCAATTTACAGAACACATTACACTTTGCCAAGAGTCCTTAGTGCCCAAAAAAATGTGGTTTAGATGTCAGTCTGTTTTTAAACACTGCCACAGGACAGGAATTCTGAATGTCACCTTTTATTTCATAATTTAGTCTTAGTCTCTCCACTCTACCTGTTAGTAGCATATCTGACATGAAACAATTAGATAATCTTTTTTAACAGGCATAAAATGAAAATACAATTATTATTTCTGGAAGTGCATCACTTAACGAGTTAATTCTTTATATTATCTTTATAATTGACTGACATATCTGAGCGAATTACAAGGTCTTAAGTAATTTTGTTCTGTTTACCACATGCAATGATTAGAAACTTAATGAAGAAAAAGTCATACTACAAAATTTCTGAATTTATTGAAGATTTAGAAAATTGCTTACTCGGCCATCACTATAAATCCGAAAATTTATCTTTCTAAGAGCTGCCCTGTCCAAAACCTCTTTGACCGAGCATCCACATGTGATCGTCAAGGTATCAAAGAACAGATCATGATGTAGTTTATGACCAGCTCTCCTGAGACCTATAAAAAACAGGAAATTAATTCTCTCATATGTATACTGTATTGCTTGCTCACACAGTAATTGAATAACTACACCATCTATCTATCTCATTGGTAAATGCTTTTACATAATAAAGCAAAATATTCCCCTCAGGTAAAGATCAGCAGAATCACCAGCTTTTTAGTGAAATGTCACTGTGTATGAAATGCACCTAAAGCACATTCAGATCTAATTAATAATACATTAATAATGAGTCTTGGCCAGATCCTTCTGATACATCAAATCTGTAACATATACAGCAGCAGAGTTGGTATATAAATGGAATAAAGACAAAATCATTACACTGGGAAGAAAAGTTATATTATGTGAATGGACATTAACTGCCATAGAGTTTGCCATAATAAAGTTTAGAGCCTTAGTGCTTTTTACAGTAGCAAAAGGTCTTCCAATTAAACTGGCAAATAAAGCATGAATATTTTGGTAATAATCCTTTAATTCCAAACATTCCAGTTCTGTATAGCTCCTTCTGACAGCAAGTATAGTCATACCAGAGAGAAAAAACCTAGCAGCCCACATAGCCTAGATGCCGTCATTATTTGCTGCTCTGGATTCTGTGCTTTTGGTTAGCTGTTAAGTTTTGGGATTTCAGCATTCATAGCAGGTACAATACTCCACCCAATTTAACTGAAATGTTTCTATTGCTGTACTATCATCTGTTACCTTCTTTTGCTATGTTATTAATACTCTGTGCAGATTTCTGTGTGTAAACTAGAATGGTCCAGTATGTGAAGGAGCAGCTGGCAAACGGCATTTCAACAGTATCGTGTAGACACTTGCTCTGTAGTCTTCTGCTAGTTTCCCAAGGAAACAGAAGCAATGCCTGAAAGTTTGTATCACATAGATATCTAATTCTAGGATGTCATTATGAGAAGTACAGAAAAACATCGGCAGTGAAGTTTGCGTCAAAATGGGTCTCTCTCCAGTTCAGAGAACACACATCAGCTGGCAACACCTCCCCCCCCCCAAAAAAAAAGTATACATAAGAAGATGTATTACTTAGAAAGGGATAACAATTTTAGAATAGTTTCTGTAAACATTAAATGCGCACCTTCAGCCAAGATTAGAGTAGCATTGTGAACCCGTCTTGCAATATGCCTTAATCCATCAGACCCATGGTATATACCAAACATGGCAGACATATTGGCCAGAAGAGCCTAGGATCCAAATACAGTTTAGGACATTATTATTGTTACCGTTCCTGTTAGCAAAGATTACTTCATGTTAGTTTAGTGGAATGTTTCTTTAGCACCAGAGACAACCTCATATGCTCAGCCGATGTTATAGCTGATTATGTGTTGCCTACAAAATAAAAGGAGGGAAGGGCAAAATATTTTTATGAAACTGTCAGCACTGATTATGAATTCAATGCCCTTTGAAATGTAACTGTGCTAGCAATTAACATGTGCTTAAATTTAACTACTGCAACAAAGATGTTTGAATACTACCAAGTCAAGCCACTCTCGCAGAAACCCATTGTTTAGTAAGGGTACAAAAAAATCACGGCATATGACACTGATACTAAGTAATTAAGCTTGTTTTAATATTAATAAACTGTCCTCAAAATTTGGCACAACGTTAAGAGCATAAGCAAAGCAATGGTAGGAGCAAAAAAAGTTATGACCTTTCCTGGTTGAAGGTCTGTGGAGGCATGCTGAAGGTGATTATTTTGGATAATTACTTACTTAATCATGGTGGTTTTCTGTAAATATGTCTCTTTGGTGATGTAACATTTTCATATCAAATCACACAGACAAAATTATAGGTTGTGACAATTTCAACAATGAGTTTTAGATTTTAAAAATTTATTTCTCTTGCCTTGACTGGGAAATTTCAGATCACCGGAATTCCCTGCTATTTTATTATGAAATCTGTCTCATTTACAACACAGCACTACTCAGTAATGTTCATCCTACAAGACAGACGGATTCATGACACTGCAGGAATTGAGGACTATGCTCTGTATTAAAGGAAACATATACTAACTCTCTTTTCAAGCAGATTCATTTTTCAAAGGACTCAAAACAAATGCACAACAACCAGAATATTTCGATGTCCTTAATTTTTCTAGTGAAACTCCCAAAAGTAAAGCTTTATTGCTCCCTCAAATTGTTCAACTCGATTCTAGCACTGAAAATGAGGCAGTACAAATTACCTGTGCTGTGCAGATGTTGCTGGTAGCTTTATCCCTCCTGATATGCTGCTCGCGTGTTTGCAAAGCGAGTCGGTACACTTCCTTTCCACTTGCATCTCTAAGTTACAATCAAAAATGTTGCTTCTGTTACTTTAAAATTGCAGTAATTTATGACACTAGGCTTTATGCTTTTTTTTATAGTCTGAAACTATTTATCTATCCTCAGAGACAGAAAGGTGCTGGAGAGATTAGTGCATAAGTCAGGACAGCTGCGACACCAAACAGCAAGACCGAAGTCTCTAGGTTTCTGTTTACATCATGGCTGGTCAGGTAGACTGCGCAGCTTAGTTTACCAGTGGTCCACCCAGAAGAACCTTGACAGGGTGGAGAAGTAGGATTACAGGAATCTCATGAAGGTCAACAAGGGAAGTGCAAAGTCCTGCACCTGGCAAAGAACCCCATGCACCAGTACATGCTGGGAGCTGCCCAGCTGGAAAGCAGCTTGGCAGAAAAACTCCAGCAGTCCTGGGGGACATCAGATTGAGCATGAGCCAGCAACCTGCCCGGGCAGCAAAGGAAGCAAATGGTATCCTGGGCTGCATTAGGGCGAGTGTTGCCAGCAAGGGAAGTGATCCCTGCCCTCTCTTCAACCATGGTGAGGCCTCACCTGGAATGCTGTGTCCAGTTCTGTGGTCCCCAGTGCAAGAGCAATACAGAGGAACTGGAGAGAGTCCAGCGAAGGACCACAGAGACATAAAAGAAACTTGGCCACCTCTTCTATGAGAAAAGGCTGAGAGAAGAGTCACGGAGGACATCACTTAGGTACATAGGTACCTGCAGAGAAGGTGAAAGTGGATGGAACCAGGCTTTTATCAGCAGTGCCCAGGGACAGGACCAATAGAAATGGATACAACCTGAAACATTGGCGGTTCACTCTGAACATGAGGAAACGCTTTTTCGCTGTAAGGGTGACTAAGCACATGCATAAGTTGCTCAGAGAAACTGAAGTCTCTTTTTGTGGAGATGTTACAGACACCCGGACACCAGCCTGGGCTACTGACTCTAGGTTGAATCTGACCCAACTTGAGCAGGGGGTTGGACCAGATGGCCTTCAGAGAACCTGTCAATTATTCTGTGATCTTGTGATCTAAACCTTGAAAAAATCCCTGGCAGAAAGATGCACTGAGGAAGTAACAGAGCTTTTATCCATTTTAACTTTTTCTTTTCCAACTTTCTTGAGATGCAAAAAGATGAGGAAAAAATACGACTATATAAATTAAATATTTCTAAGCCTTACCAAACAACTGTGAATGTTTTAGTTATTTTTTGTTACTGAAGTACTTCTCCATTGCTTCTACGCCAAATATGCAATCTTTCCACAGACAACTGCTTTGTATTCCAATTATTACGAGTTAGACATTTTGTCAAAATACACAATACATCACCAACAACAAGAATCAGAGGCAAGATTTTGCACATTATTTCTCTGCTTTAAGTGAGACTAAAATTTACTCTAAATTAAACTCCTTCTTCATTATTTTGAAGGTTCACTGAATTTTCTACTTCTTTCCATTTATGTTTTGTAAGACTAGATATTAGAGAAAAAGGTATAACAGTACAGAATAAATGGAATAGGTTAGCTTGCAAAGCCTCATGCCATCACAATGAATCCACTCTGCTTTTGGTTATCTTTTCATCCCATGTTGCCACAAGCCTTATAGACAGTTCAAGCTTCATTCCACACAAATGGAATTCTTGAAGCTTGCTTCCTCAAAACTGAAGGTAATTCCTATTCTCAGAGTTTTCAAGAAAAACGTGTTTGGTACAGCACCATGGTCAGCTGTTGTCCAGCACAAGATGGTCACAGCGAGGTTTATAATGGTTTCTTATGCATTATTAAGATCTCTGAGGGGAGACTTTATTGCTCCCTCAAAAGGAAGTTTTAGTGAGATGACTGTTGGTCTTTTCTCCCAAGTAACAGGATGAAAGGAACCAGCCTGAAGTTGTACCAGGACAGTTTAGGAAAAAGGTTTTCCCAGAAAGGGTGGTAAAGCATTGGAACAGGCTGCCCAGGGAAGTGATGGTGTCATCACCTCCAGAAGTGTTCAAAACACATGTGGAGATAAGGCACCAGAGGACATGGTGTAGTGGTGAATAAGGTGCTGGGTTGACAGTTTGACTTGATGGTTTTGGAGGTCTTTTCCACCTTCTGTGATTCTATGATTTCAATTTTCGCTGAAGGCAAGTGATGGCAAAGGGAGCCCTTACCTTGTAACGCCCACCATCCTTCCTGGCATCATTCTCACTAGATTTTCCTTGACAGCAAAGAATGCCGCGTGGGGTCCCCCATAGCACAGTGGCACACCAAACCTCTGGGAGTTACCCAGCACAACATCCACCCCAAACTCTCCAGGCGGTTTCAGAATACAGAGAGCCAGCAGGTCAGTAGCACAGCAGGTGAGAGTCTGAGAACAGAAATGCACAGAGCAGTAAGCCTTTTTTCTGAAGAAATGGTGCTTACATGGGAGTTAAATTTTTAAATACGGCTTCAAACAGTTCCTTATCACTTGCACAGAGCTGAAGTGCATTGGTTGTAATGGTTATCAATTGGGTGGAACTGAGACATTATGTCACGTAACATTTAGTTTCTATGAATATGGCATCAGATTGTTATCACGCAGATCAATAAAATTTACTTTACCCCATTTTGATGAGCTCTCTCAACAAGTTCGGAGAAGTCTTCAATCTTCCCTTCAGTATCTGGATACTGAAATAACACTCCACTGACATCCTTTCCACTGAAATCCATCTCATGGGGTAATTTGAGCTCAGTAATAACACCTGTATAACTGGAAACAAAAATATGCAGAAGGCAACATATTCATACCACTTCTTACCTTGGAGTGATACTTAATAAGATGTTTTCATGGACTTATATATTACTTTTTTCTTTAAATATAGAGAGTTGAGCATGCCTTGCAGCACTAAACTTTGAAAAAGTTTCATGTCATAGTATATGCTACTGAAGATAATAATTGCATTTGACGTCACCTTTAGAAATATGGAGCAATGCAAAGCAGATGAAGCAAAAGATACTTGATATCAACACTTTGCTGCTTTAACATGTTTAACTTTGAGAACTAAGTCACATTTCTAGAGGATGGTTACTGCAAACTGTAAACTTAAAATGGATCTAACTTTCATTAAAAGAGAAGATTTGCTATCTGGAGTAATTAATTTCCCAGTAAAAAATAAAAGACCAGACTGAATTCAACAAGCAAATGTATTTGTGCAACAAATTAGGAGCAAAATTAAATATTTTATTTTTAGCATATTTTTAGTCTTTTTTTAAAGGAAATCAATGGGAAACTACAAGCAATGCCAAATGATAACATTTCTGCTTCTACCTTGCCGAGAAAGCATAATCTTACAGTCCAAAAATGTTAGGTATACGGTGAAGAGGCACAAATGAAAAATGATTCAAATGTAAGTGAAAAGATATGGTGGAAAATTGAGAAGAACATTACTTTGCTCTGGTTTGAACCACTGCTATAGTTTGTGGGTGGCATCGGGCATCTACATAGAACTTCCTTCTTTTGTTGTGTCTGTTGAAAAAAAGGAAAAAGAAGGGTTACATATCAAGAATATAGTTTCCCATGGAAATAATATTAGCTTGTTTTCTGCAAGTGTGTTTTACTATGTTAAAAGGCAGTTGTAAATATTGGTTGTTATAACCAGACTAAGTGTAAGATTGAATGAAGGTTCTGATACATTTAAAATAAGAAAGTTCATTTCAGACACTCAAATGAGACTCATACGTGACAAAAATTAAGACTATGAAACAAAACAAGAAGTCACTTTCAGAAGCTGTGGGAATGGCTCCACACACATACTCTTTTAAAGGAATACAACTGTGGTCTTCAGTACAGATTTTCAATGTTACTCTGAATAAATAAACATGAGCCATCAAAGTAGTTAAATGGAGATTGAGGAGACGTGGTATCCCTGACCACAGCAGTGGGGTTGGAACTAGATGATCTTTAGGGTCCTTCCATGCCAAAGCATTTTATGATTCTATGATAAGACAATTCACTAGTTTTCTCTGGTAAACACCATTTTGTATCAGACTGAGGCTTTGAACAAGTGAATAGCTACAAAACAGTATCTGCTGTGTAATCTGCTTTCTGATACACAGTGCTACAGTGGCCTTCAATAATTTCTCATATTTTATTTGATTTGCAGGTTCCTTTCAAATGCCTCTACAAAACACATCCTTGAAAGTAGATCTGGATATACCAATAACAATTTCACTTTTGTTAACTTAAGTACCATGTACTTCACCAGTTTTTTAAACTTTTTAAACACTAACGGAAAAAGACAATGCACATCTTCAATTTTCATGGACAAAAGTGAAATTGTTATTGACTCTCATGCCAGAGTCAGTTAGATTATCCGATAAGAGGTCCTCTGCACTCCTCTTAGATGCAATGGCAGGTGAGGGAACCCAAACAACACCCTGTTCCTGCTGCTCCCAGGCCCTTTATAGGGGATGTCAGCCCAGTAGAGACCCATCTCCACAAGCACCGGGGAACAAAGAGGCTGCAAGACAGGTGGGAACTCTTAATTATTTAATTAACAAACAGACACACCCTCTGGGTGCCACTCCCCACCTAGGGAGTAGACATTATGGGATGCATGAGAGAACATTTTGGGATTGCAAGGGCTTCCCATGAGATGCTTAGAAGAAAAAAGTAGAACTAAATGATTTTGGGAGGAATAAGTGTAACAAAATAGGAGTAAGGGGGCAAACTAGGCCAGGCTCATACAAATACTTGGTGGCTGATGCACTTGCACTTTACCAGTGCAGTCTGTCTCTCTTCTTGTTAAATGCCTTTCTCATTCCTTTCATGGGTGAGTGGACTCTCTATTCTCTGTGTGTGTGTGTGTGTCTGTCTGTCTATCTGGGTGACAGCAAATGGAGGCAAACCAAGGAGGATCCACATGTCCAAAGCACAGCAACTGAAGTACCAGTAGTTGGGCTGCTACCACAGGCAGAGCAAGCAGACTCTTTGCAGTATGTCCACGTCTTTCTTTTAATGAGGAGCCCAGAGCTGGACACAGCACTGCAGGATGTGGCCTCACCATGATGAGGAGAGGGAAGGATCCCTCCCTGGCCTTCTGGCAGCACTCCTCCTGCTGGTACAGCCCAGGAGACTGTTGGCTCTTTTGCCACAAGGGCACACTGCTGAACTGTGATCAACATGGTGTCCCACAGGACACCCAAAGGCCATTTCAGCAAAGTTGCCTTCCAGCCTGCCAGCCCCCATCATGTATCCCATATGCCCGTGGTTGTTCCTCCCCCAGTGCAGGACTTTGCAGTTCCTCTTGTTGAGCTTCACAAGGTTTCTATGAGACCATTTTCTCCAGCCTGTCAAGGCCCCTCTGGATGGCACCATGACCCACTGGTGTATCGGCTGGTTCTGCATCATCAGCAAGTTTGCTGAGGAACAGTCTGCCCTATCATCCACATCACTGATTGGATGCAGCGTTGCCCTTAGGGTATGCCATTAACTACAGTCCTCCACCTGGAATTTATGTTACTGATCACCACCCTCTGGGCCCAGACATTCAAGTTTTTAATCTGCCTCATTCCCACCTTACCCAACCATAACTTTCATTTTCTCTGTGGGGATTTAAGGGAGTCCATTGAAGTAGACCATACCCACTGCTCTCCTCTCCCAAGCCAGCCATTTTATTGTAGCAAGTCATCAGATTGGTCAAATACGACTTCCCACTGTGCGAATTCATGCTCGTGATTCCTGATCACCTTCTTGTCTTTTACATGCCTGGAAATGGTTTCCAGGACTGGCACTTGTTCCATCATCATTGAGTAACTGAGGTGAGGCTGGCCTGGCTAGTAGTTCCCTGCATCCTTGTTTCTGCCCTTCCTGAAGACAGGAGTGACATCTGCTTTCCTCCATTGTTGAGGCAGAGACAGAGACAATCAAGAGTGGCCTTGTGTTGATGCCAGGAGGCTCCCTCAGGAGTCATGGGTGCATCACATCAAGACCCTGTGTATGTCCAGTTTGCTTAAGTGTTCTCTAACCTGACCCTCCAACAACAATAAGATTTCCTTGCTCTAGACTTCCTTCTGTCCTTTCTCTGGTCATTAGGTTTCTTAAGGCCTTAGATGTCTGAGTTAAACATTTACATCAAGACTGAGAACTTCTCCGGGAGTTTGGCAACACGGACTATAGTTATACAGTGATCTGCTCACAGTGAAAAGGCCACACTCAACTTCAACCCATTCACCTATGCATTCCTACACATGGACAGATGCCTTCAAATTCCAAAATTACTTCCCACTGTGATTTAACCATATGTTTAAACACAGTACCTGTGACATAACTGCATAGCTTCTGCAGCAGCTGTCCCCTCATCCAGCAAAGATGCATTAGCCACATCCATTCCTGTGATATCACACACCATAGTCTGGTAATTTAGCAGGCTTTCCAGCCTGCCCTGGGATACCTCAGGTTGGTAAGGAGTATACTGGGTAACCCTGGAAGAAAAAAATTCTGAGTTTTGGTCTAAGAAAATAAAGGTGTAACAGAATTATGCCAATATATAACTGAATTATGTCATAGGAAAAATAAATAGTAAAGTGTAATTCACTAACATGAAAGTTTGTTAGAAAAAACTACTTTTTTCTGTTGTTCTGTTCTGTTGCTAAAAACCAACTATTGTTTTTAGACAATTGTAATTTTTTACTGTCCTGGAAGCCTGAGAGTAGTTTATTTTTTGGGGTTGACTTGGCTTCTTACAGGAGAATAATTTCATTTCTCCATTTTGAAAAGAGATTGCTTTTAAAACAGAGGTGTGAGGGCACCATGGAGAAGGGATAGGTTAAGTAGGTGTCAGCTGTGGGAGAACTGAATCAAGACACAATATCCAAAAGAGAATGCTTTATTCAATCATATCTAGGTATGCCACGATCTTTCAATACTGTTTCTGAAGCCTTTTACTTGTCACATTTTCCCCACTCTTCTGGGAAGAAAGGCACTTGTCATTTCATGGAATCAAGCTCAGAAGTGTTCAACTTCTTGTGAAATGACAGTTTCCATATATGTCAGTAGAGGGAAGTGAGACTGATGTAAGTTTAATCCGTTTTCATTTGGCAAACAAAACAGAAGTGGCAACATAAGCAATTCCTTTGAAAACACAGGAATCAAAGCAAAATGCTTCATTGTAACAGTCCAGAAAACAAAGCAGCATGGGTCCAGTGATGAAAGGCAAGAACAGAGGTCAGACTCTTCTCTCACTGCTGGAAATTTGGGCACTGGATTCCATAGTGGTTTGGGACAGACTTTATGCCAGATCGAATTTAGAGTAGCAGCCAGAAACAAGTGGTAAGTGGGAACACTTGCGGCCCTTGTTTTCTAGCAGTGGAAGAAGACAACAGTTTTTTTCTTTAAAAAGCCTAGACTTTTGAAAAATGCTTATGAGTGAAGGTATAATCTTTAAAGAAGCTAAAATCATGTAGTCAATAGACAGTGAACAACAAAGATTTTTAAAGACCAAGGTGGTATAGAGCAAGATGAGAGCAGCATATACATAACTATTGATGATTTTCCCCAAAATTGCAGGTTTTTTCTCTTTTTTAGCCAACTCTAACACTAAACTAATTACCATCATATGACTGCACAGTTCACAAGTGAGACCATGTCCTGGGTTTGCTAATCCAAACAGTTACTTTTTTTTCTCCACAGCTGCTAAGCCCAGTTTGTCAGATAAACTTTTAGTCTGGGAGTATTAAATTCACTTTCTGAATAGGCCCTGCCCACACCATTCTCACCTATAGAAAGAGTTACTCCAAACATCTTTGCATGAACAATGCCTTTTGCTGCTTGAAAAAAGGAAGAAACTCCTCTGTAGTTAACAATTGTGCTTTCTCATTTTACTTCACCTAAGGGCCATTTTTTTGTATTAGAACTTTCAGGAGGAACTAGAATTAAAACTAATACGAGTAAAAGCATTGAGTTTAATTGAAATGCATTAGAGAAATTCTACTCCATATAGTTGGGAAAGTACACTATATTACCAAACAGCATTAATGAAGCTTTATGATTTTGATGTTGTGGTTTTGAATGGTAAATACAGTTGAAGTAAATTTCAGGAAGATAGAAAAAATTCAGTCAAGAAATCTTGAATTCCAGTATTGCCACAAATTACAGTGCATGAAGCTTATCAGTTCCACTGGTAAGGACACCTTTTTACATAAAACCACTTACTTAAACACTTACTTTAAGGTTTTTTGGCATTTTCTAAGCATCTCTATCTTTTATATATTCTACATCTCCACAATTTCTTCAAACAAAATATCTGGCTTTAGTCTGCATTCTGACTTCTGCTTGATTCTATACTACATGGTAAGTGACTTTTGAAAGTAATTTAAAAGCAAACTCTTTAAAAGTAATTATTGCACAGTATGCAGTAATTTTCAGAATGTAATGCATAAGTACTGTTACTAGCTAAGAAGTTTAATAATTTACACTACAGATCTGAAAATTGCAGGCATCGTTGGCACAGGTATTTTATTCTTACATATTTAATGTCTAGGGGCAAATGAGCTGTACTTTGGAGACCTCTGTAACATGCTCCATTGTATGGCAGTAGTGTGACTTCAAAGGCCTTCTTGATTTTCAAGGTCTGATAGGTATTTTTATCCACTTAAGCCCCCAAAATAAATACTGTACTGGTGTGACCTATATGTTAATAACAAGTCTATAGGTATAGATTTCTGAAACCAAATATTCTTCACATCTTCAGTTATTCATATATTCATGGCAGAGCTCAGAACTATTTTGGTATGCTACTAGGGAAAGAACTCAGCACATCAAATGTGAAAAAATGTAATTATTATGTTAATGGGGGGCTGGGAGGATGACTAAGGGTAAAATTAGAGAAAACCTGGAAGTTATATTCACATTCCAACAGAAGTTAGAAGTGGACAGAGATATAAATCATTGTCCAAATGCTTCAAAAAGTTAAAATTCCAAGTTAAATGTGTTGAGTGTACTCTTAACAGAATCAGATATTTGGGAAGACTTCTATGGTAAACAACCTTATAGAAAACCCAGTATGGTGTAGTAGTCTCATTTTCAGCTGAAAATCCATTTGGTTCTAAAGTTTCCTCCTGAAATCTACCCTTTTGCTTCCTACCTTCTCTTAGCAAGTCCAAGTGTCCTACATACTGTGAAGTCATTCACTTTTGTGTTAATAGATTTCTATGAACTTATTCTGTATACCAATGCAAGCTTTGCTCTAACAAATGCCAAGCAACAGAAACTACAAGTTATGTGAGAGAGATAGATCAGAAACAATAAGCCTGAGCTTGCAGCATTTTCCTTGGAGCTGCAAAGTGAAGTGTGTCTGCATGAAAAGTGTTACACAACAAGCAGAGGTAAGGAGAGGTCTGATTTCTTAAACAGCTTCCATAAAGCCTGTGTAGTTGCTTTTGCACATATGCACACAGATATACACCTTTCCCCAACAAATATTTTAACCTTCACTTTAGCCATTCAACAGTTTAGCTTTTATCCATCTAGTTTTACTTTACAGTACACTGCAACAACAGAAATGTGGACAGACTCTCCCAGTTGTTTCATTAACACTATATAATTTTTTAGGATTTAAAAATGAGCAGTTCATGTTGTTCCACTTAATTTTTAACTGTTCTCACTTTGCCTCTATTGACTAACAACCTGTTTTGTGGTACTGTATTGAAAGATTTAGTTTGTATATGTTGCAAAAAGTGAGCAAGAATAAAGCCAAATAAAACTTTGTATAGATGTACTGCATAGGTTCCTGGAGTCCTAACAGTGCAACTTTTCACCAGTTCAAAAATGTGCAATGCAAATAGAGCAAACAAATTTAAAAACAGACTTAGAGGTCTACAGATATGTAGACACACTTATGGTAACCCAAGGTATAAAAAAATATATAATGTCTAAGTATCAATAGATTTTTACACTAAGTAATGTAATCCTTTGGGTGGCTGTTTTTTCTAGTGTGTTTTATATGAATACATATATAAACTTTAAATACTGCTTTTATTAAAATAAAAATTACTCAGTAATAAAGATGACAATTATCATTTTAATACAGTACAAAAAAGGATCTCACTGACTAGTGACACGGAAACTTGTAAACTTAATGAGAAAACACAGAGTATCAGTGACAGTCTGTTTGAAAAAGAGATTCCATATTAGATTTAGCTTTTCCTGTTGCACCATTTTTGAGTTACAGTCCTTTACAAACTGAAATGTCAGCTGGGTGATCAGAACCAAGTACAATATTCTCAGCCTCCTCATAAATGAACAACCATATTAAGGAAGTTTTAGTACCACTCCTGTTCACCAGTGAATGGTTTGATCAGACAAGACCTCACTTGATGGAAAAACATTCAAACACTTGAAGGTTTCTGGTCTAAAAAAAAAAAAATCAAGAAAGAAATAGCCTTTAGAAATTTCTCAAGAGAATAGCCTTTAGAAATTTCAAGGTTTCTTACTTCCTCATAAGAAAATCATGATCAGAGTATTGCATAGTGTTTAACTACCTCCACCCAAATTGCATACACCAGTGGAGGAGGAAGCTGTTTTAAATTTAGGCACAAGTTAGAAAAGAATTACTTTTGTTTAGGAGTTATGCTTCCTTACAGCAAACAAATATTCTTGTATTAGTTCATAATAAACAGGAACTGTGAATAGAAGTCACAAAATCAATAACATTTTACAGAAAAAATGCATCTTCTAAAGTCAAAAGTATTATTTTTTCTTTCTAGCTTCAGCATGAACACTGTAGTTTTGACACAGTAGGATACACATCATTAGCAAATATATGAAAGCCTTAACAAAAAAAAACCACAAAAAAACACACAGGTCTGGGGTATATTTGTCTACATTCATTCATAAGACAAACTTTAAACGTGTATTTATATACATAGTATTTAACAAGAAAATATGGTACATTACCATCCTGCATTCTCCAACAAATTCCGTGCAATGGGCTGAGGTACTGAGCAGTTGTAATAACCCATACCTATGTAGGACCGCCATATCTCGTTCTTGCTTGCAATATTGTATAGAGTTTCAAGGACTTCATTTTCACCTAATTGAAAAAAAAAATTATGTCAGAATGTTAGAGCTACACATAAGGATAACAGTTTTTAACTGAAATGTCTTATACCCCAGTGTAAAAAATACACGTCATTGGTGATGTGAGTATAAACAGCACCAGAATAAAGGGCAAACCAAAACCAGCAGAGATAAAATAGTAAGGTGGTAAAACATTCTGGGAAAGTTTAAATTCTAACAAAATTCTGGATAATGCAACAACTGAGTAATAACAGGGTTTCAACCAACGTGTAAAGAATGGTGAGAGAAACAGCTGCAGACAAATACCTTATGAAGCTCTTCTTGTGCCTTGTACATTTGACCCAGCAGAAACCCATCTTGCACATGCATTAGGATCTACCTCAGCAGGCCCTTTTTATTAGCTAAACCTTGCAACACTGGATGAAGCCATAGCCATGCATAACTGTGATTTAGTGTTTCTAACAGAGTCATATTTGCACAAAATGGGCTCACACCAAGCCCTCAGGAATAATTTCTTTGTATTAAAAAACTATATTTACTCACATTGTCCCTAAATAGTTGATAAAACAGAGCAGTTCTTTTAATTCAATTTTAGTATGCTTCACCAGTTTATTAAAAAAAAAGAGAAAAGAAGTTAATGGAGTGTTTCTAGTTTAAGAAATTCTGAATGAGATTAGCTTTTAAATGAGCCTGCCAATCTAGTTTGAAGGGATTACAACATAATGATTTTGAAGTGTTGAGAAGGAAGGCATTTTCACTGCCTCCCTCCCTCAACCATAGTTTACTCTTTGGTCTTGCTTCTACATACTTCTCAGTGTCCTGAAGGCTGTGCAAAAATCACATTGAGTCAACCTAGTCCTAGCAGTCAACAAATAATGCTACCCAACATCTGCCAAAGGGCAATATCTACAAAATATATTAGTAACTGAGGATGCAGAAAGATGGTCAGTAGACTGTCTTAGGATCACGCAGAGAGGCAAGTCTAACCAACCCAACAGACCTGGGTGGAATTGTACACCAATCCTGCTAGGTAAGGGAAGCAGATCTTTTTTCTTCCTCCCCCTACTCTGATCCCAGGGTGTATTAGAGCTGTATTAGAGCAGTTACACCAAGTTCTGTTCATTCTGCACTTCAACTGGGAAAACAGCCTAATATAAGGCTACAATAATGAAAAGTAGAATGGCTTGGACCCTGGATGTCTCAAAACCTATTTTTCCTCTCTAAGTTACACTAGCAAAAGGGATCAAGTCAAAACGGTTAATACTCTGGAATGTGAGGGCAAGTAGTTATTAGGTTTTGAATTAATTTCTAGTGCAGTCACAAACAAGGACATTAGAACTTTAGCTCTGATTTCCAAATTGCTCAATTTGCTACTAATGCATTCCATGTATAAAGATTATTTTTTTCAAAAATCTTCTGGTTTCCAATTAATTTCTTCCACAGTCACACGTCTCACAGTTATTGTTTTTACTGGCATTCACTTATCATTTCAAAGTTAATTTCTTCTCTGCCTTTTACTCAGTGTAACCATTAGATCTAAGGTATAAAGACTGATTTCTTAATTTCAGTAAACTGCAATTTTTTTTCTGCAGACTCAAGAGTTATATGCTTATAGGCTTGAAGTCAGCAATGTCCAGGGCAAAATTTCTAAAGTGCAGTGAAAAGCTCCATTCCTCAATTCCTCCATTCCTCCCACACAGTTTATACCAGACAGATGCATTGGTTGTTTTTTTTTCAAGTGAGTGTTTAACACTGTAGAGACCTTCCTCTACCACTTGTAAACCCAAAGTTTAATGAAAGACAGTTTGATTGCAGTTTCAGAGGAAGGCTTCTCTTCTTGCATAATTCAAATATCAATGATTTCTTGAAAATGGTAATGAATTTCCAAATGCGGTTGAAGGCAGAAGTTGGCTATCATTTAACTTGCTCACTTGCTCAATGTCACACACAAAAATGCACTGAGTGCGATTTCTGCACTAAATATATACCACAAATACTGTACAATATGCTCAACAGCATTTTCTTTGTTTGCCCAACTGCGTGTTTCTTCCAGAGTCACTTCTCAGCACCTGTAGTGAACAACCACTACATGCAGCCACTTGTTTGTGCTGGAGATCTCTGAAATAAACCTGCTTCCAAACTGATTGAAGGCACAAACCCAAAAGCCTTGCGAGACTGCAAGCAGCTTAGGCAGTAATTATGCTTAAGAGTAGAACCACATCCCATTGAGAATATCTGCACTGAAGATTCTAACACTGAATAGATTTTTAATTATTACATTTTAATGAGCTACCTGTGATGACATTTACACAACTAATTTTATTTATGGTAGTAAAATGTTGGAGGGTACACTCCTCCCACTCCTGCTTCACCTCACTTACCCGGCTCCTTTGGTCACTTATGAAGGCATGGCAGCAGTACAGCTCAAGTATTCATCTCCCACATTTGGCATGCCTCTTTAAAGAGATCTGAGATTCTTCCCCTATGCCTTACACTGCCTTCATCACAGTATGTCTTTAGGAAGTTCATAAGTAACTGCGCTCCTGAGTAGGGAAAGTCAACAGCCCCTGACTTATCTGTACAGCTGGCTTACCTATGACCTAACATCAGTCCATGTAGATTTCATTAATTCAGTGTTTGCTTTATGCTGATAGGGTTCTGAATTCAAGCAAAACTGATGTAGGCAAGGGCGAGAGAAATGTATGTTGGAGTCCTAAGACCAGAGAACAAGGCAATTAAATCATTCTTAACAGTATGCCCCACACCAACAGGAGGGGCTGGAGGAGATGCAACCAGGCTCTTTACAGCCATGAATGCACAGCAGGAGCGTGAGAGGCTCAGGCTGGAGATAAGGAAAGCTGGGCCCATGAGGACAGCCCGGTGGTGGAGCTGTATCTCCATCCTTGGGAGTTTCCTGTTCTGACTGGGTAAAGCCCTCAGCAGCCTGGTCTGAGCCCAGAGCTGAGCCTGCTGACCCGGGTCCCCACCGGCCTGAACAGGACCCTGTGTCTCTGTCAGTAGCCTTATTTTGCACTCCACCAAGCCTAGGTTTCCTCAGGCTATTCCCATAAAGTTATTTCTGCAAGGTGTCTAACTCTTTATTATCTTTGTAAATAACTAATGCTAACATAAAGGCAGATGAATGTAAACCACAAGAGTGATCTTATGTATGCTTAAAATTAATTTTCAAATTCATAATGAAATTGCTAAGTTTCCACAAGAATCTCATGAAACCAAAAACATTGCAGACTTTTTCTGCTATATAAAGTATATAACTTGGGGCATATGTAGTAGAAATGGTGTATTATTGTAAATAATGTATTAATTTCTTTAAAACTAAAACATATGAAGACTAGGATTTCTACAAATTTCAAGATATGTGATTCAAAAAAAAAAAGCTTGAGATATTTTAGATTGTGTTACTGATTTTTTTTTAAATTCTTCCCAGCAATGGGTGAAATTAAGAAGCAATATGCAAAATGGGGAAATCAAATAGAAAGAAAAAATTACTGTACTTAAATAATGGTTGGACCCTGGCCATCACATTCAGGGTTTTTTTTTCCAGTTTTTTGAGACTAAACAGTTAAAATGCCTTTATCATGAATTAATTTTATTGCCTGGACAATAAAAATTCTTTAAGAGCCTTGTTCAGCAAAAAACAAAATTGCCAGCTAAGTCACTGGAGTTGATCTTTATTCCCCTCAACAACTGATTAAAATTGTGATCAAAGACAATATTCAGAACAAAGTATTGATCCTGCAATACTGCTATCTTGTAACCAGAGAAAATTCACTGAGAGTCCCAGCAGTAGTTCTGTGAGTTCACTTCCATATTGCCATGTCTAAAGGTAACAAAGGTAAAATATATCACAAAAATAGTAGTAGGGCGTGAATTGTCAGATCATAAAATGATAACACTTATTTCTCTTAGTGTTTTTGTGGTTAGCACAGTAGAGTTCCTTGAACTTTTGAGATACCTGCAAAATAATATTGTACTAGAGAAGGAGAGAGAGAGAGTTCAAGTTGTATTACTTAAACCTTACAACACAAATGGGAAGTGACTATTTGTCTGATACAATTTTATTCACTTTTTGTCAGATCTTTAAAAAAAAAAATCTAACTTCTGAGATCAAGGAAGCAAGATCTTCAGAACAACTGACGTAAGAAAAAAGGGATTAATTTATTTCTCTCGCTTTAATAATTAATTTGATCTCTGTTTAAATAAAAAAAAAAAATCAGTCAGATTGTATTGAAGCAAACAAGTTCTAAAGAACTGTCACACACATAATAATGCTGTAGGACAGCACAAGGAAAGTGCCTGTTCCAGGTGCTCTGTCCAGCCAGCAACTACAAGATATGGGCAGAAAGCCAACAGCATCCGTTGCCCTGCCTCTTCCTCCTGCTTTCACTCAGGCTACCTGCACTCACCCAGCCAGTCTGGACTGCACTGAAAGGAGCAGACAGCCTGGAGGAACTGAGAGCCAGCAAGGTGCCTGCCTTTCTCTCTTCTACCCCCCTGCTGCCTTTCAGAAGAGCAGCAGCCTGAAAGCACCATGAGGAGGAGCAACATGTGAGGAGACAAGTGCCAATGGTGGTAATTCAGATCCCTGTACTACCTGTGGTAACAATCTGCAGGGTAACAATTACCCCTGCCACAGGCATCCGAAGCTACGGTGTGGACTCCAACATTGAGGAATCTGAAACGACTAAATCAGCTCTAAAAATCTGACTGACATTAGCAGATGATTATAAACTCACCCATAATTAATTTGTAATTGGTATTTTAAATATAAAATCCTACTTAAAGAATATCCAACTACAGAAAAAATAATTAAATTTGAAGATACAAATAGTCTTAATTACAATATGACTGCTTCTGAGCAGTATTGCTTCTAATAACATTTAGACTGGAGACCAAATTGCATTCTTACACAGATTTTAGAAACTAATGTTTATAAATTCTAAAATTTGAGAATGTAACTGGGAATATTTGGGAAAAGAAAATGATGACAGAGTTTGTAGATGTATTTTTTAATTAAAACTTTTCAAAAATTCAAATCCTGAACTAAAAAGCAGAAATACATAACATGCACAAAGCAAGCCTACCCATAACATAAAGATGGACACACAATGGCAGCATTGCAGAGATAACTATGACAGCTATAGACATTAGGTCTGTAGGGATAAAATAAAGAGGATTAATCTTATATAAGATAATCTGTTCTTTTACTTCAAATGGGTCAATCACTACATATGTGCTAAGGCACCTTCAATACCTAAAGAAAAGCTTACTTACTGTAACACTGGGAAAAAAGCTTTGTAATACCAGCTGATCACCATTCAGTATCAAACAGACATCTACCTTTGTTGTAAATATTGACTAAACAGAAGTTACACGCCAAAATTACATTTTTCATCAACTATATCTGCAGAAAAATCTAACTGTAAAAAGTTCCTCTTCCAGAATCAAGCTGAGGTACAGTATTGCACTTTATTGTTAGCGGAAATTAGACATTGTGCCACCACTACTGGCTTTCAGTGGCATGTTTAGGTGATTTTACAATACTGTCAGTGGGCTCATGGCAGCAGACATTTTTAAAGTGGCTCTTTTCTGGTCAGAAAATAGACATAGATGGTTCTGTCATATTACCTACTGAAGAAAGCATTTAATCTCAGAAACCTCTTAGCACGACAAACATTCTTTCTCTCCTTCATCACTGACCACGCCAGTATGGGGAAAAAAATCTGCCAATACAGGAACACTAATAATTATTGCAAAAGAATTTCTAGTGTAGATGCAGTACCAGCAAAGCTCAGTATTTACCAGAATAGCTACTTCATTCATACATAAGCAAAACAAATCACATAATCATTTATGTTAGAGAAGACCTCCAAGATCATCAAGTCCAACCTTTGACAGATCACCATCTTGTCAACTAGACCATAACACTAAGTGCCATGTCCAGTTGTTTCTTGAAAAATTCCAGGGATGGCGACTCTACCACCTCCCTGGGCAGCCCATTCCAAGGCTTAACAACACTTTCAGTGAAAAATTTCTTCCTGATGTCCAATTTGAATCTCCCCTGGTACAACTGTAGGCTACTTCCTCTCATTTTGTCATTAGTTGCCTAGGAGAAGAGACCCTCACCTGGCCTAAAATCTCCCTTCCAATACTTGTAGAGAGTGATAAGGTCTTCCTCAAGCCTCCTTTTCTCCAAGATACACAACCCCAGCTCCCTCTGCTGCACCTCCTAAGACTTGTGCCCCAGACCTTGCACCAGCTTTGTTGTTTCTCTGGATGCACTCCGGCATCTCAATGTCCACTCTGGAATAAGGAGTCCAGAACTGGACATAGGATTTGAGGTGCAGCCTCACCAGTACCTAGTACAGCAGGACGATCCCTTCCCCGGTCCTGCTGGCCACACTATTGCTGATACAGGCCAGGATGCCACTGGCCTTCTTGGCTACCTCGGCACACTGATGGATCATGTTCAGCCACTACTAAGCAGCCCCCCAGGTCCTTTTCCTCCAGGCAGCTTTCCAGCCACTCTGTCCGCAGCCTGTAGTGTGGCCTGGGGTTGTTTTGACCCCAGGGCAGGACCTGGCACTTGGCCTTATTGAACGTCACACCATTGGCCTCAGCCCATCGATCCAGCCTGTCCAGCTCCTGCTGCAGAGCCTTCGTATACTCAGGAAATGTCCAATTAAGATTAGAGGCTTTCTCTCTTGGCATATTATGTCCTTCAGGGAAGTAATGAAGCTTGATTCTTCCACTGAAGAGTAGGTCTGTGCTAAAATGGCTCAGAAAGACAACACAGGTACAAAATGATTGTGCTTCTACTGTATCCAGAAGTTTTATTTATCATCAGTGGAATATGCAATGCCATTTAAAGCAGCTCTTTAATAAAAGCTGCATCCTCAGGATCCTCCCTTTTCTTTTTTTTTTTTACTGCTATTCCACACACCTAGTCGACTGATTTTCAATCTTTTAGGCAACTTGTTACGTTACATTACCAATGCAAGGATCTGCAATACAATCTTTCTTATTGACAGACCTGATCAAAATTTGAAGATATGCATATACATCAAACATACACATCAAATATGCACACTTGAGATGAGGTCTAAAACCCCAAACATAATTGCAGAGACCTAAGATACTCATCTGGATGAGTATCTTCATGGTGTGTGCATGGTTTACTTGGACTGCATGCCTAGTTCTACCTGTAAGCATTGACTTCAATGAGACTTCAGCATAAGCTCAGCTGTGTTTGTTAGTACAAAGGAGCAGCTTCAGCACAGAAGATTTGTTCAGCTGCACTCTTAACTTCTGAAGTCACTATTTTTTTAATTCAAGTTATACAGGCCAGTGGAAATGTATATTTACACTACCAGGAATCACTGTATTACAAATTTTATAAATGCTGAAGGTCACTGAATGACATGTTTTGCATTGTCTTGTCCTGTTCTTTCATTTTAGGTGTGAGTTTGGGGGACAGTGGGTGCAAAATTGTCTTCATACAAATAAAAAGATGTTTAAAATAGAATGCAGTTGTTATGACACTTTTCCAGTTTTGCTATTTCCCTCTAATACAAGGGATATGATAGAGAAATAATGATGCACCATACTTACACAAGAAATCCCACTCTGATGAGTGAACAGTGTTCTCTGTAATGATACATTAACAAGGAAGCAAGTTTCACTTGTCCTGGGCACAAGATGTTCAATGTGACATTGCACAACTTTAAGCTGAGGCTTTTAACTTTTCTTTTGCAAGCTGTGGAGTTTTTTGCCACCAACGCAGTGGAAAACCAGTGATAAACAACTACACAATAACTACAAAAGACAGTTCAGCACATTGGCTGCAGAAGAAAAAAGCAGTAGTGTGCTGAAAAAAGTTTTCTGTACCTCATGCAAGCATCTCTTTTGAAAATTCTCTCTTGCATGCTGTGCAATGTGAGACTCTGCATCACAGTCACATTCTTTCAAAGCTTACTCTAAGGGGACAAGAACAGCATAGCAAGTGGAGCAAAATGCCAGTGAACTAAATACACTGTTAGTTAATGAGGTCCTGTTGCACAGTAAGAACTTGTATACAACAGAATAGCAACTAATACACAGATATGTAGAAGACATCCACTTCAAAACTGTTATGCAAATTAGCATTAGAGCACTGCATCAAGATTTTGACTTCAGTTGACATCACTGATTTAGTTTTCAATAATGTATAACTATTTCAATCCCCCACTGTACTGTATCCCTTTTATGTTTATTTTGGTAATGTACAATCTCATAAGAGTATCATATTAATTAATATTAATTCTTTTTTTTAACGAGAAGAAAGCTTTTTAAGACATAATTATTGGTGAGTAGCTGCATTTAATCCCTCCTACAGACCTAAAACCATAATAACCTTAAAAGGTCTTTTCTTTGAGGATCAGTGAAAATCACTTGTCAGTCACGAAGTACATCGATTAAAACATATTAACCATGGGAAAATATGCCAAGCAATACTTTCAGCAGTCATAAAGACAGAAGGTGAATTAAAGAAGGTGATTAAGTTCCGCTTCTCTACCCAGTTTCTCCCCATTTTAATAAGATGGGAAGTTATGAAAAAATAAAATTCCACTGTACTAATATAGCATTTTAGAAGTAGAAACTTTCAGTCCCTATTGAATCCCTCCTGGCTAGAATCTGTCTTTTCAGGGTCTAGTATTCCTGGCTGTTCATTGTGGTACTGCCTCTCGCTCGTGATGTCATCTCAGAGTAACCAGATTGAACTGGCCAGGAACCTCACCGGAGCTGCAGGCCTGAAGTTTACACTCAAATTACAGCACACAGATGAGCAGTGCAAAAATGCCAGAGAGCGGGATCAAGTTCTCTACAAATCAGACAAAGGATCTTCACACAAAAATGAAGTTAATACTGATGTAATTGATTCCCCTTTCTGAATGGCCACTGAGCTTTGTTAGTTTTAGTGGAATTGTTTAGAAAGGGGGACTTTTAAGCGTTTCTTTCACTTACGGGATTTCCAGCATGATGTTCACAGATATCTCTCAAGATTGCAGTTATGAGGTAGAAATTTTGTGCTGTGCACGCTAACTTTTAAAAACGCTAATATCTAAAACCTCACCAAATCACATCAAGTTTTCTACTGAATTATTGTAGTGTCACAAAAGCTGGATCGAATGTTTTGTATTCCTTAGTTTACTCATAACCCTCAATCAGATGGACTCAAAATGCTGGCCATTAGTCTACTGTGTATCCATAATATGGAGACACGGGTTTTTAGTGTTATTAAAATATGCAGGTTATTGCTGGGGGTGGGGGGGAAGAATAACAGATCCTGCAGACACATAAAAGCTAACAAAAGACAGTGGACCATTTGAAGCTACAGTCCACGCTACGCGGACGATTTTTAGCCACACTTTTCCCTCGGTGCCAGGCTCTTGGGACAAAGTGAAGCCCCTGTAGCACTTGAGCTCCAAAACGAGCTTTTGGGCAATCCCTGTCTGCGTTTTCCTAATGATTTCCAACAGGAGAGCAATAAATGCAGCTGCCGAATTACTCTACCGAGCTGGTCGGCGAAGACAGAAGTGTCAGTGATGGTGCCGCTACGCTTATTTAGGTCAGTGGGAAGATCTGCTCGCTACACGTCTCAGCAGGCACACTGAGGGGGGTAGAGGGTGTGCACCCCAAGTCCCCACCCTCGGCTTCTGGCGGCCGGAAGGGGCCGTGGGAGTGCGGGGGGGCTCCAGGAGCACCCCGGGCCATGCGGTCACTTACAGACGTGGTCATCCATCCTCAGCGGCCTCCGGAGGCGGATGCTGGCTGGGATGGTTTTGTCCATCAGCTCCTCGACGCTCTGCAAAGAGGCGACGGCACGCCGTGGTTAGCTCGGC
>VYXB01007785.1:123666-134184 GCA_013397135.1 Pachyramphus minor | reverse complement strand
GCCCGCCCGCCCCGCCGGCCCTGACCCCCGCCCCGCACCGGGAGCATCCCTGCGCCGGCCGTGCCCGCGGCTCCCTGCGCACACCCCGGGGGACATTTTCCCAGGAAAGAGGGTTCTGGTCCGTAAGAGGCTTGCTCGAATAGGAGAAAAAGGTTTCTGTGTTACTGCAGCAGAGCGTGTACTTGAGTTCGAGTGGCGAGCTTGAGAAACAACACGTGTCACTATCCACAGCTGTTACTGCTGCGTGTCGATGCTTGTGTGTCTGTGAACTTTAGCACTTTTGGTGATGTTACTCTTAGCGAGAGGAGAGGTAACTGGTACCTGCTTTCCCCCCCTCTTTCAGTTCTGTGTCTCTGAGGATATCAGCATAGTTGCAAAGTTGTATCTTTATTTATAAACAGAACTAAGTGTAGCCACGTTGAGGACATGTATTTGCATAAATGTTTAAATAGAATAAGAATGGAAGAAAAAAATATTCCCATGACATATGTTGGTTTCATCTTACTTGTATCACAGATGTACTCTCTATCTTTTGAATTCAGGGAGATAACTGATCCCTACTTCCAAATCTAAAACTAAATTTACTTTGCACCAAAGATCACTGACTCATGCAAGATCTCTACTCCTATAGTAAACTCCTCTGATATAATCTGAGTTATCCTAACTACTCCATTGTGCTGGAAATGTCACTCACAATTTATACCAGTGTGTGTTTGGAGTAATGACTTAAGTCCCTTATTTCAGAATGAGAGAGCCCCAAATTAATACGTTAAACTGAGATGAAGCTCACTTCAAAGTGAAAAGCTGTTTGTTGCGAGGGTTTGTGATATAAATCCAATACTGTCTTTAACTGATTGCTATTAAAGTATAATTAAGTTGTATCTATTGCTTCTTTATAAATATGATAGTAACATGAAGGGAATTAATACTTTGCTGTGACCCTTAACTTGAGATAATATAACGAGAGTTAGATAGAAACATCAGAAAAATACATTAAACCCATGAGATTAACTAATTCTTGTTATAAATTTGTACCGAAATAAGGTTTTTTAAAAGCAATTCCAAAGCCGTTTGAAACAATTTGCAGGTTTCGTCCAAATATTCTTGCAGAATGTGTCCAAGTAATAAGTGTTCATAAAAATTCACCCCATGGCAGGTAATATTGGCATGATATTTCACACAAAATAAGGCAGTGCAGTCAGCTCACTTGAAATGGTAACTTTGATCGAATCATTTCTTTAATGTGAGGTCAGAGTTTTATAGTTGCCTGTAGTGCTATAGGAATTGAAGTCTGAAGGGAAGACAGAAGCATCCCAAGCATCCCAAACCATGCATTGCCTCTCCACAATTCTTCCTCTTCCAGAAGTAACACCAGTTTTAGTTCAACTTGAAATCTATGCTTTGGAGCAGGAAGACTGGAGAGATGATCCAGTGAACCATGTAGTAATGTCAAGGGATGCCCACTTCATCTGGGAAGCACCACATCTGGAGTGGTTTTTTAACACTTTCTTATTCAGAAATTCAGCACACCTGCCTCCTGAAAACTGTATTATGACCTTAAGCAAATCGCAATCTTGAACAAGAGATGCAATAGGAAATGAAACTTAAAACGGTATCAAATGTGAACATTGTTTTAATGTCAAACAACAAAACCTAGCTAATCTTGTAGCTTCAGATAAACCTATCACTTAGAAGTACATGGCCAACAAAACCAGTTGTTTTCATTTCGGAATGTACCTCAGCAGAAAAAAGAAGGTTTCCTGGAAGACAGGATTGCAAAACTGTGTCTTGCTATTATTACAGCAATTTTTACAAAGCTCAGAGATGCAGATGTCTTGGCCTGGTGAGCTGACCATGCGAATTGCTATATAGGGGCTAGGGATGTCAGGTTTGTTAGATAAAGCACAAGACTCTTAAGAGAAGTGCCCTATACCTTTTAGATTAAAGTGACGTGGTATATGTATTGTTTTTAACACTGACATTTTTTCACTTTTTATGAATGGCTTGACTCCAGTCATGATTTAGTTAAAAACTCTATTGCAGTTCTAATACTACTAAGTTTATGGGTGGTGTTGGAACTATAATTCTGCACTCTTTTTAAATCATGGACTACCACATAAAGAAAATTGTGTTGTATTCTTTTAAGGTTCACTTCCACAACCCACAGCTGAAAGCCTATGCCAGCTGATATGCCTCTGCACCACTGTATCATAGAACATAGAGATTCGGTCAGATTACGCTGTTATGTATAATAATAACCTATTTCCGACACTGGCCAGCTACAGCTACCTAAGGAGGAACACAGACTAGGACAAAGAGATGTAGTGATACCAATCTGCAGTACTTCTACCATTAGTTATCATCCTGGGATTTCTGCATTCAGTAGTCCTTAATGTGCTTTTTTCCCCAAATTTATTCAGCTGACCCCTGAACCCATGCAAATTGTTAATGGAATAAATATAACAGCTTACTATTCAAAAGCAGTTGTATAATAATCCTTTCTTCCTTTGTCTACTACTCCTTAAAGAAGAGCACTCATAATGTTAAAGCTATTACTACAAGTGAACAAAACGAATTATGCAGATATCTGTCCTGATCAAGATTTGTTCTGTAGAAATTCCTCAACAGGAGGAAAGTTTTTAGCTGTTTAAATTACCATCTCCATGGTTGTTCCTGCTTGTGGGCTTATACTGTGAAGACTGCTGCCTTTTAATTTAATTTATCACAGTTTTTTTCTCTTCAGTAAATGTTTAATCTGTAACATGATTCTTTGCTTCCAGTAAGATTTGAAAAGTACTGCAGCTGTCATTACATAACGAACAACACAGCTGCTTGTCCACCAATGTCCCCAAGTCCTTCTCCTCAGGGCTGCTTTCAATCCATTCTCCACCCAGCCTGTATTTGTGCTTCAGATTTCCCTGATCCGGGTGCAGGACGTTGCACTTGGCCTTGTTGAACTTCATGAGATTCGCACAGGCCCACCTCTCAAGCCTATCCAGGTCCCTCTGGATGGCATTTCTTGTGTTAACAAATGGCTGAAGAAGGCAAGTGTTTATCGTGCCAGGTATTAGTGTGTTTTCTCAATTTCCTCTGCCAGGAATCACCAAGGTCCTTCTGTTCCCTCAGACCAGGTGTTCCAGGAGTAAAGGGTGATTCCAGGGCATGGTCCCACATGGTCTAGTCATAGCAGGGTAAGCCAGGTGCTGGTAGTAGCATCCATTGGTGGTCCCAGGCAAGAGACGAGCTAGGTTCATTCAGAGCCTCCAGTCAGGAGCAAAAGCAGATGAGACCAGAGATAAGACAGACAAAGTTTCATCTTGATTCTGAAGTCCATTCAGGAGACAGGGCTGAAGACAGTGGGCAATTGACATCTGAGAGACCAGTCCAGGACAAAAGCTAGCGAGTGTGTTGGTCTAAGGTCTATCCAGATCCCAGGGCAGACTAGTCCGGAGCTGAGCATATGGCAAGATATCTGAGGGTTTAGGGCTGAGGTGAAATGGAGACTGTGGGTTCATAAGCAGTGTGTGCATGCCCTGGGTGCGGCTGGTCAGTCTCATTAGTTTCTACAGGTGCAGTTGGTGTCCTGACTTTCTCCTGTAACAACTGAATGGTTAGACTGGGACTCTTTACAGAATGGTTTTGCCCACATTCTTTTAAATTATTTAAAGAACCCCTGACCAAAAAAGTCTCTTACTCCTTCAACACAAATTAAACCTTTTTGGTAGTTCACTTCCTTTTATATTTGGAATTGGGGGTGTCCACAGAAAAGATAAAGGGAATTCACTCCAATTACCGTTGCTTTGATCTTCATCTTTCACCTTGCTCCTTCATTCTGCAACTAACTAAACTCCCAGACATCTCTGTGACATGTAGCCGAGTAGGGCAGCTGCTGCCATGTCTCCATGGCAAATACCTCTCCTTGCTGAAAACTGTCAGATTACAATCAATTATGTGTTTTGAGTTTTTTTTCATTGTTATCACTGTCAATCCTTACAAATGCCTACCAATGTCCTCTGTAAAGCCTCCAAAGAGGAAGGCCAGGAGAATCTACACTGGATTTGTTACTAAGTCAGAATTATTTGCTGCTGAGTGGGTGATTTTCTAGTCTTTGTCACTTGCTATTGTTTAAGTTGGTTAAAAGGTAAGCTCGATAGACCTTGAATGCAAATTCAGTTACTTAATATTGGATACGTTAAACCTTTTATCATGTTGTTTGTGTCCATTGGCTTTTAAATACTGAACTTGGCTACATGATTAGAACATTGCCTGTGTAAGTGGAGGTGTTATCTACTATGAATACCTATGTAATAGAAATTGAATTGCAATAATTTCTCTTGGCTAATCTAGTTTTATTAGGCAATAAAAAAGTTCTCTCTGGCACAGAGAGAACTGTATACTGCTGACTGTATCATGACAACAAGGTACTGAGCGATATTCTTTGGGAAACAAACATCTGACCTCTCTTATTCTTATCTAGGAGTTAAAGTCATTATGCAACAGAGTACGCAGACTTTGCAAATTCAGGAATTCTAAAAGGTTGGGTTTGTTTGTTGGTTTTTTTTCCCCAGAAGACTAGCTTTTGCATATGTATAGATTTTTATTTTGTTATTTTTACAGTAGAAATGGAAATATTACCTTTTTTTGTACTTCAGCTAGCAAACCAATACAAACTGCTGAGATGACAGCTTCAGCAAAAACTTAAGTTTTCTTTCAAAAAAAATCTCAGACCCCTGGTGTCTGTCTTGATTTTCAAACCAACATATGTTAATGAAACCAAGCATTAGCATGAAAAACATTGACTGAAAATCCTCCTCCAATTACAAGATTAGATCACAGTTCCTCATCTTTCAGTGCATTAGTCTTTTCCCAGATTTGAACAAGATCCCCCAGCAGTAAAAACCCATTTTTCTCTGCTCTCTGTGAGGTAAAGGTTTATGAATTACTCTTTATAAATCACAGAAGCTCTAATAAGGGCATACCTTTTCCTCTTTGCAGAGGAGAAGAAATCCTGCAGTTCCTTAGGGGAAACCCTCTTTTAGGGGAGTTTCTGAGTCCTTGTCTGCTTGAAGAGGGCTACTGCTTCCAGATCTGTAATGATTTATGATTTTTAGAGATCACTTTAACCAGTTCTGTAAATGCAGGAAGTGATTCTATCAAAACATATCTTCTGTCAGGTTTCAGGTGGCCTATAATCAGTTAAGACATTTTGTTTGGTCACAGTCTGACTACACCTACATATATACAGGTTCATCCATATAAATGCAGATGAAGTTTAAGTTTCTGATTCAATCAACATAAGATTTCATGATACCATGTCCAGCCAGAAATAGGGGTGACTTTCTTGAATGAATAAGTTTTGCTGGCCTGCCAAGGGATCACAGGCAGTGAGTATCACTGACAGTACAAGACAGGGAAGCAGGATTTCACAGCAAGTATATGGGAGTGAAAGAAATGGGACTGGTTCTTCTGATAACCAACTAGCAGCTGGAAAGGTTGGTTCTGCTATCTTCTTGAAGAACATTTGCGATTGATTAGAGTATCTGATATTTTGCAAACTCCTAATGAACATATCTATGTGATCTCTTAAACATAGACCAAGGTTGAATCAGCACTGAAGAATCTGTCTCTGAAATCAAAACTGAATAAATACTTTAATGTTACATAATATCTTGGTTAACATATAACTTAGAAAAAGATTTAGATGTTGCAATGCCTAGTTGTGGTATTAGAGATCTTTTTGTGGTTCCTGTTTAAAAAATGGAAATAAAAACTACCAAACATGGCTAAAATGTAAGCTTTTTAAAAGGACTGGTTCACCTGCACTTACTAGAGGCTTCTTAGGACTCAGCCATACCTCCTCTAAACATCCCAATCAGAGTAAGCATGCTTTACCTTGAGCTGACATGACCTGACCATGACTTCCCATTCACTTACATTCCCTGAATCCCAGGGAATTGCACATGATTTTTACAGCCATGATTTGGTAGCTCTGGCTAAAGAGCTACGTATTAATGTTGATTCAGTGTAGTGATGCATTAACATACTGTGCCTCTTTTCAGGACTTTAAAATGATAATGAGCCTCAACTAATTCAGAAATTCGTTATTCAGTGCAGTAGGGTGAGGCAAAACCCTGACTCATGTGGAGAATGAACAAGTCGCAGATTTTGGAGAGCAAGTGGAATGGCAGACTGCAACAAAGAGATGAAAAGTGCAGCTTGGGATATCTACTTGACAGATTTGTAGGAAATGCCAGTCACTATCAGTATGGTTTATTCAGAAAAAGGGTGATGGAACAAGCAATTGGTGAGAGTAGGGACTGAAGCAGGACTTATAAGTGGTAAAGAGTAAGAGAAAAGAATTGAGAGAGAGTTACAAATAACAGTGAGTGCAGCGCTGAAAAAAGGGTCAAATAACTAGCTATTTACTAAATAAGGTATGTGTCCTAGGGAGAAAAGATTGACTTAAATAGTCTAAAAATGTATTCTAATGCATACATCTAGGGACTAGATTAAACTAGCAAAGGAAATCCTAAATCTTTGTTTCATGATTTTCAGTGCTGCATTTTGTTTGGATGTAAAGTATATCTCATAGGTGATTACCTGTAATTAAAATGGCATGGCAATGTACAATGATGGGGGAAGCTGCGAAATCTCAGATGCTATTAACAATTCCTTTGCTGATTTTTAAAATAATGATGATAAAGAGAGGATACACTTTTCTCATTACATTTTCTCATTTCTTCCAAAGGATGGCATGGAAAAATGTTAACTAATAGATGAACAGAACCAAGAGCAAGTTGGAATTTTCATAGTACTAGCTCCTGAAAATATGTAGTTTCATATTACATCTGCTCTTATAGAACTCTATATCTGTTACTCATGGATT
Organism: Pachyramphus minor; assembly: GCA_013397135.1. Classification (NCBI taxonomy): domain Eukaryota; kingdom Metazoa; phylum Chordata; class Aves; order Passeriformes; family Tyrannidae; genus Pachyramphus; species Pachyramphus minor. The sequence continues at coordinate 127,298 of VYXB01007785.1, read as the reverse complement.
TATCTGAAATGTGTATCTTCCAATGGACACTGAGTTAATTAAGGGTAGCCCGTTGTTTTACTATTGTTGTGATGAGAATGTTAGAGATCACCATCTTCTAACAGTGCTAATATGTTAGCCTGCCTAAGTGCAAATATTTAAAATGTATCTTCTCTGTGCTTATGTTTACCAATTGCAAAATGGCATTATGCAACTTTGTCTTTGTTAATCTTTTAAAAATTTGAATTAAATAATAGGATCTACTCACCTTTACTTTTTACTTGATTAAAGTTTCCATGAATCAGAAACAGGGCCTCTGAAAATTTTGCAGAAGGTAAGAGCACAATCATACTTCCTTATCTGAATGACAGCTACTTTGTCAAACAATGTGCCACCACAGTAACCTCTGCCATGTGATTATAAGGAGCCTCCAGAAACAAAAAACATGACCCTCCTTACTGTTTCAACAGAAGACTTGCCTTCTGTTGATCAACATCAACTCTAGAACAGAATCAAAATACAGAAATATGTCTTTACAAAGAAACAGTCTAGGCTTATTGGTAGGGATTACACTGGTCAAGGAGTACTGGCTGATAGTCTGTACCTTCTTGCCTAAGCAATTTTTAATCAAGGTAAGCAATATGCACTGTTAAATGGGACTTAGTACTCAGAAGCTTTTAAAGTAATCAAGTGCAATAGTGACATTGAAATAAAAATAATAGAATAATGTTGCTTTCCTGGTCAGTTCTCATTAACCCATTCAGTCACATATGAAATAACCAAAGAGTTAAACTCATGTCACCCATTATTAAGAAGCAGATAATAAAACCTGAAAAATTATTACGTTACCTTTTAAATTTAAGACCAGTAGCAAGGAATATGTGTCAGGTTTCTCTAATTAAATGTTCAATGAAATAGATGCTTATCTAGTGAAAAAATGGAGAATTTACAACAGCCTGTTTAAGTAAAAAAGTCTGAGAATCATGACTTTCCCTGCGGGTACCTTAGGCCTTTTTCAAATGGCTTTTTATTTGCTGCCTGATTAAATATGAAGTAAATCATTTAGTGGCAAGTAACATAAAACTGATATTTCTTTTCCTTCTTCTCATTCATAGGATTCTTCATAATCTTTCTCCTAAGAAAAAAGTTGGCCCTTTAGAGGCCAACATCCTGTCAGTCATATGACTGTACTTAACAGAGGACTTACCACTTAGCAAGAAGTAAAAAGTTAATGTAAAGTCTAATCTTTATTGGTCCCCCATCCCTGTCCCACAGTGTCTGTGTTCTGCCCCTACCCCCCAGTGACCCACTCATATTTCACTACATGTTCCTGTGCCCGGCAGAACCTGGTGAGCTTGTTTTGATAGAGGATTTAGAAACTGAATGCTACTGGGTTGTGAACTACTTCCTGGACACTTGTTATGACTGGAATAAATCCTAACCCTCCTCATGATCCTTGCTTTCTGATTATTCAGTGTTCGTCTTTGCCAGTTTTAGAGATCTTCAGGGAGCCAAAGGGTCATGGAGAGGACATTTGGATGGAGCGAGGGAGGCTTTTGGAGGGAGGGCATCTGCTGGCTTTGCTGGTAAGTAAATATTATCAGTGTGCTTGGGCTTGTGAAAGTACAAAATGTTAAATCTGAGTGTCACTTTGCATTGATTCAGAGCTAGATACAAATAGTCCACAAAGCTGTAATGGATAACACTCCAGTTTTAACAGTAAAAATAAACAGTGTGAAAAACATTTGTTTTATAGCTGTTTAGAAATAACAGCGAAAAGCACTATTTTAATGCTGACTGTCTTTCAAACTTGCTCAATTCTGTTCTGAAATGTGGTCAATATTTTGCGCTTTTGGTTTATCCAGCAATATTGAATAACTTACATTTTTAGTTAAATAAATACACAGTAGGTATTTGGTATAGAGTACAAAGATTTCTATTTATTAGCAAAGTGCCTTTCTTTTACCTCTCTACTTCTCTGAAAATGAAATCATTGGCATCATATCTTCCATGAGTCAGATGATATTTCCAATAATTCATATTTTAACAGTCAATTCACTCCGTTATTAACTAGGGTACACATTACATCTGCCTTTTATTTTATATGGACTATTTTTCTCTTTGTAGGCTGCTACCAACACTTTTTCCCCCCACAAATAAAAAATAAGAATTTGAGTCTCTTCCTTCCCAGGATGGTCTCATGTACTAAATGGAACTTGCTTCTGATGGTTTTGTACCTTCATACTCTTTTGTAATGGTCACAGTTATGTTGTCCAGCCTCTCTTTAGCCCACTAGATCAGTCAAGCAGTGCAAGGGTTGGTGCTAGAGCCCAATGAAACAAAATTGTTTCCAGCTTTTCAGAGCTCAGGAGAGGTTGCTATCAGAGGATACAGTTGTCTAACCATACAAAATCAAACCTTTTCATTTTTTACTTAAGTGTGGCATTTTTTTCTACCCGTGATCATAACTTTTGCTAAAACACATGTAACTAGAAAGAAAGGACTTGATTATACTTTTTTGAGCTCCCGATGACAAAAAACAGAAAAAGAAAACACCAGAAAAAGTATTAAAGATTATCATGAGTTACAAACTGATAATCAGAAGGGGTAAAGAAATCAACCAGGCAGGAAAGGAATTCAATATTGGTACATTTCTACTCAGTTCAACAGGAAGAATACTGAAAACCAGTATTTCAAATTCTTTTTCCTTTTGGCATAAACTCTGCCAAACAGGGAATAAAGTTACTTGCTGTAATGGCAACTTTTTTCTATTATTAATGCTTTTGTGGAAGAATAGCAGATTGGTTCTCCATCTTCCAAACCTAATTCAGGCTTGCAACCAGCAGCTAGACCATGTGGCAGAAGGCAGGACACCAGAAATCCAATTCTTTCAAAAACTTGCCTTCCATACTTAAGCTGGGAAAATTAATGTATCAGCGGATTTCAGAGAGTCTAAAAATTACAATTATCCTTGTTTTAGTTATTTAAGTTATTTATTTTTTTCCTTATATACCTTTCCTTTTCCTGCTTTTTTTTTGTTTGTTTTTTTGTTTGTTTGTTTTTTTTTGTTTTTTTGTTTTTTTTTTTGTTTGTTTGTTTTTTTTTTGTTCTGCTCTGCTGTCCTCATGTGCTTTTTTTTTCCACAAAGTTTTCTTTTAGAGTAGTGTCATGGTTTAGGAATAGTATTATGCAATTTCGTTCTCCCACTGACACCATGGGCCACTTGCTCACTCACCCTATTCCCCTTCCCCCTTCTCTGGCACTCTGGAGAGGAGAACTGGAGGCACAAAAGGTAAAGATCACAGGTTGAGGTAAGAACAACAGCAATGAGATATGAAAATGAACAGTAACTGAAACTATATTAATGACAGAGGGTACAAGGAAGAGACAAATCATTCACACAGAAGCAATACCAGACTACTCCCTCCATCATGCTATGCTGACCAAGAAGGAATCCCTTCTCCCAGGAAGAGACTCCCTTCCCCCGTACTCAGCACTGGTGAGGCCACACCTGGAGTTCTGTGTCCAGTCCTGGGCCCTCAGTTCAGGAAGGACATTGAGGTGCTGGAGCAGGTCCAGAGAAGAGCAACCAGGCTGGTGAAGAGACTCGAACACAAGCCCTACGAGAAGAGGCTGAGGGAGTTGGGGTTGTT
>VYXB01007785.1:113575-123640 GCA_013397135.1 Pachyramphus minor | reverse complement strand
GTTTTTAAGATGAGACTGGGTGTGGCACTGAGCGCCATGGTCTAGTAACCACAGTGGTAGTGGAGCAAGGGTCGGACTCGATGATCTCAGAGGTCTTTTCCAACCCATTTGACTCTATAATACTATGAAAGGTACAAACACCAGTCTGAGGCCTCAGTAAGCACAACCACACATCTTAATTTATATTTAATCTTCTTTTCTTTAAAACCATAAGCATGAACTTTAATGCACATGGGTCACTGTAGAAAGAACTATAACATTTGCTTTAAAAATAGCCCCTCATGTAATAAACAATACCTAACCAGAGTAGCTATGGTTACTGTTTTCCTTTTCTGCTGCTTTTGCTATTAGATTTCATTCTTACTCTATGGTTTTTGAAAACTATCTTCTTTTTTTTTTTTTTTTTTACGGTGTTCTACTGTACCATAATATTTTAGTAATACATTTTCTAGCATTAAAATTTTTTTTTGTAAGTAATTTGTTGGCAAGACTTGAATAGTCTTATCTCTAGCACTGCAGTATTTCACTGTTGTCAAGAAAGAAGAAATTTTACTTTTCTTTTTCTTTTTTTCTACCTCCTCTTCTGTTCCCATTTGTGAGTTTCCTCCTCCTTCCTTGTATAATGAATCATTTCATCTTGCTAATCATGCAGGAAACATTTTTCATTTGCTGGATTATATTGCTACCTAGTTATTGAGTTTGATCAGCTAACAAAGAAGTCTAGTAAGTGTTGGGAATGTCTCAAAGTGAGAGACAGAGAGAAGCACCAGCAATAAGCTGTTAGATTCCCACATGATATCTATTGAAATTGCAGTCTTAGTGTTAGGGTTTCTGTTTACTAAAAAACTTAAAAAAAGTAGTAACCTGAACTTCCTGAAGTGTCTTTTAATAGTTTTGGCTGCAGTGGGAATGTGAACTTTATCATATGGGAGGTTTTATTTTTGCCAGAGTCAGGTCCTCAATCACTTGAATTTCATTCTCTGTAAAACCATCTGTAAATTAACCTGAAAAACTTTTCTTACAAGATGTGTGAAAACAAGTAGGGTTAGTTAAAAAAAAATCTTGATGCATTCCTCCTACCATAAAAAGAGAAAGATATAAAGTAGGTTCATGACAACACACGGAGTAGACTGTTTCACAGGTTCATGGAAACTGCACACCTTGCTGTTTGCTCGTTCATTGCCAATTACTGTAGTGTGATGACTACTGTAAATCTGATGAATGTCCAGTACTGACAGTTCAGGAGAGCTGGTTGTTGTAGCTGTCAGACTTGACCTGTGTTTCATTTCACCTTGGAGTACAGGAAATGCTGGGGCAAGGTTCTGAAATAATTTGTTTAAGTCTTATGAGGTCTTATACAGTATACTCAATGTTATCAGTGCCTTGTCAGCATCCCACCTCTTTGCCTTCTTTTTTTTCCCTTCTCTTTTTTTCCTCTGGCTTACCAAGGTCTTTGTGTGGATGCTACTGCAAATAAGCAGTTGTAGGGTACAGTAACTGTTACTACATAGGAGTGTTTACAGCAATTTGACAGGGAAACTAAGATTGTAGGATATTAGGGAAGATGGGAAGATCACAGCAGCTCATTTAATTTCTGTATAAATTCAAAGTGTATTCATGTGACATCTCTCTCAGCAAGAACACCAGAAAAAAGAAGAAAAAAAGTGTACTTCCATCTACAGCTGAATACTGTCAGTAGTACTTTTTCTAAAGAATGTAGAAATCCTCAGAATGCCTTTTAAACTGGAAAGCAGAGACGCACATTCTACAAGTACGATGGAACTTAGCTTCCTTTTACCAAGTTGTGGTTGTAGGGTATGAGATTCTTCATTTATCATATTTCCTAACAATATCCCCCATATTGCCAGGTAGTTTAACTCTAATTGGAAGAGAAATTACTCAAAAAGGTACTTGATTTTTAAGCTTCTTAAAAAACTTAAAGAGACAAATGAAATGTTGTACTAATAGAAAGATGCAGATTATAACCAATGGACAATGAGAACCACGTAACCAGTGATGGCTTGAACTGATCACTATTGAAAATGAGAGATGTCATATACCCTTTTGTGATATCTCTGTGTACTGTGAGCCTCCTTCTATGTACTGATTAATCTCCCAGTTTATCAAAAGCTTATATATATATATATTTATTCACTTGATTATTTTGATAAGACTGCTCAGACTTGCTAGGGGGTCTAGCAAGCTTCAGAGCTGATGCTCTGGAGGAGGGTTAGCAGCAATTGTGTGTGGTTGTATGTATGTATGGGTGTGAATGCAAGAAACACAATCTCACCTCAGTAGGAACAAGCTGTTTGGATTGACCTTAGCAGTGTTGGGAGAAATACCCTGATTCAACACTACCCACTGCCCACTACATTTAGTAGCAGAAGATGATACTGTACATTGTGAAAAAGTTCAGCTTCTATATGGCTATGCCTTTGAAATGCATAGAATCTCACCTTTCATTACTAAGCTATGTTTTGGAAAGTACAGTGTCTGGGTGCAGCCAGTAATCTTACTGTTTTATTCTATTAGGGTTACTTCACCAGTGCTGCAATTGAATTGAACAGTTCCCTCCTCATCTTTTTCCTCCAGATTAACACTCTCCATACAGTTAATCCAGGGCCAAAAGAGCAATTTAGAACATTTACTGCAATACCATGTACCTATGTTTCCTACATCTGTCACTCCTATTAATATTGCTTGCCTCACTCCTTCCTTTCTATTTTCTTTGTACTGTCATACCCACCAAGTACATTAAGCATCTGTTTGGGGCATGTACTCTTCTGTACATTCTGTAGCTGTCTGATGTTGCTTTATTTCTCATATTGTAAAGATGTAATCATTGTGTAAAACAGAGGCTAAATTTTTCCTTTTTGCTAATCTTTTTTGTATCAGTGGTGCCAATTAAGTGCACGGATGTCTGTGGAAGAACAATTTGACTCAATCCCTTTGACTTTTGATGTTAGCAGCCATTCTTTATTTCAGGCGTAATGATTAAACAACAAAAAAGTGATTGCACAGAACACACCAGAAATTGAAAAATGGGGATTAGCTGGCACCACAGCTCACAAAAAAATTAACTGACAATGTTGAATGACCCAAAGCATTTCACCATCTGTACTTTGCAACACATGGAAGAGCACACTAAAGTGATAAAAGAGACACAAAAAGAATAAAATCCATGTTAGCTGTGGCTCAGCTGGAAAAGAATATTTCTTGTAGCAATAGGCTCTGAGATCACGTGATGGATTCGGTTCTTTTAAAAATCAAAAAGTATGAACACAGTAACACTATTTTGTCAATGTGTGCTTTCAAAAACATGAATAGGAATTTAGAGCTAAGTTCTAAGATAGAAATGCAAGAGAATTAAGCTGATGAAAGACTTTAATTTTTGTGGAATTCTGACCCATTCTTATCTTTCCTTGGATAACCTCTGGATTGGAGCCATCACTGATGTCATTCAAGTTGAAAACCTTGGATTGTTGCCTCTTAAAATGTCATTATTACCCTGGACAGATGTTGGAAAGTCTCTTTATGTCTTCAAAAAAAAGGCAGAAAAAAAAGAGAAGGATTTGCTATTTGGAAATATTATATGCTGATATATGTCAGCTCAATATCCAGCAGATTAATTCCACCACTGCACATGAGAGGAAAACCAAGAAATCCCCAAGCTTTGCCCTCCTTCTCAGCTTCCTGTTGTTACTGAAGTCTGTCTTACTAAATTGGTACATGAGGATTTCTAATCTCTTATGAGGATTGGGAGTTTACACAGGAATGAAGAGTAATGTGATTGAAAATAATACATGCAATGGGTATATAAAAATAGAATAAGAAAAATTAATCAACATGAGAGAAAAGACCAGAAAAAAGATTGTCAGGAATGTTTATATACCTTTAAAAAAGAGTATTTACAATATATCCTTCTACTGGATGTGCTTCTCCTTATAAATTACATTTATCAGCCTGCAAATAGTGTTTATTGCATCACTGATTTTAGTATTTTCCATTTACCAAAGGCACTTAGTGCATTTTTAATAGAGTCAAAAAGTACCAAGATGAGAATACTAATCTGCATGTCAGAAACTTTGCTGGTTTAATCCTTGTGTAATTGCAGTACAGCAAATGCTATTCTTCATTGTTTTACAGCCAGAAGAAACAACATAAAAAAAAAAATTCATTTAAGTGTCAGGTGACTTAAGAATATTTTTTTACTTCCTCTGGTACTCTGATGTTGTAGGTTTTAGTATACCACTATTAATGGATGTGTCTGAGCACAAGAAAGGCTGCATCAAATCAAATCATGTGTGGGGCCAAAAACTTCAATATCTTCAAACGCTGCTTGGTTGATATGTTCCAGGATCTTTAAGGGCTCTGAATTCATGTTGCTTCTCAGAACCATGACAGCACCAGTGATTTAAATTTTATAAAAATAAAATACATTTAAAAAATCCTTTTTAAGAAGTCTGTAGACTTCTATAGTGAAACTAAAGGAATCAAATTGTGGACTATCAAATGAAATCAAGTTACAATTTATTCTGATGTTTAGTTGCACTACATGTACTCTCAAAATGATGAATTATTAAAACTTCAAGTGTACAAAGATTCATCCATTTCATGTTAATTCTGACTACTGACAAATCACAACTTACTAAACAATTCTACATATGTAAGCTGTAGTTAACTAAAAGTTTTACTTTATGTTGACTTATATTAACTTTGAAATCCTTTGTTCTACAAAAACTAACCTTTTATGTCTCCCTACAAGATACTACAATGTAGAATTTAAGTGAAAAGTGTGGCAACTCCTGGTTAGTACAATTTGCATTTAATTTCCATGTCTGAAGAGTTTTAAACCCACTACAAATTCTAGAAAATAGTGTTATGAGGCAAAGTTTTGGGCTGTATACACTTGGTTAATTTTCCTTTATACTTGTTCTGTGACCTGAAGGCAGAGTTATCTGAAATACTTCCTGGATTATTACATAAAGGGCTTCTAAGCATGGTATCCTGCAGTCAGTATTTGCCCAGTTAGTGTCTACTGTTTCCTCTCTGCTGCTCTGTCACCTTTCTTGTGCAGAGACACACCCTTCAGGACCACAATGAAAAAACCTCTCTCATTCACCTGCTCAGTTAGAAAGGACAGAAAGGACAGAATACATATCTGGATGAGGGCTTACAAAGGGATGTAGTTAATTTTTCTCAGTTCAGCCCTCAAATTAGACAAATGCAAAAAAAAAAAAAAAAAAGGGACAGGCATGGTTAAATGACACTTGTTTGCAGGCTTATGTTTGTCAGAATCTGAGTGGATTCAGAGGACAGTTTACAGAGATTTAATTTATGGTTTAAACGCAAGCAGTTTGATTATTGGCATAGCCAATCCTTACTGTCTTCCTGTTGTTGCAGTATAAGCAGATTAGTCTTTTTTTGTGTGGAAGAAAGACACTTTAACTGCTTGTGGACGAGACAAAAAGAAGATAAAGACTGCCACCTACTGCATTCTGAAAGAAAGCACAGGTTCTGCACACAGCAAGACAACATGCTGGCAACCCAGTGACTTAAAAAAACCCCAAACTAACAAGGCAGAACTTTCTCCTCTATGGGCTGTTTAATGCATTAAAGTAGATTTCTTTTCTTCTGACTGTCCCGAATTCAGAGCAGTAGCCATCTCTGTCATTTTTCCCTATAAAAAGATTTGGTTCCTCTAACATATAACTTTTTATCTAAGTGTGATGCATCTTGGCTCTATGCCTAATTTATAAATTGAAAGACTTTTCTACATTCAATCAATATTAGCATCAACAAATCAAATTCATAGAAGGTATACAGTACCTGGGTGAGATATTTAGTTACAAGATGTATTTGCATCCTTTTCAGGGCAAGCTTATGTACATGAATTCTTATACTTATTTACAGGGGAGGGTAAGAAAAAATTCTGTGTTCTTTGTCCTTATCTGAATATTCATCTTTACCTTTATCATCCGGGAATTGTCTTTTATGCATATAAAACTACCGAAAACCAGTAAAATCACATGGGTGCTGAAAAGAAAAATGGGCAGATATTGTGAAAATTTTGACCTAGAACAGTATTAAATTTAGGTCAGTCAACAAAGTGTACTGAAAGGAACACAACTTCATTGATACAGAGGGGAGACAAGGTGACCTGATTACATACTGTTAATTTTTCATCCCTTTCACACTACAGTACCATCAAGACCCTTGAACATCTGTTTGGTACTACTGGAAATCAGCCTACATTTTTTATAAAACTGACAACAAGAACACAACAAAAGAAAAATATAGTGTCACCAAATAATGAGCCTTTGACTGCTCAGCTGAACTGTCTGGGAGGCCAGAACTTGGGTCTCAGAGACTTGATTCCTGAGTAGACTTGCAATGCACTGTTCCAGCCCTATTGCCCTGCAGAGCCAAGATAGCATAACCTCTCTATTTTACCCTGATATTTTCTGAGCAGAAAAAGCTGTTGGCTGAAATGAACACTGTCTGCATAGGTAAGCTTTTTAATGAAAGTCATTCATACTAAATACCATAAGGTTTCCTCTATGTTTAATATAAAATGTCAAGAATAAACATAATAAAAACAAATACTCAATCTGAATTCCCAACTTGAAAATTCTATTTATGATTATCTAGTCTGGCCTTTGTAAGAGATGCATAGATATTCTGGGAATTTCTACATCAAGCTAGTAAGTTCTGAGACAAAGTACTCAAACACTTTTGATCTGGATATTATGACACTATCAGAAGGACACTACCTATCAACCATATATGTGGGTAAACTAACTCCCTATTTGTCATGTTAGAGTTTTTACTGTTTGTCATTCCCAGTTTAAATGTGCTTACCTTCATGTCACAGAAACGTTTAACTGCTACAAAGTTCCATAGTGAATGAATTTCCATAACACTAAAAGTTAGAAGCTTACATATTGCTACAAAATTTTTAAAACATGATGAAAAAGATGTAAAACTGACAAAAAAACATAGATTAAAAAAAAAAAGTTGTGTCTTCTGTCATATAAGATTGCTAAACTGCATACTATTAATGAAACATACAGGCTATACAAATTTTCAGTCAGTATTACTTCAAAAAGCCAGCAGTCATGCCCTGATTTATAGCTCGATGCAGTATAACAGAATTTACAGCAACCTGCATAGTCTACACAACTGTATCAGGAGCAGGGCACAATCTGTCTCATTGCCAACAGCTCCTCTGCCCTGGGCCATCAGTGTTGTTTTTTTTTCCTGGTAATTGCTGCCATCTCATGTATCTTAAGAAGTATTGCAGTGGAATTCTAGAAATTAATGTTCTGTACCTCAAAAGTAACCTTACTTTAAATAGCTATGCTACTGCAATATTAAACAAAAACGTTACTTAAAATTCTGAAAAGGTTTTTGTTATTGCTACATGATATGGAAGTAACCTATATTCAAAACCAAAATTAAATATTCTGCACCAATTTTGGTGAAATAACATGTTATGATCAGTTTTCAGCTTCTCAGTTTATGAAAGACATTGAACATACTTCCAGACTTTCAGCAGAAGGCCACAAGATTGTCAGGAGCTGGACAATATCACCAATGAGGAGCGACTGAGGGAGCTAGGTTTGCTCAGCTTTAAGAGGACGAGGCCTCAGGGTGACAGTATTGTTGTCCACCATCAGTTGGGAGGGATAGAAAAGATGCGGCCCAATCAGCCCTTCTTTGCAAGCTGCTTTCCTTGAGAGCTCAAAATGCTGTGATGTTACCTTGCAGACAACTGCAATAACAACGTCTCCAAGACATGGAAAAAGACTCACTATCTCTGGCAATCCAAGGATTGACACTTGGACCATGCTATCTGACTCCTTGGAAAAACAAGGACAGGACAAGACAAACACATTAATTGCAGTAGAGAAAATTCAGGGTATATTAAGGAAAAAAGTTTTCACCATGAGTGGTAAAACACTGAAACAGGTACCCAGAGGTGTCATGGAAGACAAACTCGTAACTTAAACAAATGTTAACTCCTCAAATCAGGAATGGCTTCTGACTCTGGGAAAAGAGGAGAAAGAGAGAAGATATACTGTCACACAGCAGAAAGGCCATTTTTTGGTCAGAACTTTGTGCTGCCTAGACATTGCATCACCATAAAACACAAGTAAGGGAACTTACACGTTACATCCTTTTCTCTTAGAGGTTGCTGTATGTGACCAGGGGTTTTGTTAGTAGCCAACACTAACCTAAAGACATAATCCAAAACATGAAAGGCAGGTATAAAGTGCAGAAAAGCTCACTTAAACCTCAGTAAGAAAAAGATTCTTCATGCTAGCTAGAACATGTCAGCAAACTAACAGGTGCTTTGAGAATTGCTAAAGGTGATCAGTGAGTACTGAAAGCACTGTGCCAGAGCAGCTTAATAAAGCCAGAATGTTGATCTCTTGAACATGCATAACTATATAACTACTCTGGAAAAGGCCATGTTCTTAATTCCATCTATCAAGACAGATATACAGAGCTACGGGCTTTGGAAAATGATGTCAAGGCATAGTTTTCCATAGCCACAGCACGATGAGGATTGATGCTCCCAGACTACCCACGTGCACCCTTAGTCCACCCATTGGGACAGCTGAGCCAGTGGCACTCAGAGGTGTATGCTTTGGCAATACTGTAATACACTCCAGGCACTTAAGGGCTTCAAAAAGTCTTGTAACCTGAAAGAAGAACAGATGAGAGGTGCTGACATTGCACTTTCAAGAGTTACTGTTGTACTTTCTCTTAAACAAGTACTTACGATGAGTCTTAGAGAGCACATATGAAAACACTGCTAAATCTTTTGTGCTTTGTATATCAGTCAGTAAGGAGAGAACAAACTGAATGAGAAACTATAATAACCTGAACCGTTTTCCTGTAAGCATTAAACAAACATTTTTTTAACACACCCCACTTGCCAAAGGCTTGAGCAAGATGGCAAAAAACTCCCTCTGTTTCTCCTATTCATATTCAGTGAAACAAAATTTCTTTCCTTAGGCAGATGAGGATGACTCATTTTAGATACTGCTGGACATAGCAGTGACACACAGATATTCAGAGCTACAGTTGCATGAGTGTTCTTAACAAATAGTACTGTGTTCAAATGACAAAAAACCATGAACATGACTTAACACAGCAAAGTTAGAGCATTAGACATGTTTCTTAAAAAAAAAAAAATTAAAATTCCTGTATTTTCAGGTTCCTTTAATACTGAAAAAAGTTTTGGTGCTCAAAGGTATATTGAAGCATAACTAATTTTTTTACATAGTAGGTATTCTTGAATAAGGACTGAAAAGGACTTGCCTTTCAGTTATCTTTTGATCCCTTTTCACTATTTTCTTGAACACAGCAACCAGAAGCCAAAATAAAAGATTAAGAGAGATTACTATGAATAAGAAAAATCAAAACAATATCATACAGTGATTAAACCATAGACTGGTTTATTTTAGCAACAATCTGAACACTTAAAATTATACTATCCTATGGCACTTCAGAACGTAAACACAAACACATTGAGCATTGTGGGCCTTTGCCATCAAAAGCAACATCAGTTTTGCAAACAAAATCACTTTCATACAGCAGTACTGACTGATACGGGACACGGTGGTTCAAAGGAGATTAATTAGGATAACCAATTCGACCTCACAGCTTGCTCTAACAGATTCACCATTCCTATGGACCTGAGAGGTCCTGCCTGTTCAGTGTTACTGAGGTTACAGTAGAAGGAACTTTGCACGAATTTGGTCACAGAAGGGGTAATCAGGCATTGGAACAGCCCAGGGAAGTGGCGGGGTCACAGGCGCTGAAGGAAGGACGCTGTTTAAGGAAGGACGGGATGTGGCACTTCGTGCCTTGGTCTACTTGACACGGTGGTGGTAGGTCATATGCTGAACTCGACGATTTGAGGTCGCTTCCAACCCTACTGATTCCGTGATTCTGTCACAGACCAGCTTTGCTCGCAAGCGTCGGGCTTGTGTATCCGCCAGGTGTGTTGCGGCGGGTGCGGCGGCGGGGGAAGCGCACAGGTGGCTGGGC
>VYXB01007785.1:79211-113040 GCA_013397135.1 Pachyramphus minor | reverse complement strand
AAATTATTGTGGGCTTTGCTTACAGTCTTGTTTTCGTGCAGCTCGTTCGTTCCTGCACGTCGCTAGGACTTTGAAGTTGGGCGCTGAGCAAAATCCTCAGTTAAGCGCCGGCTCCACGTGTGTTTGTCGGTGTTTATAGTGCTACACGCTTTCGGAGCTGGTTTTGGGATCAGGGTTCTATGTCTCCGTAATAGTCTTCTCTTAATGAACTTTCTCTCCTCTTTAGTAGATTTTAGCTGGCAATCTGAAATGTGAAGTGCATCCAAAAAATTATTTCTGATACCTTCACTGTGTAAAAGAAAATACTGGACGTCCACGTGTTTGTTAAAAAATTGATACTAGCTCGGAAAGTGAACAGCACTTATTTTTTTACATTTTTAAACTACGTTTTTGTAGATTTATGATTCTTTGCGCTATAGTTATCAGCTGTAGCAAGGGAAGTTACCTGGTACCTACATTTTAACCTGAAACATTTTCCACGAGAACGAAACTTTCTAGCAGCCTAATGCAGGCTATTTTATGTTACTGTACAATGGGGTTTATTTTTGTGGTCCGTGGTGTAACATTTGTCTTGGGCTTTATCTTTATTTTTCCTTGAATTGTGATAACTAGCTGATGGTATTGCTTCAGGCAAGTACCTTCCAAACACAAGAAAATGGAAATCACAAGCATGATTTTCTTTTCAGTAGTTGAAATGATAGTGAATTGAACCACTGCCCCTCTCTCGACATCGGTTTGGAGTGGTGTTGGTGTTACTGATTGCTGGCAGCTGATGGTTTTTTATTAGCTAAGTGCTGATACAGGTGTGTATAGAAGCAATTTCCTTTCCAGAGACTGACCCAGGAAACAATAGGTATCATCCAAATACGTGGACATGAGAAAATAGCTGTTGGATTAGGATGTAGGTGAGGTAAAAATCTTCAGTAGTGTTGGTTTTAGAAAGTAATTTGACTTGGTTTCTTTTTTTTTTTTAAGGTAAATAGGATGAAATGGGAAAAAATTAAAATTCCATAAGTTTAAGTCCTTAATTATTGATGAGTGTTGCATGCAGAATTTGGTATTGCTTGACCTGATTTCTAAACAAATCAGTTAAATAGTTCTGCACTAAATCTGAATGCACAGTCACCACAGTGATTCAAATCAGAAAATTATGTTGTCAACTGCCAATTATTAGAGTATTCCTAAGGTATTAGTAGGAGACAAACTACTTAGTAAAATGTACTGAATTGAGTAGATGTAAGCCTTTCTGACCAGCTCTAGATTGGTCTTATTCTTAGTTCTGCGGTTAATTCAGTTATTTGCTAACTTTTTTCGTAGGCTTCTTTTGCTAAGATATGTTTCGTCAGCATGATGATAAACAGAACGTGAATGGGGTTTGTGGTGATGTCAGTTTTGGTCAAATATGATATTATAAAGGTCATATTTTTATCTTACTGTCCTCACTGTAAATTAGAAAAACCCCACCCTAATACCTAATTTTAGTCCATGTGAAGCTGTGTTACTGTAATTCTGTTAATACAAGATATTTTCAAGTTCCCTGAATGATCACAGGAATCATTCAAAAGGTGATGTCCTGAAATGTTAAGATTTTAGTACATATCTAGTAAAAAAAATCTCCATAGTCATTTGATAGTTTGATATGTCATATCTCAAAATTAAAAAGTGATGTGTTGTGTCCTTTTCTTGATTTTTCGTTTAAATTCACAGGCAGACCCACTGGATATTTTGAACATGCGCAGTATTTTATACTTGCAGGATAGCAGTTGTTGTGTAATCAAATCACATAATGAAGGTGTTAATAAGAATTTGCTCATCCAAAGTCCAGAATGTGTTATAAACTTATTGTAGTTTCGATTTATGAAAACTTAGTGTTTACTTCAGATTTTTTGGATGCCATTGTGTGTCATAAAAAAATCTTCTTAGGCTTGCACTTACTTCCAGGTTTATTTCACCTGTTCAAAATTGTAGACTGGCACATAGCGGTTGAGTTGTTGGCTTCGTCTGAGTAGTCGTATTACTGAGTTGTGCAAATACTAATTTTTATCCTTAATTCTGTTTAATATTTGTGCGACAGTATACCCTGAAAACTGAGGACAATATGAATAAACCAGGATTAGAAAACTTGTCAAGATTCTAAAATTAATGTGTTAAAATTGAAAGATTTAAAGTTGAAAACACATCTCTGTGAAAACTGATTATTGAAAAAATTTCAATGTCAAATTAGTTTCACTTTTTGATTCTCAGAGGTGGTGGGATAATTTAGATACAGATATTCTGGAGAAATGTAAAAGCAAAATGCATTCCCGTTCCTTTGTGACATTTCTGCCTGTAAAAGGTAGAGTCACTCAATTGGGGCTTTTGGGATTTAACTGATTAGACCTGTGATTTCCTGCTGGGTTTTGTCTGATAAAATTAACAGGCCAGTTACTAGCAGGTAGTTTGTCTGTAAGAAGACCTAGATAAGTACTCCTATTCATTGTAGATGATGTATGACAAAAATTACTGTGCCGAGACAGGTTTTGTTTCATTTTCATAGTTTATTTCTTTAATTAAAACCGTATGTAAGTTGTTAAAATGGTAAATGAACTTATGGCTTTGGAGGAGGATAAATTGTTTATAATCATGAACGGTTTTGAAAAAAAAAAGAGCAATTTTGATTTAAAGTTAAAATAGAGGAAATGTGTAGAAATCTGCTAACTGAGCTATGAATAAAGGCATAGAAATAAAAAAGTGTAAGAAAATCCTTAGGTTTTAGGAGTCAAACTCTTCCTGTTTGGTTGGATTCAGTGATGTGTTTGGAGTATTTGATTTGAATCAATGATAAATATTTCAAAACTGAGATCAGTAAAAATCTCTAAAATTTGGAAAATTATTAATTAATAATAAAAGAAAAACTTTTTCTTAACTGATTTGTTGCCTTCAAGGTTGCAGGTATGGCTTATATTTGAGTTGGTAAAACTTCTAAACTCACAGTGTTCTTTAGTTCCCTGTGGAAATCTACTTTGGATTTACTGAGATATACAAATCTTAGCAGAATTGTAGAGTCATAGAATATCCTGATTTGGAGGTGACACACAAGGATCATTGAGTCCAACTCCTGGTCCTGCACAGGACACCCCAAGAATCACACCATGTGCCTGAGAACATTGTGCAAAAGCTCCTTGAACTCTGCAAGGTGCTGTGGCCAGTTCCCTGGGGAGCCTGTTCCAGTGCCCAACCACCCTCTGGGGGAAGAATATTTTCCTAATATCCAGCTCAAAGCTCCCCGATGCAGCTTCATGCCATTCCCTTGGGTTGAAAAGAAAATATATGCTTTGATATTAAGGAATTCTGAAATCCAAGATATAACAGTATCTTTTGGGAGGAGACCTGCAAAAGCAGTTAACTACATACCATATAGTTAGGGAGATTTTTTTGAGAAATATGTATTGGCAGAAATGACAGACCTTGTAGAACTGTTTGAAAGGACGCAGTTCACATGCACCACCTGCATTTTCTATCCCCATCAATATTACAGACTGCATTAGCAATGAATATTTTCTGAACTTTTGGGTACTTGTAAATTAACCTTTTGAAAACTGAGAGCTAGGCCAAACCACTGTCCGAACTCGGCGAGGACTGCACCCAGATTTGTTAATGTTGTTACACCATTGTTTGAATTCGTGGTTTACTTGTATCTTGAATAGTGCTTGCTGCTTTAATGTCCATTTCCCATGACTAAAAATAATTTACTGAAACTGGTAGAGATCCTGAAATAGGACACAATGATAATCGAAAATATGGAATGGATTTTCAGTTGTGAGATTAGAAGTTTTCAGATTGGAAGAGTTTTACTGCATGAGACCATTGTAGAGATCTGTAAGTCATGTGTGGTCTGAAAGTAAATATGAGCAGTTAGATAACTGTTCCCAGTGTGCACACGAGATATCTGATAAAATTAAAATGTGAAAAACTCAAAATATACAGAGGATGATACATCACTTAGCATATTGTTGATTGTAGAGTGCTATGTCATGAGATGTTTTGGATACTAAACCTACAAAGGATCGAAATTATGGGGAAAAAAATCATCGAACTCCACAAAATGCAAGTAATATCCGCCGTGTCTAAGGATTCCTTGAAATATACATTGCTGAAGAATTAGACGGTATTCTGAAAATGTTGTAAGCTACTCCTACATGTACTATTTACTAGATGCCTGCTGTTAGCAGCTGTGGAAATTTGGTAGATCTGACTTGCTGTTGCTGAAGCCTGTTAAATGCTGCTTCCGACTAGAACTATGGACTTCATACCGGTGTTTTCATTAAAAGGAAAGTAAAAACTCTTGAAACATGGGTGGGGCAGGGTGGCCTGCCCGATAAGGCCTGGAATCAGAACAGAGAATGCATACAATGCAAGGCATTGTGCAAACCTTTATGCAAGCCATTATGCGGGCCATCATGAAGGCCATCATGCAAGTTCTACTGCTGGAGGCAGGGTGCGGTCTTGGTGTTGAATTATGCTGAAACCAGCCAGGTTCACAAGGCTTCAGTACACATCCTGAGTTTTGAAGCAGGATTTGAGAGATAAGCTAGTCACTGGCCTGTAAATCTGTGACTACCAGTCCATCATTTTATAACTATAAAAGCCCAGTCCAACTTTCATGTGGCAGACTCTTCCACATACTTTATTGAAGTGTGGAGCTTCTCCCATGAAGCAGGGACTCATTTTCGAGGTTACTCCCTAAGGGTTAAGAGAGAAAGAGGTCTGCCTGCTGTCTGGTATTGTGAATTATATCAGTCTCTACTCAATGATTGTTTCTTTTGCTAGCTTTGATACACTTCTTTAATATAATTGCTTTGGTACAGTGCCCTATACTGCTTTATGATGTCCTACTAGTAGGTTTTTAGCTTTTACTACAATGTAGTAAATAATTTTGATTAAGTCTGTTCACTTGCCATAGTAAATAATTCATTTTATAAAAATATATCCATTTTACCATTATTTAAAACCTACAGGACAAAGTGATTTAATCACACCTCCATAATTCTTTAAATTGAAACCGTTGACCCAGTCTGAGGCTAAGGTAGAACTGATTAAGCTGCACCTAAACCCTTCTCTGAGAAGAAGTTTAGAAAGCAAAGGAGTCCTTTCTGTACCTCCTGACTCTACGACAGGGCTTCTTTAATAACTTGTCTAAGCCCTTCACTCTCTCCTGTGACAATGGGTTGCAAATAAAAATGAGAAAAGTACTTTTTCTATCTGTTTTTTTTCTTCTTGTCCTTTGTCCCAGATCAATTATTTCAAGATGTTTTTGATACTGTGAGCCTGGTGTGGGAAAAGAATGTTTATGGAATGAATTCAGATAATTTTTCAGTTCAATATTTATGTGTTTAAATTAGCCATTTTTGTATTTTTGCAATATTTTTTCTGTAAGGCTAGTATCAAACATAGAAATGCAAACTAGAAATGAAGTTTGCAAACTACTTAGAGCTTTATAGTAAAATTGAGGTGGTTTCAGGAGCTTCAGAATATGGTTACCTACCTGGTTTCCTGGTTTCTTAAGTTTTTATAGTCTATTAAAATCGTCAATGCTCTTAACATTATAAAACTTAGTTGATTCTTCCTGAGGATGGTGGATGTCTGAGGAATGCATACCTAACTATGAGATTTGGCCTCATATCACAATTACAAAACTATGTGTCCCATATATTTCTTTTATCAGTTAATACAATCAAATAATCTAATTGACAGATTTGGAATTTCTGGTAGATAGGATCTCTTTCAAAGCCAGGTACGTAAAATAGGCAGACATAATTTGGCTGCACATTTACTGTGATTAAAGGAATAATTCAAACATAACTGTGCAAACCAAATTACATTGAGAATTAACTATTTGCATGCTTGGTAATAATTGAATATGCAAATTGTGCTTTTATGTTTCCAATTTCCTAAAAGTAATTCCTATAGCTAGTCATGGACTGTGCATTCATGTAGTATTTTGCATCTTTGAATTAACTTTGTCAAACAATATAGAGAGTTGGATGGTACCTACTTACAGATTATGCTAAAAGCTTTAAAAATAATGTAAGAAAATGCAGAAGTGAATCTACCCTGGAGTGTTTACCTGTGTTGTAGATAAAATTGCTACTTAGACTGTTGTAGATTGAGACATATTATTTAGTATTTTGACAGCTTTAACAGTATGGCAGGTTGTAGGCAATACAAAAACCTGTTCAATGTTTTGACAGGGGAGGCTTGAAATTGTAGCTGCTTGGTACTAATGTGAACAGTGAAGCTTCAGTTGACTGTGGTAGGGTACAGAGGTTCTTCCCTTTTCTTAGGATGCAGAAGAAACAATTCTGTAGATTCTGTACTTAGCAAACAATCATGCAGAATACAGTGTGATCAAGCATGTAATATGGTACACTTCTGTTCTTCAGTATCAGGTCTGTTATGTTTATACAAGCTACGCCCTTCAAATATTAGAGGATTTATTTAAAAAGCACTTTCCCTGTCATCATGAGTGGTGAAATGTGTTTGCATCTTGTATTATGTAAAGAATTGTAGCATTAATTAGATTTCGTCTTGATGTATGTGAGCTTTTCTAGTGTTGAACTCTGGTGTTTTGGTTTACATTCAGTAGGTTTCTGGGGCCACTTACTGGCATAGGTGTGGATGACTGAACTTTGTCGACCTCACGTTTTCAATTCTGTAGTATTAAGGCAAATATAGCATTAATATACTCCTGGCTGATGATTTGAGTGTTTGAACAAGGCCTTACAAAGGCTACAAACTTTTTAAAAGGAAGATCAGGTTCTTTAACCTAGCTACTGGCTTTTTAACTGGCAACTTCAACAAACTACATGCTGGTATTTTATCTGAGTTTTGAGTTGTTTAATTAGATATCTTTCAAGACATAGGCAAAACTACTTGGTCACCAAGAAATTGGAGCTTTATGGCCAGGCTTTGCAGTTTATTGGATCAGGTTTGTAGCTTGAGCTTGTTTAGCTAAAGCTTTCCCATGATTAGCTAAAAAAGTTTCTTTTCGTGTTAGCAAAGTACTAATGCATGCTGATTTGAGTGGAGTATAGAATTTATTCACATTGCCCTCTGCTTTTCTAGATAGTAATGGGCATTTTTTTCAAGTGCAGTACTGTCTTACAAAGGGACAGAAAATGGCTGATTACAATGCTTGTATTAGGGATTTAAAATAACTGTAAAATTTCCCTGTGTATGCATTACTTGCCTTTGTATTTCATAATGTGCAGCCTAAATGGGCTGTTATTTTTATAACTTGGTATTTACTAATGTCTTGCACATTTTCATTGTGTAGTAGTAAATAAAACTCTGAAAGTTTTATTTCTTATGTTGTACAACTTTGTAATATCAGAAAATACGTAGTTATATGTACACCTCAGTGTAACAGTTGAGTCATTGATAGTGTGATTGCAGTGTGGATTTGAGATCAGAATGACCTCCTAGTAGTTATGCTCTTGTCTGCAAAAGAACCTCTGAAAGCCTCTTAACTCTTACACTGGACTGCTCATTAACCTCTCTTGTCTTAATGATTTGACTAGGGTATAACTGAATTTTTGCATGTGAGATAAAGAACAAAAGGGAGGTATTGTTTAGAGAAAGTATGTAGGATTCTTGAATTCCACCAAGTCCTTGAGAGAATTACATAGTGTGTTACAAGTTCAGAGAATTGAATTGTAAGGCCAACGTTTTCTGTGTGGTTTGTAGCTTAGCTTTGTTTTTTGCTGTATATTTAAAACCTATAACTCAGGACTGATGCTTACTGTTTCAGATTGGCATTTGTAATGAACAAATGCAATAATAAAATGTGAAATGAATTTAGGAAGTTCCCAGTGATAGATCATAGTTTTAGGGGTGTAAAATTACTAAGAAATCATAAAATGAGTAGCAGCATCTAATAAGTGGACTTATCAGGTTTGTTGGAACACATCCAGGCATGGTTTCTTATGTTCTGCAAGCATAGGCAAAAACTAGGATAAAAAGGTTGATATTAGGTTTCCTTTTGACAGTGGCTTTCTAAAGGAGGCTTTAATTTAGTACGTTTACATAGCAACTGATTAACTTAATTGGTAAATCAGTATATGGAAATGCTTTTGGAAATGGGCGAAGTTATGTGATGTAGTGGAATGTGATACAAGTTACTGTGTACTTGCATGAGTTGGCACAATTAATATTAGTTTGTCACTGTAACTTTTTGTGTTTAGCTGTGCAACTGCAGTGGTTAACTTAGAATAGTATAGAACAGGAGGACTGAGGAGGTTGGAAGAGATGTCTGAAGATCATCCTGTCCAATCTCCCTGCACAAAGCAGGCTCAGCTGCAATGGATTGTTCAGAAAGTGTTGAACTGGTGTCCTGATATAGGAGTGGTACTCCCAATTCAGCCTTCGCACTGAAAACTCTCTGAAGTCCACGCCTCTCTCGCTCCCCTTTCCCCTCCCCCTTCCCGCTGCTGCGGGAAGGAGTTGAGAATTGGAGGCACAAAAGGTGAAGGTCACGGGTTGAGATAAGAATAATTTATTGGAAACAGGAATGAAATAAGAAAACAAACGGTAACTGCAACAATATTACTAACAAAAGTGTACAGAAAGAGAAAATTATTCACGTGCAAAAAATGCTCACTGTGGAGCCCCCGAAAATAAATAAATACCGATGGGCTCCCCCCACCCCTTTTTCTCACTTGAATGAACCCACTTCTCCCTGGAAGAGGGTGTCCCTTTCCCTTGCCCCTGGCAATGACCTGAGATGGTATTGAATACCATCAGAGTGGATCCTGGCTAGCCACCTCCCACTTACTGCAAAAACATTAATCTCATCCTGGCTGGAACCAGAACAACTGGCTTTTGAATATCTCCAAGGTGGGACACTCCACAACCCCTCTGGGCAACCTCATCCAGTGTATGACCACCC
This sequence comes from Pachyramphus minor, assembly GCA_013397135.1. NCBI lineage: Eukaryota > Metazoa > Chordata > Aves > Passeriformes > Tyrannidae > Pachyramphus > Pachyramphus minor. The sequence continues at coordinate 104,114 of VYXB01007785.1, read as the reverse complement.
TCACAGTGAGAAACTGTTTTCTGATGTGCAGATGGAATTTCCTTTGGTTTGTGCCAATTGGTATTTGTCTTGTGTCCTGATTTTGTCTGGGAGACAATGGCAACAGCCCTGGTGATAAGTCAACATGTGCTAGTGTCAGTTGCCCCTGTGCAGAAAAACAAATGTATGTGAAAATCACCTTGTAAAAGAGCTGTAGTAAAGGAGGACAGGGTGTACAAAGAGAGTGAAGCACCAGCAAAGTCATGGCAGCCATTGCCAGGGCTATCACAGGAACTGGAGGAAGAGACAAAAGAGGTAACTGTCCTATCCTTGAGTGAGCTATGGGAGATATGAAAAGATTTCAGCCGATGTCCAAGTGAATGTATTGCCACCTGGCTGTTCTGATGTTGGGAAAATGGGGCTAACTGTTAAGAAAGCCAAGCAGCTGGGAAACCTGTTGTCTTCTGATCCACAGTTAATTTAGTTTCCAGGGGGTTAAAACATGACATCTTGTCACTTCGCACCACTGAAGAAAACCTGCTTCCCTCTTTTGCAATCATCCACTGGTGAGACCACCACTGGAGTGCTCCATCCACGATTGTAGTCCTTGGCATAGGGAGGACATTGACCCATTGGAGCAAGTACAGAGGAGGACCATGAAGATGATTAGAGGGATGGAACCCCTCTCCTATGAGAAGAGACCAGAAGAATTGTGGTTGTTCAGCCTAGAGAAGAAAAGGCTTTGTGATGACCTTATTGTGGCCCTTCAGTGCCTGGAAGGGGCTACAGGAAAGCTGGAGAGAGACTTTTTACAAGGACATGTAGTGATAGGAAAAGAGGGAACTACTGAAAGGATGTCGTTTTAGATTGGCTATTAGGAAGAAACTTATCTATTATGAGGGCGCTGGAACAGGATGCCTAGAGAGCTTGTGGACTCCCCATCCCTTCAAGAGTCCAGGGCCAGGTTGGATAGAGCTCTGAGCAACATGATCTAGTGAGTGGCATCCCAGCCCCTGGCAGGGAGGTTGAAACTAAATGACCTTTAAGGTTCCTTCCAACCCAAGGCATTCTATGGTTCTATGATTCTGTGATCTGATTAGGTGTTTATACACATTCTCTTCTCTAGGCTGAATCATCCCAGCTCTCTGAGCCTGCCTTCATGAGGGAAATGCTCCAGTCCATTTGTCATAGTCATGGTGCTGTTTGTTGCATGCTCGGTAGCTGCATGTCACACTTGTATTGGGGAGCCCAAAACTAGGCACAGTACTCTAGGCATGCCCTCACTGGTGCTGAATAATTTATCTACTATCAGCCTCCCTCCCAGTGCAGCCCAGGACACAGTTAGCCACCTTTGTTGCATGGGAATGTTGCTGGCTTGTGTTCCATTTGGTGTCCCAAAGGTCTTTTCAGCAAAGGCTGCTTTCCAGCCTTCAGCCTCCATCATGTACCTCTTACGCTTGTGGTTGTTCCTCTCCAGTTGCAGGACTGCACAAGGTTCCTGCCAGCCCATTCTCTCCAGCCTGTCAGGGTCCCTCTGGATCGCAGCATGACCCACTGGCCTATCAACTGGTCTTCCTAGTTTAGTACTGTTTACAAATAACACATTGAATTAAGCAGAAATAGTTGCTCTGATTAGGCTTAGACATGTCTGAGAGATGTTGTAGTAGTGACACAACAATTCAGTTATTGGTTAAGTGAAAATAATTTCAGCTGTTGTTTTTTGCAACATACTCCCTCTCCCCATTAAAGTTAGTGCATTTAGAATCCTTGGCTTGGTTTGGGAATGCTAGTTTTAGTACTAGGCAGGCAAGTCCTCTCTGTTCACTAAAGCAAAAAATACTAGTGATGTAGAAGACAAATTCAGATGTGGATGCTCAAGTAATTTGCTTTAAAAGAAAAAACAAATCAAATGATAGAATAAATTAACTCTTCTATGCCCCCCTCTTCCTCTCTTCTTCATTTCCCCCTCCCCCTCACTTCCTTTTCTCCCTCCTCTTCCCCTGCAAAGTGCCCCAAAACCTCACTGACACTATTGCAGAATACAAAAAGAATTAAGGGAAGGATTTTTACCTATGTGTTATGATGAAATAACTACCGAGTGCTGCGTGTCTTGTTTACAGTTAGTGGAATGGATTGGAAGGTGTAAAATGGTGAATAATGGAGGACTGCTAATTTTTTTCACAGTGAAGAAATAGCAAAGGGTTTGATTTTTAGAGGTGAGGTGTGTGTGTGTATATGTATTTCAGTGATGTATATACGTATTTAATACATCTAAATGTGAAAGCCTAAAATGTGATTTTGTAAAGGGAAGACACATACGCTGCTTGATTACATATCCAGTGTCACTTTACTGTGAGTGAACCACTACTAATAGTAAACACACTCTTGCACTTTGCAGTGAAGGAAAGCATAGCTTCACCTTTGGTCATAAATCCAAGTTTCTTTTTCCTGGGACTGGTCATATCAGCAAGATTATATGTGGGACTCCAATAAATGAGAATAAATGATGTAGTATATACAAGCCAGCTGTTTACCACTGAGGGAAGTTATCCCACTTACACGTATCAAGGTGTATTTGCCTATATGGACTTGATAATTTAAATGTGAAAATACCCTTAAATTAAAGTGGTACTGATTTTTGGAATGGGAAAGTGCTGTGGTTTAACCCCAGATTGCAAAGGAGTCACTTCCCACCCCACCTCCAGTGGGGAGAATTGGAAAAACAAACTAAAACTTGTGGGTTGAGATAAGAACAGTTTAATAATTGAAATAAAATAAAATATACTGCTATCAATTAAAATGAAAAGGAGAGAGAGGACTCAAGAGGAGTAAGTGATGCTCACAGTTGCCCACCATCTGCTGACTGATGTCCAGCCCTGTTCCCAGGCACCTCTTGGCCTGTCATGTCCAAATTCCCAGTGAATGTACTGGACATAGTGTTCTATGGCATGGATTCTTCCAGTGGAGTGTGGTGTCCCAGCCATGCTCCTCCCAGTGTCTTCTGTACCTGCTTGCTTTCATGGCATGGGAAGCCTTGATTTAGAGTAAGCAGTGCTTAGCAACAACTGACACTGTATTATCAGCTCTGTTCTCATACTGAATCCAAAACCACAGCACTGTGCCAGCTGTCAGGAAGAAAATTAACTGTGTCTCAGCCAAAAGCTGGACACACAGTTGCAGCAATCTAGTTAATTTAAATGCAAACAGGGGTGGAATGTAGTGTAGGGAGGGAAATAGGATGTTACTGAAGATGGGAGTGTGGGTAAAGAAATGCAATTAATTTCTAAGAATGGAAAGTGATATGCTGGGTGAAGTTGGGATGCGAGATGAGAGGAAAAATACAGATCCAAAAAGCAGACTAAATTTTGAAATACTCATAGGACCATGAAGCGTGGAAAGACGTAGAGGCATCTTATCTTGCACATACAGCTTTCTTGTGCAGTGATTCATACAAGCTAGAAGAGACATAAAGCTAATGAAATTAGCAGCTAATGCCCTGACGTACAAGCAAAGCATATGGTTACAGTATGTGGCATAAAAAAAGATGGTTGCATGCATTTTGCAGATGTTGAAAATGAGGGAATGAATTATGTGCTCAGGAAAACGAAATCAGTAAAAAGCTAGTCACAGCTGAATCATTTGTATTCTGGGATGAGCTTTTTTGTAAGATTAATGAAGAGTTTTGTGAACAATACATCACACATGGTGATGTATAGTTGGAAATTGCAACACCTTCTGAAGATAATGTATATCTGTCAGTTGCCTAAAGATCAGTCTTTTCATGAGTACTATATCTTAGTATGAAATAGAAATATGACTTTTTTTAGTCATCCTTAGTGTAGAAATGGAAATAAGACGAAATGCTGATTTTATGTGCATCACTTGCATACCGTTTTCTGTTGCAGAGCTTTCAGAGAATGAGGAGTAGCATAGTCCTGTTGTTAAAATGCTGATGTGAGAGCTAGGAAATAAAGTGCTTTTCCTGTTTATTTGCAGTGTGAGTGGGAAAGTAAGTAGTTACTGTTTACCATTTACTAAATGGCGATAGTGATATTTTATCAAACATGTGGTTTTGTTACTCTAGATTGTGCCTGTGTAATATAACTCTAGATAAAGAACATCCAGATGGATCTATACAGGGAGGTGCCAGGTTAAATTGAGAAAACGTGATGTATAAATAGAGGTATGGATTGCACTGTGTACAAGTCACAACAGTGTTTGTGCTGGGTAAAAGCTGAGTATTCTTAAAAGATTAAAGTGAAAAAGTAAACATTTGTTTTGTGCCTTTTATAACAGCTTAGGCAGATGATTTTAGAAGCTTTTTTTCATGTCTGAAACCAAGCATGTTGAATCTCAGAATTTGTTTTACAGATTATACTCTACAGTGTATGTTATTTTTTTTCTTTTTTTCCTTTTTTTTTTTTCTTTTTTTAAAGCTGGATTGAAAGTGAACCAGAATGGCTGCTGTCATCTCAGATCGTCCTCCGAACCCAAGCTGCAAAATCATGACTTTTAGGCCTTCAATGGATGAATTCAGGGAATTCAACAAATACTTAGCATACATGGAATCACAAGGTGCTCATAGGGCTGGAGTTGCAAAGGTAAACGTCTATAACATGGAAGGAAAATTGATCCTAATACCTGGTCTCCCATTTTTTTCCCAATTTTTTCTCCCAATTTTGCTGATTACAATCCCTGACCTTTTTAGTACTTAACATTCCAAATGATTTTCAATTAATAGGTACTGATCTGTTTCTGTTTTAAGAAAGAGCCTTTCCATATATGTGATGTTTCATGCAGACTGATGAAGATGATGTATACTCTTTTCTAACTGTTAATTGTTTACAATAACAAAATAGGACCTTGTTTTGTGTAGATTTAAACTAGTTTTTGTCAAATCAGAATTAAACAGGGAGTTGACTGTACAAAGTAGTCTTAAACAGGTGTTGAACTTGGTCTTTTGGGATTATGTAAAGCTTAACTGGAGCAAATAATCCCAATACAGTTAATGCTGGTGTATGTGAGGCACTGTTTGAATGGAAATAGTTTTCTTTCTAAGGGTGATCATGTTATCTCTTTGTTAATCAGCATTGGAGATACACTGTCTGTGACTGTATTGCCCTTTGAACAATGCCACGTCCAGGATTTTACAGCAGGTGTCCCTCCCCTTACAGAGAGTGATTGTCAGGGATTAAGTCTGAGGTAGTTTAGTGATACATCATATAAGTGTTTATGCTGTATCTGTTTTGCTACTTTTCAAACCAGAAGGACCCGGTATAGGTCTAGAAGTACTAGCTTAATTGTTGTAATTGCTCAGTGGGGGTAACCGTCTCCATCCTTGGGTTTTTGAGCGACAAGACATTTAGAATCTGAGAGAAGAGAAACAAGACTTGCAGTTCTTGGTTTTCCCCTGCCCATCCCTCCTCCTGCTTCCTGTAAAGCAAAGCAAAACTGAATTCCTCACTTTGGAAACCTTGTAGGTTATTCAATATTTTTATTTCTGAGGATAGAGTACATATAGGTCATACTCTCAAACTCTGCAAACAGAAGTAGAAATGTGATAAATAGACAACAGTGAAAAGCCTGAGCTGAATTTTTCCTATATTCAGCTGTATTAGGGAACCTATTTGTTTGTGTGGGGATGAACTTATTGCAGTCCTTTCATTTTGGACAGCAAATTTCAAATGCATTGTAATGACATCATCTTGCTTGCTTGAAGAGCAGTTAAAGCGTCTCTTGCTGTTTTTAATCTGAGAGATACTTGCTAAGTATTATTACTTTGTCTTGAGAATTTTGAGTTCTGTTTTTCACTATGTTTTGATATATCTCAATTTATAAATAAAAGTAAATGAACTAAATATTTTTTAAAATAATCTTATCAAGTGAATAATTCATACTGCAAAGGGCTGTTTTCTGGGTTTTGGAAATTGATTTTAAAATAAGAAGAAAAAATATCTTTTCTCCTGTTTTGATAGTAATATAAAATTACCTTACAGAGAACCTAATTTTTCTGAAGTCCAGCATGTACAGGCTCAAGTATTAATGTGAAGAGAATAACAACTACCAGAAGAACTATATGCATATGCAGAAACAGTAATTTAACCTCTAAACAGAGAACACAATCAGAGTTTGTGTATCGAACCCTTTAGGTTTAAAGTAAAGGTGTAAGGGGAGAAGACCTGTTACATGTGTAGAAGAATATGTGTATGTAAATAGGGATAAAATTACTATAAGGCTTGCACATATTGGAGGAGGGGGGACTACGAGAAATAAAATGTTAAAAAACCCACAGCCACCCCTAAGTTTCTAATACTATGTCTGATAACAAGTGATTAGATAAACAATGTTGGCAAAAAAATTGCCATTAGGCTTTTGAAAGCTTGGAATAATCTTTGGGCATAAAAAAAACCTTTTAGTCTTACTGTTACAGAGGGTCCACTAATTGGAAAACAAGGATTGGAAAGAATGGAACAAATGGAAAACAAGGCATGCTGATAGATTAATTGGTCTTTACTGAAATAAGAATTGTTTTGAAGTCTCCAACTGAATTTATGTAGACCAAATAGTTAATTTTCAGTCACACTGGCAAGCAGAAAAGTAATTTTGGAACATTACGCTGAAAATAGATATTGACAAGTGCAAGACAATTTTCAGAGGAGTTGGGGAGAAGCAGTTACATAGAAATAGTAGCCAGTGCCATTCAGGGTCAGATGTACAACAGGAGGTTACCAGTATATGAAAGAGGATTTAACAGAAATGTATGTGTTAAGAGCGCTCCGCAGTAACCTCAGTAGTACTAGGGTGCAGTCTTCATGGAGGAGACTGGCATAACTAAGACATCCTTATCTAAATCTGAATGCATATGACACTACATGATAGCAGAGAGTATTAATATGCTTAGGATCTTTGATAAATAAATAAATGTATATGTAAATGAGAAAGCCTTGCCTTAGGTTTTTCCTTTTTTTGTATTTGAGCTTTCAAAAGCTTGACTGATGAATTTGATCTGAGTTGCTTTCATTGAATAAACCTAACTTGCCTGACTTTGAAGACTTTTTTTTTTACTAAAGGGAATATGTAGAGGCTTCAGTGGTACAGGTCACAGAGATCTGGTCATTATTTCCAGCTACCTGTCACTTTGGACATGATATTTTAACATTTTCAGCCTTTGTCCTAATCTTTGTTAGAAAAGGCAAATTCTTTGGGGCAGGAACTCTATTTTTATTTTCTTTTAAAGCGGTACTTTCCGTATCGGTCCCCAGAGAATTCACTTCTCTAACCAGTACACTAATTACAACAGCAATAAACATGCTCCAGTTAGCTGGAAGGAGACATTTTGAACCTGTATTCACAAAAGTGTTTTTTATTGCCTAAAACCCACTGACCTTGAATTAAGTAAGATAATGCAAATACTGCTTTTCAGTATTCATATATTTGAACCAAACCTAGAACTTCATGCTTAATAATCATGAAAATGGAAATCTCTGTGCACGTATTTGATTTCTATGCATATATTCTGGATGCATGACTTCTCTGCTTCAAACTTACATTTTGTATTTTGTTGATGTGCATATAATTCAAGATTTCTGTGAAAGAAGTAAATAGGAATCACAAGATGATTCGCTTACTTTTTTTCTCTAAAAGCAATCAACACAAATTTGCTAAGCGGTCCTTGTTGTACAGCGTAAGTCCTATGGAAGCTGACAAGCAAAAAAGGAAAAGAGGGAGTTGCATTTGTGTAAAAATTGGATAAAAAAGCTTATTTATGTTTGAATTCAAAACTTTAGGTTTGCAGTTATGTTACTTTCTTATAACTTTTCTTCAGTTTGATGTTTGTCCTTTGCTTTGTGCTTGTTAGCACAAATGGTCTTGACTGAATTTCTTTGAGGAATGAACTGTTTGAATACATTAGCATTACAATTTGCCCATTTATCATTTGTGAAAATTTCATTTGAGCATGGCAGAAAAGAATGAATATAAGGAGTGCATAAAAAACATGGCATTGAGCGTTTGGACAAGTAAAAGTTCAAAACCAAAACCGGACCAAAAAAGATACATATAAAAATTTTCTGTTCCTGTGTTTTAAAAATGATACAGTTAGCTTCTAGAGAGTTATCTGTTTTCAGGTAAAATAATATATGCAAAGAATGTTCAAAATTATACAGCCCTGTTAAAGATCAGTGGTGTCACTACAGGCTTCTTTGAAATTCTTAATGACTTTACTGCTAACACTTTAGAATCTGCTGAATAGTTCTCATAGACTGTGGGCAATTCTGCGGTACTTGAAATAAATATATTAACTTTACAACTGGTTAATCTGCACATAGCTTTAATCTTCAATTATGAGGATTAAATCATGTAATTATAAAAGCTAATATATCTAAATTATTGCAAACTCTTACTATAATAGTTGCATCCTGTAGTGTTATGGACAGTGAGTTGTACAGACTCCCAAATCTAAAAGTCTCTAAAATAACTGTACTTTTTTCACCTTTCAGTAAAAACTAAAGTTATATATACTGTTTATACCAAATAACATTTAGACAGGGGAGTGCCAGTTTTTTGTATGAGTTTGTATTTTAATTGACGATAAAAATTTTATATCTTTGAATCATTAGGTTTGAAAAAGACCTCTTAGATCATTGAGTCCAACCATTGACCTTACACTACCATGTTCACCACTAAACCATATCCCCAAATGCAACATCCATGCATTTTTAACACTAAATATGTATCATACATATTTATGATTCTGCACTATATATGGTATCTATCTATATATGATTCTGAACCATTTTTCAATTTTAAGGCTTTCTGATTGTAAAGCATGTTTGCACAGTTGTCTTTGATTGAATTGCTGTAGATGAGTGAGTTGCTGCTTGTGAATTGAGGTGATACTATCCCTATTTTGAATTGCTGTCTACATTATCTAGGAGCACTTACATAATCAGTTTGTGTGAAACAGTTGGTGAGCAAACCTTCATTTGATCATGTGGGCGTATTTAACTGGTTCTTTCAATTTTTACCAGGATGTTTTGAACTGATATCCCAACTGTGATGTCCTGTCTTTTATTTTTGAATTTAAAGGTTATCCCACCGAAGGAGTGGAAGCCAAGAAAACATTACAATGATATTGAAGATTTGGTGATTCCTGCTCCAATTCAACAGATTGTCACTGGCCAGTCGGGGCTTTTCACCCAGTACAATATTCAGAAAAAGCCCATGACAGTGAAGGAGTTCAAGCAGCTGGCCAACAGTAACAAGTATGTATGTCTTGCTTAAGAAGAGAAGTATTTATCTTCACATATTGTGATGTCTTTGAGTTGTGCAAGGCAAATGTTGATTTTTTTTTAAACTTTTTTCTTTTTTTTTAACTTTTTCCCTGGCTCCTAGGGGTACAGCAGTGTGAATATTGTTCTTATTTATATTATTGAAAGCATCCGATACCATGACAGCAAGAAAGCATCTGGAAAACCTGAGACATGATGCCTTCTGTCTGCCTTTTTAGTTTCTCTTCTAAAAGATAGTTGTGCAGAAAATAGTGAAGATGATACAGACTAACATCTGAGTTTTAATTTGATTACACCTATTCATGTTTAATATTTAATTCCTAGATACTGGAATGGCCTATTGTCATGTTATTCTGAAAAAAAACCATCATCTTTTTTTAACTTGTCCAGAAGTTTTGCATTAATCTAAGAGAACTCAGCTTCATCTAGTGAATGTCTGTGTTTTGGTTATGCATACTAAGGGAGGGGAAAAAGTGTTTATAGAGGGCTAGGCACTGTACTGAAAAGTTCAAATTGGTGAGCATTCCAAGAAGAGGGAATAGATAGAAGGGATTCTTCCTTGTCCTTTTGACCACATGGAAAGAATATACATTTTACTTCAGTATTTTCTCAAAACTGAGTGGAAATAATTTCTGGGAGGTGAGTCAAAGCACCTTAGAGGGAAAAGGTATTTGAATAGAGGAAGGTAATATCGCCTTAGTTTGAAGCAGTTTGTCTCGTAAGTTAATTAAGGCATTAAGATGTAAGAAGAGAACTGCTGAGGAACCTCCTTAAAAATGTGTCATTTCTTAGTTTTTCCTGATCTTGATAGCAGTTTATGTCCCATCATATCCATGCCTTTACAATACTGCAAAATGGATAATATTTTGTCTTCAATTAAAAAGTTGGTGTTTCCACCCTTGTATTACTTGTGAAAAATTGTGTTTCACAATTTTTTTCCCAGTGTGTTTCACAATTTCACAATCACACTTATAATATTCTTTCTCTGATAAGTGGGAGTGGGAACCTATTTTGTAGTTTTTAAAAGTGTTTAGTATCTGTTAGAAATTGGAATAAAACATAAGAACTCTGTGGTATATGATGTAATTTTCAATGATACGTTTTCATAGATGTTTAAAGTTTACATTTTGTTAACCCATAATAAAATAAGACACCAATTTGTTAAAATAGTTTCATAATGCAAAACTGTGAAGATTTCAGTATGTATCATGATGTTTATTATTCTTTATTATGGACAATATATTGGAAGTGTTTCTGATTTCAGTTTTCATGGTTTTTACAAAATCAGATGGCAACTTAATTTCATGGACAAAATTAAAAACAGTTGGGAGGGCTTTCTATATATTACTAGTTGTAGGTCATTCTAAATATTTATCACTGCTCTTGAGAGTGTGATATATCTTCCTATGACACTCTAAGTCTATATTTATTAAACTATCAGGTAGCTGAGAGCCTCTGTTCTCACATAAAAATATTTTTGTTCCTTAATAGAGAAGACTTGTCTGTTAATGACCCTTTTCCTGAATATTGTGATGTTATCAGTTTCCTTTGGGTAAGAGAGAAGGGCCTTGAACATCTAAATGAAATCATAGTTGCCTTTAAAAAGATCATGTGTACTCAATCTAATGGATTTCATCTCTTATTTATTTAGACATGTGCAACTCACCATTGAGCCAAAATACTTCTCTACTTGACCTCTGGGAAATAAGGGCATAGCTGCATCCTGTAATCAAGGAGTTTACGCATATTACTCAGTGCCAAGCAGAAATAGTCTGATTTCTGGAGTTATATCATGAGGAATAATAAAACAACTGTCATGCTGGGAATGCTTTGGCTAAGATAATTTTTGTTAATTTTTTTTGTCTCTGTTCAGAGTTATTACATGATCTAAGTGTACCTGGTCTAGTTAAGTCTTGTATGTTTGGATTTTCTTTCCAGTTGTTCAATTGTAGCATGTTGACAGTTCTAATATGAAACTTCATTTCTCAGAGTTGCAGTAAGGGGGGAGCAAGTTTTCTTTTCTGAAGACCTAAATATGGGAGAACAGAGGTCTGACAAAGGATCCTGAGGCAAAGCTATTGATAGATGTTTCTATGGTAGTGTGCTTGTGTTGTGTTCCCTCAAGATTTTACATGAGTAACCTTCCAAAAGTATATACATAAATATATTTAAGTATGTGTTTATTAGGTACTTTCAATTAAGCATGTAAGTATGGTATCTTTTGGTGTTATAAAGGAGTAAAAACTCCCTTAGATATTTTTTTCTCTGCATTGTAGAATTTTTGGTATCAATTGTTTGAAATACTACAGCTTTTTTGAAACACTTTACTGGGGAAGAAATAAGAGAAGAAAGTACTGGTCAGGGATGATGCATGGACTGACTTAGTAAGTTTGAGTTGTTCTGAGGCAGGCTTACACGGGACCTGCATCTGTGTCTTTGCAGAGCTGGTGGTGAGGTAGAAAAATAATAAATACTTGTTAATTGCATGGCTTTTCCATGTGTGTTTTTTTATGGAATGGAAATGCAAAGGAGGGGTTCAGCCTGAGGACAGTCAGCAGATGCACTGATGAGCTACTGGAGACTGAAGCAAATGTTGTTTGGGTAGATGAATGACTTCACTTACTGGGGCTCTCAGGCAGAAGGTTCCATGATATGGTTAATCATACTAAGAACTCAGGACAAGTAATAATTCCTCTGTTTTGGCAAATTTGAAGTAAAATGGTCTCTTAGAATTCAATTTTCAGATTCAGAAGCATAGTCCATTGTGAAGGTGATTGTTGAAAGACTGTGATGAACCTTTGCCTACCTCTTTCTCTGCAGATACCGCACCCCAAGATACATAGATTATGAAGATCTGGAGCGTAAATACTGGAGGAACTTGACTTTTGTGGCACCAATTTATGGAGCAGATATCAATGGGAGCATTTATGATGAAGTATGCATAGCTTTTTATGAAGTTTATCTCTTCCAGCCCTTTTTTAAAGGGTACTGTGCTTAAAGGATACAGTCTTGTTTTGTGACTGAGAATCTGTCTTTTGAAATCTTTGTGTTACTCACTTTAAAGACTCCAAGAAAGGTTGAAGTTAACTCTACACCTGCAAGAGTCAGACAGTTCTGTCTTTAGACAGTAGAATATTGCTACTCTTCCTGATCATGACTCCTCTCTTTCTTCACTTTGAACTCTCTAGAACTTTGAGATTACTCCCTACTTATTTGTTTGTTTATTAACATTTTAGTATGTATATTTTCTGTGTGCTTATGTGGAAATCTAGAGATATTTTAAATAGCTTTAACTTTTAAATTAAAAGATGAGATACTTTTATTTCTTCCTCTTTCGCTGAGGAATATGATTAATAATTTTACTTTATACATGCTTGGAATGCTTGCTGTTTCCTGGAAATGTTCTTACACTTACTGACTTACTGTTTACTTTTCAATTAAAACAGACAAAATTGAAAATTCCAAAGGAAATGGATTTTGCTGGTTACTTGCCAAGATCTCTATGTATAATAAAAGGACTCTTAACACAAATCTCATTATCCAAAGAATTACACAATAGTCATTGATATCTGTTAGGCTGTATAAGTAATGATCAGAACTAGATTTTGAAGGGATTATATAAGTAATGAGACTAACAGAAGAAAGGTTAGCATTTCAGAAAAAAATTGAGGATTTAAAAAATACAGGGCAAACTTTTATTGAAAGACTCTACGATGTGTGGAGTTCTTGAGTTATTTCATGTTCTATGAAACTGCCTTCTCCAATCGTTTAAAAAAAAAGTATGATTTCCCTGTGGCAGATGTTCTGAGGCTCTACTAGTATTTCACATTTCTTCACAGAAGACAGATTACTTGAGAACTGTCCAAAGATAAATATGGTCAGCCAATATGGCTGAAGGCAATTCAATTTTTGCACTGAGTTATGTGATCTTTGAAACACAGCTGTAGATGTCCAGTCCAAATTCTATTGTGTGTCCAAATAGCTATTTTTAAAAATAAGTTAGAGAATAATTGAAGATTCTGATTTGGAATGTTTTGGCGAAGAGACATTCTAGGTAGCTGTTGCTTTGTAGAGACAGAAATGAGGCACAGAAAAATAGTCTTTGTTTTGAGAAAATAAAAGTTTGCCCTTTTTCATTTCTGGCATTTTTTTTTCTTTATTGTTGGCAGATAATGCCTTATGTTATAACTTTTTACAAATGTATGCTTTGTTTTGATTATGTTTGCTTTCGTCTTCAGTATCTTAAGTTTACTGTTGCAGGAGCAACATTTCCAAAGAAATGAATGCAGTAATGTCCAATTTGGAAATGCTGACTGGTCAAAGAGAAGGTTAGAGGTTTCATTCTCAGGGAATTGCAGTCTCATTAGATTGGGAAGCTGAGGAAGGGAGGTCAGATAAAAAGACAGATGGGGAAGTGAGAAGGGCAGCATTCAGAGATCCTAGCTGAGATGCTACATGCATAGGAGAAGGAAACAAAGCAGTGAAACAAAGTTGCAGAGAGTGGGGAAGAAAGGAATAAAAAGTAGACTAAAACCTTGATGCCTGTGATAAAATGGGTACTATTTAAATATAAATAACAAAGGAGAAATGTTAGTGAAAGCAATTGACATTGAGGAACGTGAATAGACTTGCGCAGTTAACATCAGCCACTGTGATGGTGTCCAGCCCAGCCGTGTGTAGGGGGGGGAGGGAAAAAAACTCTGGTACCAAACTATTGGTGAGAAAGTTACAGTTCCACTGATCAAAATGTTGCCTTAGAATAATTTTGCCACAGTTACTTTTTGGCCAGCAGATGGTGTACTTGCACAACTAATATTTTTCCTGTCTTAGTGCCTGAAGATAGTGCTAAGAAAGAATCTTCTTGATTCTGTTTGAAATTAGAGGTAGTTCTTATGTTTTGTTCAGTTTCCTTCAGGATTGTGATTATTTGCCAAAAAGAGATGAATACAAGTTACTGACATTTTGGGCACCATATGGGAGAAAGGAAATGGTGGGATTAATTTGTCATAGCAGCCTATTTGCGAGAAATAGAACAAATGCATGCTTTCTACAAAATGCATTTTAAAGAAAAAAGTTTGTTAGAAATGTTACATTTAAGATAAATATCTGTCAGAATTCCAGATAGAAAACCACAAGGAACTTAGTGAAAATGTGATTTATATGTCTACATGAGCCATTAAAATTAATGAGAAATACTGCTGTGCTGTAAATCCATATTCTTCAGTTTAAGAGTTTACCAATTACATTTTGTTTTCCATTGGTGACAATCAATTTTATATTGATGCATCTATATCTGAAGCATGATGAAGCCTTAATTTTTACTATTTGTATTATTTGAGAAGCAATTGCTTGTGAAATCCAGCACTTTGCTGGCATTGTACCAGAGAGATCATAGATCTTGTAGTATTTACTATTTTAAAACCAAAGGATGACAGGTATGTAAGGATTTGGAAGATGGGGCAAAGTTATAAAGCCTGTGTTACATGGAACAGAAAAAGAACTCACAAAACAAAGAAATAAGACCCAAACAAAAGAAGAACAGAGCTATCAATGCATGCTTTGAAATTTGACAGCTACCATCAATGATTCAAAGTTTACCCTTGTGATATTTGACTTATTCCAGAATCTATGTTATTATTTAAAATATCTTTGACATCTTTGAACTCAGATTAAGTCTTTACAAATAAGGAAATAATCTATGAGAACAAGTATTCCATGCACTCTATAGAGCTTCATAAGAAACAAGTTCCAAATCAAGGTTTACTTGAAATATTATTCTGTGGTATATGCATTCTAATTGCTGTTACATTTAATTGCAGTGCTTTGTAGGATAATGACAATGTAGGTGACTCAAGAAAAAGCATGACCCCTACATCGACTGATCTAGCTACTAGATGGGGAAAATCTTCCTGGTTTCAAAGTTCCAAGGACAAGTGACTGATTTGAAGTTTATAATGAACCAAGTCATAAAACACATCTGACTTCAGTGCTGACAATTGCGTCTGCTCTTCCATAGAGAAAACCAAGTTTGGAAGAAGCACATACAAATATTGTTTTGTGTCTCTCTCACCACTCAGCTGCTGTTTTCAAGATAGCACTTCACTTCCATTTTTCTTCTTTTAGTTTTATTTCTCCTGATAAGACAGTTTCTAATGCCTACCTTCTCCCATATATAAAGTGTGGGAAGCATATTTGATTAGTAATACAAGAGTGATTGATTCAGGAGTTTGTAGGCTAACAGTTGGTTATTTTTGCTAAATTGTAGGTACATCTCTAAAGTGTTACTTGCTCTAGCAACAGATGTACTTGAATTTCCTGCCGTATCCCTTGACAGAGTAGCCAACTTGACTTTAAGCCAGCAGCTTGACATTTTATGTAGAATTTGGATTCTAAATGAGTTAGGGATGGCACTTGGGTTGTAGCTAAAACTAAGGCTGCAGGACAGTGGCAGGCATAAGCAATCCAGGAGTCTTTGGAGAGCATCAGTAGCAACTTCCTGACCAAACTTGTCTGCTGGATCTCTCACAAACAAGAAACGATTTGTTGTGGATGTGAATGATGAGGGCAGCTTTGGCAGACTGGCCATGAGATGGAAGGATTCGGGATCTTAAAGGGAGGTGTCAGGACAAAAAGGCAGGACCACAATCCTGGCTGTCAGGAGAGCAGGCTTTGGTGTCTTTGGTGATCTTATCCTTGAGTCCCAGTGGATAAGGCCCAGGAGGAAACAAGGGCCCAAGGAAGCTGGGCCCTTGTTTCTCTAAGCTCTGGAAGCTTAGAATGGTCCTTCTCCCCGCAGGAAGTCTGGAAAAAATGCCAGGGGTGTGCATGGATGAGCAAGGATCCTGATAAAACTCAAGCATTATCAGGAAATACCCAGGAGCAAAAAGCAGTTCGGGAAGAACTGTAGCCAGTGAGAAAGACCTACATGGAGAAGTTTGTGGAGGACTGTCTCCTGTGGGACAGACCCCATGTTAGAGCAATGGAAGAAGTGGCAGAGACTATGTGGGATGAACTGAAAGCAACCTTCCTTCTCCATTTCCCTGAACTACTTGTGTGGGGGTGAGGGATATAGGTGGAGGGAGTGGAGGTTGGGTAGAGAATTCTGGAGGGAAATTGAGATAGGTCTACTCTTCTGCTCTTTGGGTGGTTAAAAACTATATGGTCAGGCCCAGAGGATGGTGGCAAAAGGAATCCAGCTAGGGGACAGCCACAAGTAGTGTCCCCTGGGCTCAGTATTGGGACCAGTCCTGTTTTTATGTCTTTTTTTGATGATCTGGATGAGGGGATCAAGGGCACCCTCAAGTCAGTTTGAAGATGACACCTAACAGGGGTATTGCTCTGCTGGAGGGTAGAAGGCTGCAGAGGGATCTGGACAGGCTGGATTGATGGTCTGAGGTCAATAGGATGAGATTCAACAAGGCTGAGTTGTGCCCTTGGGTCACAGAAACCCCAGACAGTGCTACAGGCGGAGTGGCTGGAAAACTGCCAGGCGAAAAGGACTCAGAGAGTGGATGAATGTGAGCCAGCAGTGTGCCCAGGGGGCCAGAAAAACTGATGGTATTCTGGCTTGTATCAGCAGTAGTGTGGCCAGCAGAGCCAGTTAAGTGATTGTCCCCTGTACTTGGTACTGGTGAAACGACACCTCAACTCTTGTGTTCAGTTTTGGCCCCCCTGCAAGAAGGAGTTGCTGAAGCGTTTCAAGAGAAGAGCAACAAAGCCGGTCAAAGGTCTGGAAGATAAATCCTATGAAGTAACAAGCAACAGGACAACAAGTTGTGCCAGTGGGGAAGTTTACCTTGGAATTTTAGGAAACATTTCTTCAAGGAAAGGATTACTAATCACAGAAGCAGGCTGCCCAGGGAAGTAGTTAAGTCACCATTCCTGGGGATATTTAGAAGACCTATAGGTGTGATGCTTATGGACATGGTTTAGTGGTGGCCTTGGCAGAGCCAAATTAATGATCGTTTGTGATGATCTCCAAGATCATCAATGATTTTATGATTCCATGATGTCCTTTCTCTGTGATCTACTCATAATTGAGATTGCTGTGAGCAGTCATTAAGATGTTTGGTTCTAGTCTGCATTTCCAAAGAATCTGCTTGCTCACCCTTGAAAGGGGTGCTGCAAAAGCAATGGTTATATCCTTAAAAATGCTGAGAAGTAAAAGCAGATATAATGAGGGATGTTATCTGTATTTCCTAATCTATACGTTTGTGGTGCAGAGATTTTGTTTGCAGCATTTTTCTTTCTGTATTTTAACGACTTCAAAGGCACAGTAAAAACCTGGCAGTTTATTATATTCGTTGGTATGAGTGAATGATTTTTTAGAGTGAGGAGTGCTTTACCAATCACAATTCTTTCTATAATGTTTCTCCTGCTCCTTTCCACTCTGTCTCTTACATTGGTTTTTTTACTCTTTATTATTTGAATCAGTCATAAGGGCTTTTTAATTTTACTTGTACAACTAATACCTTGTTTGCCAGATTAATATTGAAATGAAGCCATGAGATTATCACAGGAAAAATTAAACACTGAAAAAGGATTGTGTATATAATGTATACATATAGAAATCATGTTCTTAAAAATAGAATACACCACAATCTTTGCTGATTTGTTTAAATAAAGTACAAAGAATAGCATCATGTCACTTTTTAAAGTACTTCTAAAAAAATGAAATTAAGAAAAAATCATTGAGTTTGGAGCATGTTTTATTCTTATGTGCAAAGAGGTCCCTGCTTATAACCCTAAACTTTGCTTTTTACCAGTATACTTGGATTTAGATTACTCTTTGAAAAAACAGTGGGTCAGCTCCTTCCAAACTGTGCAAGTATTCAGAAGAGAACTTACTGTCAAGTGCCCCAGTTTATTTCCATGTTGTGTTAAAAGCAGATGCAAAAGCTGTTAAGAGTAATAAAATCTCTGGATAGTAATTTACAGAAAGTTTGAATCATTTTCAAAATTAGTAAATATTGGAATAACGGTCTTCTGTATAAACCACTATTTACCTTATAATATGTCTCTCAGGAAATACAAGGTAAATGTACTATTTGTAGCAATGATCGCAATTGGTAAGGTGTTTCAAGTCTATTTAAAGAAAGTAAAATATGTTGTTTTCAGCTTTTTTTCCAGATATTGGATTATGTGGTACAGTTGTCAGTGATGACGGGTATTCTTTAATGAACCTACCATTAGAAATGTGGATAAATTAGAAATATTATCTTTATACATTCTCTTGAAATTATTAAAATATCTCG
Organism: Pachyramphus minor; assembly: GCA_013397135.1. Classification (NCBI taxonomy): domain Eukaryota; kingdom Metazoa; phylum Chordata; class Aves; order Passeriformes; family Tyrannidae; genus Pachyramphus; species Pachyramphus minor. The sequence goes on along the minus strand of VYXB01007785.1, from coordinate 85,591 downwards.
ATATAATTGCAGTATTTTGAGCAGAATAAATATTCTACATTTTCCTAACATTGAATAGGTTATAATGTCTGAATGTATTTGTAAGAAACAACCAGATACACTTCATGGTCAAGTGATATATGTACTGGTGTACATGGTTATTAAACATAGCGTAACATAGCAATGGTTATTATACATAGCATAACCTGTTAAAATATACTTCAATTTTGAGAAGTATTGTTATGTATTCACCTGTTAAACTGTTTTTTTACAGCCGTGATCCTTTTAGTGTGCATTGCAGTTGTTAAGTCTGAAACCAGTTATATAACTACTGAAAAAGTTAGAACTGATATTTTACTTAAAAAATCATGTAAGCATTAATGTTTAGGAATATGAAAAAAGAGAGGTCCAGGAGGCAAAGTAACAATTTAATAATAATTTGTGATAATTAATGGTAACAATTTAGGCATAAATATAAACTGGATTTAATTTTTTAAGTTCAAGGAATTAGGAGAAGTGGAAATGAATCAGTGTGACTTTAGTGCTTTGGCCAGTTAGAGTGAATATTTCCTTTTGAGCTAAGAGTACGCGTCCAAAATAGTCTGTAGGAGAAGGAAATACCTCATGTATCTTGTGTAGAAGTTGTGGATTGTCTTTTGGTATTTTTGGTATGTTGAAACAAGGTATTTGTCCTAGGATTGGTCTCTGTGGGAGGATTTTCTTTTGTTTTAGGACAAACCATTAGCAGTTTCCTTGGTGACTAGTGATACATTTTAACAGAATGTGAAAATATGAGACTTGTTGTTAAAACAGTAATTTATTTTCTTTCCTATTACTTAATTCTTAAAAATAAAAGACTAAGATTTTGGGCTGTTATGGTTGCTAAGAGCTTACAGGAATGAAAAGATGTGATAGGATGAATAATAGGTAAAAAAGCCCCTGGGATACTGTTAAGTAGAAAGGTAACACCTCTGTCTGAAGAAACCTTGAAACTGCAAATTGCTGCGGGTAGTAAGGAAGTACTTCTGGGGAAGTACTGCTTTACTTATGCTGTTTCCTATCTATTTTTGGCCACTGTCAGAGTAGACTGCCTAGATTAACAGTTGATTTTAACAAGTATTTATTGTTTTCTTCCAACGCTTTGTATGTGCCTACGTGGTCCAGTCATTGCTCGTAGTTTGGTCAATTAATTTATTTTTCCAAATGGACTGCACAATTTGTAAATAGAGAAAAATTTTATGTGTTTTTAAAAAAATAAAATGTTTAAACTGATTTGAGGATTTATTGGTTAAAGTTGTTTCTTCAAACAAATATTTTATTTTACAGTTCTGTTAACTTTATATTTGAAAGGTGCAGATTTTACCAGCATCTACTGCTTGAGTTCATATTAGTGTTTTTTCTTTGATCATATGAATTTTATAATTTGTAAATTTTAAAATTTCAAGTGCCTTTATGTTTAACAGATACATCAAAGCCAAGGCTTCAATATTAAAAGAAGAACAAAAATTACTGTCTGAATTGAATTCATTCTGTAAACATCCTTTACTCCTTAGTAAAATTCGAGATAACTTAGTGTTTCTTAATAAGTGAAGTGGTCATAGAGGTGGAAAGTCAGAAGTGCCTGTTCAATGACAGTTCTGAACTTCATAGACATTACCTTCTTATATATCAATTCTAGTTGCTGCATACTTAACATAAAAATCTCAAAGATTGAGAAAATGAGAATGGAGAGTATTAAATTTTCATTACTTCTTACTTTAACCTATATTTTTACTTCTCCAGCTGTTCAACTATTGAATGTCGTCATGTTACCTAGTCTTTCAGATGCATCAGGTCTGCAGTCTGCCATCAGTTTGTTTCCTAAAGAGGAAGGTTACCAGAACTGTAGGTTCAGTGCTGGGTGGTGTGCAGAGCAGCTTACAGTTAAGGGTATGCTAGAGGCTGTCTTTCCAAGAAAACTTACCTGAATTGAGTTTTTAATAATTTTGATTATATTTCTTGTTTTTCTGACACTTTGAACACCGGCTAATGTCTTCCCTAGAGGTGCTAATAATTGCTGTTATAATGAAGTATAATCTTTTTCTCTTCAGTTTTGTAGCTTTGATCTTGGTTATACTGTCTCTTACATGTGATATTACCTGGAATTAGAATTGCACTTTGCAGTTGAATCTGAAATACAACAAAAACTACTTGCTTTCTGAATGACTTTTAATATAAAGATTTTATGGGCAATAATGTAAGGAAACAGCTTAGATCCCAGGAAATAATAGATTTCTGCAGTACATCATTATAATTAGAAATATATCTGAAATGATGTAATCATTTTATGTTTGTGTACTTTACAGAGAAATGGTAAATTTATGCATGTAAAATAAAATTTTAAATAATTTTTCATGCTATTTGATATTACTTTTTAACTAATACAAAAACATAGGCCCAGTGAAATTTAATGGCTTCCAGCTATCGACTCATCAAAGATTTTTTTCTGCAGCTTTTATTTCTATTGTGTACGGTGTTTTAATCCACATTAGATTTGATGTACTAAGTGTAAAGCAAATATCAGCTTCCGTATATTTTCTGCCCTGAACATCTCAGACTTGCGACCTGATCTAAACTTACTAAGGTCAAGAGAATTTTTCTTCGAGTAACTTCAACTGTCTTCTCAAGTGCTTAAAAATTTATATGAACATACAGTCTTTTGAAGGGCTAGATCAGGTGTGTATTTTTTGACTGAGACTATTATATAAAGTTGCACTGCTTGATAAACTTATTAATATATTTATTATGTATCTTTTTCAGGGTATTGAGGAATGGAATATTGCCCATCTTAATACAATATTGGATGTTGTAGGAGAAGAGTGTGGAATTTCTATTGAGGGTGTAAATACACCATATCTGTATTTTGGCATGTGGAAAACGACATTTGCATGGCACACTGAAGACATGGATCTCTACAGTATTAATTATCTCCATTTCGGGGAGCCAAAGTCATGGCAAGTTTAAATTTTTGTGAAAGATGATATCTCTTTCAGCTGACTAAACCATCTGTTCATGGGGTACAATTGCTTCACAATGGTAAATTTTACTGGAAAGCTAAGATAGTAGTTTTGTGAGGGTTTTTTTTGAGCTCAGTACTATTAAATATGTTAGGTTGGTGATGAACATCACACCCATGCAGTCTTTGATTTTTGAAGAAAAAGACATATAAGTGCATAAGGCTTATTGGAGTTCAACAGACAAATATTTTAAAGATCCCATATGGGAAGCTTAAGGAGTTGGGAACCCCAAGACTTCTTGAGGAACTTCTGAATGAGCTCTTTGAAATTAGTTTTTTTGGTTCAGTTGCCCTTTGGGACTGCATAACATGTTTTGTTTTAAATGTACCTTTAGTTGCTTCCTTGAATCAGAGTCATTCTCTAATGTGAACTCGGTAGGACCAGTAGGAGGTAAGATTCAGTGTTAAAGATACTTCCTGCGTACAAAACTTCTGCCACACTAATAAAGTCTTAGCCATAAGATCAGTATTTTTGATAAAAATCAGTTTAAAGATAGGTGATTCTGAAATGTTCTAAGATGATAGGACACATTTAACCAATACAACGATTGCCTTTTTATTTGCTTCTTAGGAATTTAAAAAGTGCTATTTGAAGAAAATCTCACTGCATATTGTGAAATTCCAAGAGTAAAAGCATTTACTTAAACCGTTAAGTCCTTAGGCATAGTGGAAATAAGATGGGAAATCTTTTCTTTAAGTATTTTGAAGGAGATGTGAGTTGATAATTTGATAAATGCTTTTCTAGTTTACAGATGCTTGTTTACATTATGAATGAACAAAAGCATTAAACATTGACCTCTTCATCTTTTTAAAAAATAACAGTGGATACAAATTAATTTGCTGGGCCACATTGGTCCATATTTTTAGGACATGCAGCACTATAAAAAAATTGAATGAAAGACAACTAAAGATTTGATTTACACATGTGCCTTTACTGTAGGAATCCTGCAGTAATCTATGCTAATACTGTTAATTTATCAGTGAAACGTGTTTTGTGTAAATGTGGTTAATACACATTTAGTGTACTAAATTAGTACTACAAATTGGTACAATGTTTTCTTCAAGAAAGTTGAGCATGAGCTGAATCTTAGGATACATATAGTGAAGATCTTGTAGCTTTTAAATTTGAACTGATTTGACAAATGCTTGCTTAGTAAAACCAAATAAACTGACATGTACAGTAGTGGTACATATTTTCTAGTTTTAGTGGGTATGTATTGTTCTTCAGGACAGCCACATTGGACTTACGGAGAACTAGTGTGCTGTGTACTTTCTCTGAATTGTGAAAGGACAACCACTTCTATCTGAGAGACACAAAGAGAACCTGTGGGTAGCAGCTAAATCTAAGTGCCTTGGCAATCTTTATGGAATTGAAGCTTTCTCTAGTGTTTAGGTATAGGTTAACTTTCGTTACTTATACTTTGCACTTCCAAGAGTTATGCAAAGAAATCTGTAGTTTTATATTATGTATACTGATTCCTTCATTGACTGCCTCACATGAAACACAGGGGAAGAGTGTGTCTGATTAACACTTGCAACATCAGGGCTAGGGCTGTTTATGTGTTTAAGTATATATTTGTGTAATACACATGTTTTATAGATTCTTTAACTTACAATATAGTGCTACAGAGAGGAAATTGAAGGAGAGAAAAGAACTCAGAAGCTCTGAAACAGATTAATATGAGGGCAGAAGAAAGTGGGATAGGGTTGAGGAAAGATTTGCTGGAAAGTAGAATAGAGACAAAATTGCCATTAGGCAGAATCCGCAATTTTCCTTTTGCATTTTTTTCCAAGTTGAAAAATCTGGAAGATGGTACCTCATTTTACATCCCAGTTTCTTGGAAAAGGTCTTACTAGGAAGATGAACTATTGGTGTGATTGATGATCTACTTTATTAATTCAGTTAGTTCTTGATATGATGTATTATGTAATGGTATATGTGAACTGCTTATTAGTATTAAAAATGTCTTCATTCTGGCATTTGTTGTTAAATATTTTCTTCTGTTGTAATTATTGTTTTGGGGGTATAGGCCCTGACTAAAGAGAATTTATTTTTGTTTTGTGTACAGATTTGAGGAATTTTGTAAGGTTAAACTACTCAACTCCTCTTGGAAATTCATGCCTAGCATAGAGCAGAATTTTGTTATTAGTTCAAATGTTAGACTATTAGTATGTGTACAATATCCTTGGTTATCATACGGATAATGCTTCAATTTACATAATAAATTTTTAAATTAAAAAATCTGAATAAAATATATTTTTAAAAAAGTAATTCCGGGTTTATTAAGTATCTGAAAGCAAGGCTTACGCTTTGTGCTGATTACCTCAAGAAACAGTGGTGCTAAATTTTTTTATGTGTTGAAATGATGTAAACCTTGAAGAGTATTAATAATGAATACGTGGAAGTATTTCTTAGGCAGGCACAAAGTAATTATTTTCATGGTACTGTGGGTATTTCAAATATAATAATTGGACTAACTTATTTTCAAAAAAAATTTAAAGAAGAAGAGTAAAGATGTGTAGAGAATATATTATTTTACTTTAGAAAGTAATATTTTAAAAAATTTTCTTATTTTTTTCCCGTGTTTTATATCTGAGGGTGAAGGCCTCAACTCTTTTCTGCATGAAGAATCAAAGTTTTTTACTTACCATTGAGAGGGGCACAGTGTAAACTTGCAGTATAATACAAACAATAGTTTATGTATCAGTCCGTCTGGTCTTTGCTTCCTGGCTTTTCCAAAGACTGGAAATGACAAGGCACAATATGTTCTGTTAAAAACCCTCCTGTTTAGTAAGGTATTCCATTGTCGTGGGTTTACCAGGGAATCAATCCTTTTTTTCCTGAACTCCCCCCTTCACACAATTACTATCAGTTGAGAGAGGTTTTATACAGACAAAACAGAGGCTTAACATAAGGGATATAATACTAAGATTTATTATTAGCCAGATAAAAACTAAGAAATAACACACACTACAACAGTACTAATTAAACTAGCTTATCTTATGGAAAAAGATTGTCAGGTTGCTATATACAAGTTTGGTGGCTCGTCTCGGAGTTTCAGTCTTTATTGCCTCAGGAAAGCAAGGTAAGGGGGGAAGGTCTTTCTCTTCCGTGGAGTTGGACATTTGGCCGGGTGCCAGGTCTAACAAAAGCATTTCTCTTAGCTTTTTCCAGTCCAAGAGAAAGGTGTCTTCTTTTTGTAAAATCATAAGTATTTACAAAAGCATTTCTTTCCCCTTTTTGTGTCAGTCCAAAGGGAAAGAGGGGTTCTTCCTTTTAAAACAATTACTGCAGCACTTGTAAAGTGTCTTTTCTGTTATCTTGAGGACCATGGGTTCAGTGTGT
>VYXB01007785.1:56504-78651 GCA_013397135.1 Pachyramphus minor | reverse complement strand
TACACATCCCGGCTGGAGAGACTTCAATGCCATGACTGCCCCTGGCCCAAGGTCAGGGGAGTAGGGCCTGGACCCCCCCACTTCGGGGGGGCCTGCTGCCACCCTCCTCACATGGCTGTTGAATTTCTTCCTACGACAACACCTTCTCTTCTGTTTTCTTAAATATGTCCTTAGCAGAGGCGTTACTAAAACTTTTGATTGGTTTTTTCTCCGGAAATATACCTGGGCCTGACCATTTCAGCCCAGGGGGCTGGTAAACCCATGACATCCATAAATCATAAAATGCCTTGCGGGGCTGGTCATTCATAAAGTAAATGAGAATACATACTACAGAAAGAGAAGATGATTCCATTTTGTGACAATGTCAAGAAAAAGAGATCAGATTGATGAAGAGAGAACGCTTATACAGCCAGAATTAGATGGATTAGGAGAGTATATTTGTTTATTTAGGATGTAAGAGGAAATGGTTCTGTGGTGACATTCAGAATAAAACAGAGATTTAGGTTCAGGAATTCTCTTCATGATTTAGTGGGTATAGGATGCTGAGAAATCTGATCTCCAGGTTGCCTAGAATTTATACCATGAGCATTACTGTCCCTCTTGATTGCGGTGACTAATCTGCTTTTATGAATTTGCCAATGTAGAATGGGTACCAAGATCTTTTCATGAAGTAGAAAAATCAGGAAAGATAATTAGTTACACAGTAGGGGGTGTGGAAGTCTTTAAAATGTGATTTTGTTTCAGATTTTGCATCCCAGTAGCAGAAGAGAAGTGGAGTTCTAAGTATGATGGGATAAAAATGGGTGGTGTTCTGATATTAATATTAGACTAAATTAGAGACAAAAAAGTTGAAGAATGAAAAGCATGCTCAGACTGATGCTAACATTGTACAGTTTCAGAACAAATATGGCACTAAAGTAAATGGATTTAAAGAGAGTCAGCTAGGTCCTTACAGGGTCTTCTGGGTAGAATTAATAGGTTTTACAGTGTGATCAGCAGCTGACAAAAGCTAGTTAAAATCTGGACTGGTGATTCAAAGTTCAGCACAAGTTATGCATACCGTTGACAGAAATGGCACGTTTCCTTGTTAGGTTCTATATCTGGGAAACAAACTCAGAAAATTGCAGAAAAGTCCAAACCTTTAGTGAGAGAAATAGGAACAATGTATAAAACTTCCTTGGGCGGTAGACGGACATTTATGCCCAAAGCAGAAGAGGTTAGGATTAGTCACACTTCTTGCTGCAAATTGTCATAAAAGTTAGAAATAAGAATATTATGAGTCACAGAGATGACAGTAGTCAAATAAGGATTCTGATTGTAAAAAGGCAGCTATAATCAAACAGTATAGTGATTTATCAGCAGCTTGAAAGGGTTATTGTGCTTGAAACTGAGCAATCGTTTGATAGTTGCAATTCTCCGTGAAAAGGAGGAACTTTGCTGAGGTATTAGAAGAAAAAGAGAGGTTTTGTTTGTTTTGTTTGTTTTATTTTTCCCCTGTGGAAAAAAAAAAAGGAATCTGCAGGAAAAATCAGGTGGTGTTACCCTGTTAATATATACTTTAGAGAAGCAGTTTGATTATGTATTTAACATCATGCTTGTGGCTGATGCTGTTAATTAATATCTTTGCATGCACCTGGCTTAGAAAAAACAGAACCCAAATTGTTTCTCATTGTGTTTCTGGTCACTGATATGAGAATGATTGGGTGAATACAAGTGGCTTCTGGTGTGAGGACCATCTTGATTGGCTGAGTAGTTTTTGCACAGTAAAGCAATGATTTGTTGTTTTTGGTGTGATTATTTAAAGCATACTGAGAAATAGTGTAGAAACATGAACCTTGAAAACATATGTAAATGTTTAACAATTACAAGTTAATGGCTTAGATTAAATATGTATTTCTTATTTGTAGTTATCTTGTCACCAGTAACTTTGATTTACTGAACTGTGTATTTCAGAAGATCCTTTTGAACGATACTCAACAAATATATGTGCCATATTTTTTCTGTCCTCGTAGTATGACTAGCAATGAACAGCAACTCTTCAGCTTCTGTCTTTTCATAATATTTAGAAATATGTCTTCCTGAACTAATAAAATTATAGTTAGGATTAACATTTCCTTTTTTGTCTTTTCTTGCCATTTTGTCCGTTTCTTCACTTGTTATCCAAGAAAAACTCTCTTTGCCTCTTAAGTGATTTTCCTTTTAATGTCCATTACATTTGCTTTAAAGTGGGCTGGGCTTGGCTTTAAGATATGAGAAGTCAAACAAATGGTAATGTAGCTAAAAGAAAGCTGGACACAAGATGACAAAAAATATTTTTCTATAAGCTTTTAACTCCTCAAATTCTCATATAAGCTAGCTGTTGAGACTAAGAGTGAATAGTTTTTCCTCTGACTTGGTTGTCTGAGTTTGGGAGTTTTTTGTTTCATGTACAGTAGACCAAGAATCTGGCAAGATTCATGTCACTCAGTTTTCTAATAAATTGTGTTAAGAACAAATCCCAAAGTGTCTTAAGAGTGACTTTATGACTCCTCATGTGTGATAGTACAAAGGTGGTCTGTCTCCATTCATTAGTCCTTGTCTTAGCTGTGAGCAACAAGCAACAGCAACAGTGGGAAGAGGTAAAGGATTGAGGATTAGAGGTTACCACAGACCTCAAATGAAGATTTATGAGAAACACCAACTTGAATGGAATATATTGTATTGCTTTGTAACTGTAGGTTATCTAAACAAATAGCAGTAGTTCCAGTTAAGTCATGTCCCATCTTATCTTTCCAAGAGGCTTATTGAGAGCTCAATTATTCAGTTTTGCATTTTCGTAATATTGACAAGTAATTATATGCTTATGTGTACAAATGGAGTCATGTGGGTGCATATTATCACAAAATTGTAGTAAAACGCACTTTTGCAGGAGAAATGTTTTAGGAAGAATACCAATCCAAATAAAGCACAGTATCCAGTTCTGAATTTTTTTTTAGACAGAAACACTATCTGTTCATGTTTTTTTACTTTACAGTGTTGTGTTTTTTATGACATACACTATAGTTTATAATTCTATACATACCATCTTTCTCCATTGGAGAGTGAAAGATGGCAAACGTAGTTCAGATTATTATGGATGCACTGATGTGTGTGTAATACAGACTGGAGAACAGTCACAAGCACTTTAGAAGTACAAATGAAGAGAAACAAAATGCATCTTCCTGTCATAAGGCAGTGAAATTCTGATTAAAACTGCAAACATTGAGCATAGTCAGGCTGAAAGTCTCCCTGTTTAATACCGTTTGATGTAGGTTGCCAGTAGGCACGTGTTTTGCTATGGTTCAGCTGCAGAGCACTGACTCCTGTAGTGGTTTTCCTTCTGTGCAGCTGTTTCAGTTGCAATAGAGTAAAATTGTAAAATCGTATTGTGTGTGTGCAAAACAGAGTTTGAGGTAGGGGGATGTTTATTTCTAGTGTGAAATGAGGGCCCTAGGTCATTCACTTGTTTTTCTGAGTGAGTTGTCAGGGGAGATGAATGAAACATGTTCACAGTATAGTAAGAGAAAAAGGACTCTATGTTGACTTAGTTTAATGGTGTGGATTTGGACTACGTTGTACAGCTCAATATACATTTTCTTATTTTCTAAACCATATTTTTTAATACAGAAGAATCAATCTAATGCTATTGCAATATTAAACTGAAACAAAAGCCTATTATATATTAAAGTAGTTTAAGCGAATTATAAATTCTACTTAAAACATACTGTGTATCTAGGAGGTGCAGTAAATATGTTAATAATAAAGAAAAGCAGAAAGGAAACAACTTTTCAATAGTTTTCTATTTTTTGACTTCAATAAACATTAAAAATAACATGAGGTTTATTCCAGTTCTTTTGTATTGTTACTGAGATAGCAGATAGCATATGGAATTTTTTAAAAATTAATTTATTTTAACAACAGAGGGATTCTGAGATATATACAGTTTTTTTAATTCTATTTCTTTAATAATCTTAAATCTAATTGTAATGATTCTACATGGGCGAGTTACCCCTTTTATTCCACAGCACTGGCTGTAGGAAAAAGTAGAGATGTTTAATGATATTTTTCTGTTGAATCCTTGTGTCTTTTGAAGCATACTAAAATTCAAAGAAATTAGACTTGTATAAATTAGACTTATGTGGTTTTGTTTCATTTGGAAAATGAAAGTATATGTGGCTTTTTAACTGGAGTGATTTAATAATATGAAATACGGTGAATGTACATGACTTTAAATAGTGACTATAGCATTTTTGAACTACATAATACAATGTTTAAAAATGAGCTAATATTTTTCTCAAATTAAAAACAAACTCCAAACCCCATGCTCTGTATTTTTAACTTACATATTGGTATATTTTTTTTCTGTACAGTTTTTCAGTCTTTAATATTTTTGACTTCTGTATTCTTAGAAATTTATCATATGTGAGTGATGGCTTTTGTGGTAATTTATGTCTTTAAGCATTTCATCCTTTTCTTTATGTGAATTTTAGGTATGCTATTCCTCCAGAGCATGGGAAACGGCTTGAAAGACTGGCTCAAGGTAGTATTTTTAATATTTCCATATGTAAGATGTTTGAAGGACAAACATCCAGCAAAGTGAAAAACATTGTCCTTGACTCACCTATTGTGTTTTATTACTTAATGTTTTGTGACTTTTACCTGTCTATGGTATCACTGCAAGCAAGGAACACTGTGTAGTGCTCTGAAGAATTCTTTAGAAATAAAATAGTGGGTTTTTTTTTCCTTCTTCCCTTAGAACTTTATTTTGTATTGGCATTTTTAGCTTGTTGAAACTTATGAAAATGAAGCTTACTATTTTGTTGTTCGTTAGATTTTCATTGTTAATATCTTTGTCTCCTCTGTGCCCTGCCTCTTTCTTGTTGTAGCTTCTTTTCTGTAGTAACTTTTTGAATCCTAATTTCTTAGCCAAATTTGATATATCTGAATTTGAAGACAGACAAATCTCCAGAAGGTTTATCAAAGTTAATGACTGGGTAGAGGATGGAGTCTTAGTTAGTACCTCTGCAAAGGGGGAAGCACACATAATGTACGAACAGTAAATTTTTTTTACCAGCTTTCTGCCTAATGAACAGGCATATAAATCCACTTTAGCTAAAGTGTGTCCTGGCTTTTGCCTTCTAGAGGTGTTGGGAATGTTTATGAACAAGGAGCAGGGATATTGTTGTAAGGTTGAGTTTTAAAGGATAAAAATCATGAGTCTTTAAGAAAAATTCTCGCACAGTAATTTTGCTTCACTTTCAATACTACACCTCTATTTTTGTTTCTAAAATAAGAGTGCAACTTATGAACATGGAAATAATTAGGGATGTTTCTTGGTCTGGGAGCTCATGTTTTATAGCTTGCTATTAACCGTAAGGGATAAAGAATGCTATTGCAAGTTCCTAATAGACATTGTGTATCAGGACATATATGTGCATGACTATTTTTCTGAGCTGTTTTAAAACTATTGTTGAGAAAAGTAGGAGGGAAGTTAGAGAAGTGAATGTCAAGACCTGTGAATTTCCAGTCTTAAAAGCATGACTCAAGAAAACAGATGTCAACCATTTCCTATTCCTAAATTTTGCTGTAGTTTCATTTGAAAAAGTTGTCAGTTGCTTTCCAAATTCTTTTTCCAATTTGCAAAGTATAGAACTCCTTAAACATTTAACTTGAAGCTTTTAATTTTTCCTGGTAAGCAAATTGAAACATATAGACTGGGGAATGGATGCTGACTTATGATAGGACGATTCAATAATTAAGATTTACAAGAAATGGTAAGAGACTGAATGGAGTAGAGAATTGGAAAAGTGTAAGAGAGGGGCACTAGGACTGGTGAAAGATGAGTCTTAGCGGGCTCAAAGCAAATGCAAAGAGCTGGTTTTTTTCCCAGCATTCATTCCTCACTGTCCATGGTGGATTCTAAAATTTTGCATGGCTTCTGATGGAGTTTGGACATCACTGGTACCTATATCGGTTAGAGGAGCATAGGAACTGCCACTGGCTTTGTAAGATGTGGAGCAGCATCTAGTTGGTACTAGATTAGACAGAGAAAGCAAACTTTTCATGCTGTATGTAAACACTTCTCTGTACACATACATTTGATATTTGATGGGAGCAAGATCTTTGGGTAGATAGTCTTTTCATTTGATGTCAAATGGCTCCTCTGGTGTTTATTGTGGATTTCGTATTGCTTGATTGTAGCTGTGCAGTGTTTTAAAACCATTCAAGTTTAAATGTCCTGTAGTAACTCTGAGATTAGCTCAGTTTGTTAGAGTATGGTGGTAATAATACCAGGGTTTTGGGTTTGATCCCTGTATTGGCCATTCACTTAGGAGGTGGACTCTGTGATCCTTATGGGTCCCTTCCAACTCAGAATATTTTGTGAAATCTGTGAGCATGTATTGAATTCTGTTTTATTTTCAAAGTGAGGGAAGAGGATGGGCAGTTTCAGCAGTGCTTGTTCACCGATTTGAAAAAATGAAGTGGTGTTGAGGCATTGCATTGATTGTTGCAGGTTAAAGAAACCCTTTAGATTTTTCTTTGAAATACCTTAATTTCCCTAGATATTGGATTAACCTGTACAGATTCAGGAAGTAGGCAACTTGTGGGGATACATGTTTTGCTTCATGGGAAAAGAAACCATCATGTTAGAAAACTGGCCTGAAGGTGCTTAGGCCTCTTACTGCTGATAGTGGCCTACAAAAATAATAGGAAAGAAAAATAAAGCATGGGGGGAAATGGAAATCTCCAAACCCACTGTTTTTCAGAAGCCAGTAGGTTATACTGGGTGAACAATATCGTGTCTTAATGTCCAAATGCTGGAGTCAGAATTGGACAACCGGTTGAATGTGCTTAGGACTTCAGTCTCACCTATTTTTGCTTCATAACTGTGTTTCGAATAGTAAATAGCAACTAAACCATAGAATCAGATACTGAAGAGTGATGATAAAATTTAAAATAGGGTGTATTCCATTATGTTCACTGACTGAAACTGGATTTACGTAGGAAAACTACGTACTCATACAGAGATTATTTTTGTAACAGCAGTATGAGATAGATGAATTAGGAATGTTTAAGAGGGTTGTCCATGAAACTGTTTAGCATTCAATTTTAATGTCCTCTGGGGTATTTTTCTGTGAGTAGATTGTTTTCATGATAATTTGGGTCCAGCTACTAGCTGAGAATGGAATGTAGTTGATGCTGTAGTACTTAACAATAAAGATGATGGACCATTTCTTATTATTTCCACTGTAGCAGTTAAGACCTCTGTGATCTACTTTGCAGCTGCTGCCTCCTAAAATACAGACTGAGTTTTACAGTAAGATATCTTACAAAGATGAAAATAAAAAGCTGCGTGGCTGTAAGTCACTTAAGACCAAACATTAGTAAAACAGTGTAAATGAGACCTTCATGCTTAATGACATGAAAATTGAAAATATTTTTAATCATATTTTTGCATGAGTGCAACATTTGAAGGAAAAACCCCTAATTTATTCAAGGTTAGCTCTGATGACCAGATATCTACTGAATTAATCAAATACTCCTAAATAATTAAAAAATAAAATAATATATTAAATGTGACAGGTTGTCTAAGTCAAGGCAGAAGTTGATACATGAAATTAAAGGAAGGCTAGAATATTTTCCATTATCTTGTCTGCACATCACAATTACCACACATGCCTTTTGTGCATGAATGCTTTCATTTTTGCTTTCCATTGAAATCTTGATTGACTGTGGCGCCTACAAATGCTATATCTGAAAGACATTAGGCTTGCATCTAATAAAGACAACAGTTTGATTTTGCCCTTCAGCTGCTTTCTCATTTATGTAGATTTTTTTCCCCCAATTTTATGTAGACATAAATATAATAAAAATCTCAAGTGAGCTGTTAACTGCAATTTTTATACTTGCTGTTATGTTAATCTGGAATACTATGGTATTCTTAAGGATTTTTTGTTTCATAAAATGGGTTAGAAAATAAAGAGAATAGAAGCAGAGTGGCAAATGAAAAATGATAGTTTGAAGGATTTTGAAGATCTTTTAACAGATCATTTTAGTGCAGAAAACTGTTTTAGAAAGGAGATGACATCTATCTGTGGTGTTCAGTTATGTTAAAGAAGAAACTAAAGTTTAATATACTGTAAGCATATAGGGCTGTTGTAAAAAGCTTTCTATGGTGTATAGTATTAATTACTTTATTTCATGCAGAAGAAGACCTGTTAGGTCTGAAAATAAATACAAATAATGGTTGAAATGATATTTGAAGCAGAACTTGCATAACTTCTAAGGGTCTTGAATTTGAAAACTTGAGCAGCTGAAGAACTGAATTTTTTCTCAACTGATAGGAGTCCAGTTAGGAAAGTTGCATTTAAGAGATAATTAACTTAAATACATTCATTGAATGTATTCGTCTGGGCATGCCGACAGTCTTAGTTCCTAGCACTTGAAAGCCACTGTTTTGTGGGTTTTGTACTCTGTGCTTTGTATAGCATACAAATTGCCATTGTTTCTTTGTGACGATTGTTGTCATGCAAACTTACCCTCCTAATTTCTTTTATGTTCAACACAGAAAGTTAAATCAAATTAGTTTAAATCACTACAAAGTAATTTAAATAAATCATATAAAATTTTTATTTATACCTACCAAAGTAAAATCCAGGAGTTCAATTACTAGAAATTCTTTCATCTCTGCCTGTTTTCAAGAATACTGATCTGTGAATGGTGAATAATATTTTGTATTATTCTAGGTCTTTTAAATAATATCTACATGAATTCATTGACTGGTGAGAATTTGATTTGAAAATTCCCTAAGAATGTGATTTTATGTGTGTGTGCTTAAATAATGACTTTATTATTAGCCAGATTGTGATATCCTTGGTCATACAAGGTGATATATAGCAAATCAACCTGTTCAATGTAATGGAGTTATAAAATTACTCTTTTGGAAATACTATTATAATTTTTCCCTATATGATTTTAGCTGAAGAGTGTAATTGAAAATATTATGGACACATTCTTAGTACCACAGATAAGCATTCCAAGTATTGGAATTAGCATTGAAAAAGCATTGAAAATGCTAATCAATCAGGGAATGGAACCCGATCCACTTCAGTTTGCCTGAGTGACAGGTATGATACTGATGTGGTTGTCTGATACAAATTGCATATGATATGTAGTAAGGATAGTCTCAGGTTGGAAAATAAAAATGAGCCTGCCAGGTAGCAATGATCACTGTCTTTCAATAATTTATAGATTTGAACTTATTTTTTAAAATATGTTCTTTACCCCTGAACCATTTAATGTATGCTTTAAAGACTCAGTGCAGCACTACCCTGTGTGTTTGAATCCTCAGTCACAGAATCACAGAGTATTCTGAGTTGGAAAAGGACCCACAAGGATCCACATGTAACCATCTGCTGAGTGCCTACAGGCTTTGACTTCTATCTAGCATATATGTGGGTTATAAAAGCAGAAATGGTATGGAAGCGTCATACTGAGGTGAAATAGCATTGACAAAGGATGTATCTTCAGTAGTCCAGTGATACTGTTTAACTAAAGAATTAATTTCATTTTGTTAGTACAAATAGCATTGGTAAGATTGGACATTTTGAGCTATGGTATCTGTCAGAACATGTATAAAGAGTCTTCTAAGGGCATGGTTTTGATTTTTAGCACATTCTGAAGCCTGTGCTTTCACCTACTCTGTGGTACTGTTGCTTGTGAGAAGGAGATAAGGATTTTAAAAAGCCAGAGAGGGACCTTGAGTTTGGTGGATAAATGTACACTTCCTGTTTTTTATGTGTTCTTGCCCAAATGTTTGGCCACCAAGTGTTGAATCACATACTTACCTTGTAGACTGTTCTCATTCTGCTCTAGGTGTTGAGAATGTTAGTGTTTCTGTAAATCATGGATTAGAGAATTTTCAATTTGATGGTCTTTTTCTAATGGGCATAAATCAATGAACAACCTAATTCAGTTTTACTGTGATCTCTGATTATTGCTCATTGGCTCATATGAAGTAATTATTTTGAATTCTCATCTTGTTTCTGTGTAATCATTTCCAAGAAGATGAATAGGATACAGGTCTGCCATGTCTCAAGAGACCATCTAAGAAAACGGGGCTGCATGAAAATTCCTACAAAATTCCTGCTCTTGTAGAACTAATTTAGAGTTAATGGTTAGTGTTATTGGATTAAATTAAGATTTCATGTGTCTCTTAAAAGCATGAATGTATTACAGAATTTGAATGGTAGTTACATTCTAGGTAGATTTTAGTTTTTTTTGTTTTGAAGTGGGATTTCACTAAACATGCAGGATTAAATGGTAATTCTGCAAATTTATAGTTTTAACACGAGCTATTTGAGAATGGTTCTGGCTATTGCAGGCATATCTAGAATTGGCTTGCATTTAATGCTTTTTTAAGGGTCTTGTCATATTTCTAATGCAAGTCCTCTATTCAGTGTGCTTTTAGGTATTTTTTTACATCTATTCAGCAGTTCTCCCACAGGGATTTTCTTTTCTGAAAGAAGAGCTTTTGTGAGCTTACATTTAGCCTGGCAGAACAAAAGACCTTCTGATAAACAGAGTCTTGTAAGGAGGAAATACTACCTTCCTTTCTTTCCTTGTTCATTGAAGGGGACTTCTTTTGAGAGAATGAGGTGAATGAGGCTGAAAAATTGTTGTGTGTAAGTATAGATTTTGGCAAGTCAAAAGATATTTTATAGTCATACAGAATGTGTAGGCTGCACTTTTGATTTCACTGTGAGGGTTCTGTAACCACAGCAAACATTCTCCTGTAAATTTCTTGTTGTGTTCTGCCGTTCTGTGTTATTTGCAGCTTCCTTGGAATTCAGCAACAAGCTTGCCTTCCGGTTGGACTTGTCACAACTATTTCTTATCTCTTGGAGTTGTGGTGGTACAACTTAAGTTTTGGATGTCAACCTATCATTTGCTTTTTTTCGTCTTGTATCAAGCTAATTAAATGTATTTGAGTATCAGAATTTGGTACAAAATTTGTTTTCTCAAGGAAAATTCATTGAAACTTTCCCTGCTTTTAGAAATTAAGCTTTTTGCTACTTTTGCTACCTAGCTCTTATCTCAAGTCTCAAGTATCAGTTTCAATCACATTTTTCACAGTAAGTTCCAGTATATTTCTTTTATTATGTTGCTCAGGACTGAGGTTTCTTGAATCTCAAACTGTAGGTTCTAAGTTATGATTGCTGTCATTATGTTATAGCATTAATTTTGCCCAGATAGTTGAAATTTATGTGTTGGAGTCCACTAATTGTGGGCTAGCTTCTTTTAACTGTCTTTTAGTCAGTGAAGCCAAACATACATGATAAAATGGTACCTATCAAGTAGTACTTTTGAACCTCAGAACATTATTTGCAGTTTTATAAGAGAGTAAAGAATTGTATGCCTGTTGGTGGTGAGAAAAAAATAAAAGGATGAATTTGAATAAAATTTGATCTCAGGGCAGCTTAGCAGACTTCCTAGCACATGGATCAGCAGAAGTCTGCATTACATCTTTGATATTTAAATGCTACTTAACCTCATTTCTGAGAAATCAGAAAAAGAATTTTCTTCTGGTACTAGTGAGTATGCTAGAATTGAATGTACAAAGAATATAGCAAGTGTAATGTGATCACCTTAAAATTGTTCGGAACTTTTGAGGTTGTTAAGAGACATATATATATATATATATGTATATATATACACACACATATAAATATATATATATATATAAGGAGAAGGCTATGTATTATGGGAAATTCTTGCTAGCTTTTTTTTCTTCCTCAAGATGGTTGATTGAAAGTGATGGGGTTTTTTTTAACTTATTTATTTACAATTGAGTAGTGAGTGTGCTGCTCCAAGAATTAAACTGCGTACAAACACCTAGTTAGAAAGTTGTATTAGTTTACTGGTTTCTAAGTGCTAGGTAAACCTGGAGCTTGTGGAATCCTTCTAAATTTATTAATGTAGTTGATTGTCATGTGTGCAGAATGAACATTAACATGAAAAAAGGCCCCAACAATAATATATTTCTCTAAAGGGTAAGAAAATATGCCTCAATTTACAGGTCCAAATTTATTTTAAACTATTTCACTTCTTAACAAACAAAGAAAACACAAACCCGTGTAACCTCTCCCCCTGAAAAGCAGTTGAAAAATTTAGGAAGCACATTTGATTTTTACAAATCTCTCAGAACCTAGGAATGGCATGATAAAAATTACAAAGCACGTTTAAACAGTATTAAGTATTGTAAAATGTCACAAGACTTTCCTACTTGTTTTAGTGAAAAGATACACAATCTTGCTTATCTTGCCTTATTAGGGTTCTTTCCGAGCAGCGCTCAAGGATGTGATGCTTTTCTTCGCCACAAGATAACTCTGATTTCTCCGTCAATATTGAAAAATTATGGAATTCCTTTTGACAAGGTACATTAGTGCTTTTTTTTTTAAACTGTACTTTCATGTATTGAGTTAGATAGTGTTTATTATAATGATTGTTATAGTGAAGGTGGGGTAAAAATATTAATTTTTAGTCAGTGACTGCATGAAAAGATGTATTATAACTTTTATATAGTTTAACTTGGAATTTTCTATCATTAAACACTTGTAGCCATCACAGTCTTTATTGTAAAAGTTTCTGTGATTTTTTTTTTTCCCCTAAGACATTACCAAAATTTCTTAATTTATTTCCATGCTTGCTTGGATGTGATTTTCTCTTGACTGAAACACTTCTTAATTCGCTCTGTTAATTGAAGTTGTATACCTAATATTTTAACACAAGTGTTTCATTTCTTTATGTCTGTATGTTGCTTGTCTGATGCAAAATGTAACTTTTAAATGTAAAGTTTAAACTTACAGTTAAACTTTTTTGGCAGGTCAAAAGATAACTTACAGTTAAACTTACAGTTTAACTTACAGTTTAACTTACAGTTAAACTTTACATTTAAACATTTAAATGTAACTTTATCATAAGTATGGTCTGAAAGATTTAGGGTGGGATAAAGCCAAAATAACTGTTATTTAATTTAAAATATATTTCAGAAGCTATAACATAATAGAAAAAGAGTGAATGATTGTTTTTAAGTGCTAGGTAGTGGCAGAATAAATGTTTGCTAAGAACATTATATAAACAGGAAGTGTGAAAAATAACTGACTTTCTTCTTTGGGGATGAATTTAATACATACCTGCTTTTAAAAGCATCTGATGTATTCAATTTTATTCTCTGTCTACAAGATTTTTCTTTTATTGTTTTGTGCTTTGACCTTCCTATAGGTACCAGCTATAAAACATTTTCAGTGCATTGTTTTCAGTGGTTTCTGTTTCAGTATATGTGCTGTTTATATATTGATGTCAGGTGGACATGTGTATACAAACTTAGCTTAACATGTTCCCCAGTCTAGAATATAGGATAACGCAGGTGCTTTCTGTCTGGTGTAGCTGGTATTTTTTTAAGTATATGAAACTTAATTCATAAATAAAGTGAATAATTTTCTAGCTGTACTACAGGTTGAAGGAAAAAGCTAAACCCAAGAAAAGTAGTATAGTGTGAGTATGAATAGTAATAATTTAAGTGAATATTTTCATGTGTATTATTGCCCAGCTAAATACCACACAGGTGCTTGATCATTCCATTTTGGTGGGACTGGGGAGAGAATTGGAAGGGTAAAAGCTGGAAAACTTGTGGGTTGAAATAAAGACAGTTAATACAGAAGGTAAAAGCCACACACATAAGCAAAGCAAAACAAGGAATTAATTCACTGCTTCTCATGGGCAGGCAGGTGTTGAGCCATGCCCAGGACAGCAGGGCCCCCATCACATGTAACAGTGACTTAGGAAGACAAATCTCATCACTCCAAACAATCCCCATGCCATCTTTTTCTCACAGCTTTATATACTGAGCACGATGTCATGGGGGTCAACTATCCCAGCTCTGTCCCTTCCCAAGTGCTTGTGCACTGCCAACCTCCTTGCTGGCAGGGTGGTGTAGAGAGCAGAAGAGGCCTTGATGCTGTGTCAGACATGCTCAGCAAGAACCAGAGCACCTCTGTGTTATAATCCTGTTGGCAACTCAGGTGGGAAGAAGCCACTGATTTGATGTATTTGATTTGATGCCTTTTTGGAATATCACTTCACTTTTCATGCTTAAGTCAACCTAAGTGTAAAATTGAAGAAATGTAGGCATTTAGAATGATACTACCTGCCTTGGAAAGCCAGCCTTTTTTGAATAAATTACTCACAAAGTAAGTAGTTTGTTTTCTGAATGATATATTATCGTATGGAAATGTAGTTGCTGAGTTCAGTTTTTGTAATATATAGGTAAATACTGATTTCCTTCATAGCTTTGTGCTTTATCATAAACTGTCAGGTGAAACTTTCCAAGCTGGAAGGTTTTATAACTAGATTTATAATTTTGGATTTACAGAACATTACTCTGAACAGTATAATTTTCAGGGTTGGTGTTTAAAGTAGTGTACTTATTTTCAGTACCACACATTTGAGATGGGGTAAGGGAGTTGACTTTCTGTATTTTGGTGTCTTGATTATTCCTATGTTATAATTAAAAAAAAAAAAAAAAGAAAAAAATGCTACAAACAGTTAAAGTTTGGTTCTGTCACCTAATCTTTGGAGGAAGCAGCCTGTACCCAAGTGTAATTGTAATTAATGGGATTCAGTGAGAAAGCGAATAGAGAGAACCGGGCTGTGATCTCTCATGGCTCAAAGTGATAGAAGTGAAAATGTGCTGAATGCTGATAAGTCAGCCTACGCCTACCAGGTGGCAGCTGAACTGCTGCTTGTTGCAATAGAACACCTGCTAAACTGTCAGCAGTGGGAGGGTGTATTGAGATAAATTTTGGAATCGTTAGCGTTGAGAATAATCTTCCTTAAACATTCCCACAGTGATTGTTGGAGTGGTACCATAACAGTTATAATATATGCAACTGTATGTGCATTTGCATGTATGTACTAAATATGAATTCACAAAAAATTTAACCATGCAAAATGTAAGATACCATTTTTTTCATTAGCTTTGTTGGCTAAGTATATTTTTCGTGTGTTTCTCTCTTTCCTTCAACCTGTAATACAATTAGAAAAAGATATCTTGAAGTGCTAACCTTTTTTGTTTTTCCGTTGGGCAAAAAAAAGAACACAGGGAATTTGTAAATCTGTAAAATAAAAATTTTGAAGGAGTTTTTAGAAGCAGAAAATGAATGTGAGACAACTATGTCAGGAGAAAGCTGAGATTTAGGACATGATGTAAATAAGAAAAATGTTTGGAGTTGTGAGTTTTAATTTTAGTGATTGTTTAAAATTTAACCCTTTCTTTTTATGATTTCAAGTTGTAAGTGTATTTCTCTGAAATGGGTCATGTTTGTCCTTGCAATTTTTCTGACTGTACTGCTTATGCAAAGCATTGTTAGACAATGAAAATGGACTATTTAGTATCTGGAAAGTCTCCTTTTTTCATGTAATCAGCAAATGCATCTTGTTGATCAGTCATTGCTTGAGTCATCAGTCATTGCTCAGGTTATTTGCTTCATTTAAATGGATCTGTTTGCTTTTTAGTGGGCCTGTTGTCTGATGGGTGTTCCGCATAAAAAGGTGTATCAGAGCACAGGATTCCCTTTTGACTATTCACTTCTGTGTAATCTGCTTTATTCATTAAATCTTATCAGGTAGTTCGGAAGACAATGTGCCATTTCAAGTCTCTGACTACTCTTTGGTGGTCTGACTTCAGTTGATTAAAGCTGTCTCCATGTGGAGAGAATATTAGTGACTGACACAGAAGTACTGTCTTTTCTCTATGTCCAGAGGAGAGCAGTGGTTCATCCTAGTAGAGGGAGATGAGATTTCTCTCTTGAAAGAGAATATCTTGACCTGTGATTTGTTTACCAGAAAGTAGGAAAATGGTTTATTTTTGGATATACTAAATTATAATTACTGTGGCAGTGGCTTTTAGGTAGGGTTTTTTTGTTTTGGTTGATTAGTTGGGGCTTTTTCTTTTCTTTTTTTATCCGTTTTCTCTAATTTCTTGTTGAGCCGGTGGCCTTAGCACACTTTTGTTTGCACTTCTAAAGACCAGCGTAGTCCTTTGAAACTACCCTAGCTTATACACCAAGACAGTGTTAGAGCTTATCTGTACTCAAGCATTTCTTTGAGAATCATCTTCTATCCCCCTTGTCCTTTAGTTATTTGTAAATCTTGTTACCAGTAATGCCAGAGTGTTTCTGCTCTCTAAAATTTTGCTCAAAGAGGAAGAGGGGAAGGAGAGTGGCAAATTAAAATTTGGTTTGCTTTAATGTCTAAAGTGGTGCTTTAATAGCTTTATCTTGAGACATTCTACATAGGAGTTCCAATGCAATGATCCCCTTGGTGATAGCAGCTGTTGTCATGGAAAGAGTGTGCTGCACTTCACTTGCAAGAGTTAACAAAGTTTAGTGGTTAATGTGATAGTTGTTTAACAAGATCTGATGGCAATGTCCACTTGAGAATTTATTGCATAAGGGACAGGATCAGCCAGATCTATCAGGGAGACTGTCCTCTCGAGTCACAGGTTCAGAGAGGATCCTATTGCTTTCTAAGCTCCTTTTCATAGAGCAGTCTAAGAGGGGCTGGATCGAGACTTTGTCACCAGACTTGGTCAACTTCATGTCTAACTATCAACCCTTTACATCACTTAGCTAAGATGACAGAGTTTCAGTATGCTTACTCCCAATTCTCTTAACAAGTATCTGACATGGCAAGAAGTCTCTCAGCCTTAAGGACTAACCCTGAGAGGTGTCCCTGCTTGAGGGGAGATGCTGGCTGCAGCCTCTGCTCTGGGCTTGGGGCACTGTTTATGGAGGAGGATGGTTGACTTACAGTCATATACACATACCAACAGGACATCCGGGGCATTGCACAAGACAGCTCCTGACCACTGGGTTGCCATCCATCTTCCCAGAGGTCATCTTAAACCATATGCAGCCATCATGACTGCCACTGGTGGTTATTGCTTTGGACAGGGGAGAGCACACTGCCACAGCTGTAAGACCTAAGAATTGGTGCATGGCATTTTTCGTTAATTCTCCTTCCCCCTCTTCCCTCTCTCCACTTAAAGATGCTGCCTGAGGTATTCCAGTGTGTTCCTTTGGGATGAACAACATTGTTTTCCTAAACTGCTAAGGTTCCTCACCTTAGAGTTTCTCCTACTTTGTTTTCTCATATAAAATAGGATGGGAAGAAACTTAAAAGGCTAATCAGGCTCTCAGTTGCAAGTCATTGAATCACAGTTTTTGAACTCAGTGAGTATAAGAGAGAAGGGTGAGAATAAGATCTCTCTTCAGTCTTTTGAAAAAAACTTTTGTTTTTTTTTTCAAAACCATTTTAGAGAAACTTCTTCTGGGTGGTGGAGAGAATAAGTTCTACAATTAATTTGTTTATTTAGGAATGATAGTTGGGGTATTTTGATCCAGAATGTCTCTGCTCCCTCTCAACCAATAGGAATTCTTCATACGGTTCTTTCTAGTTCCCTTTACTTCTAGGTTTTATTACCAGTGAACCTCTGCTTCCATATTAGCTTTTTTGAACGTTCTTTCTGAATTTGTAAACTATTACATGCAGCTATGTATTTTATAGTAAAGAACATTGTCTCAAGTATACCATTTCTGCCTGCATTAAATCTCATTTCCCTGCAAGGTGAAAAAAAGGTCTATATTTTCAGTTACTTGTGAAGGCAAATGTAGTGTTCATTGCTTTTGGACCAGAACTGCTTTTGTAATCACTTTGATCACTTTGAGGTTTTTTTTTTTAATTTATTTATTTTGTTTGGATTTTTTTTTTAAATGTTGCAGGTTACACAAGAGGCAGGAGAATTTATGATCACTTTCCCATATGGATATCATGCGGGATTTAACCATGGGTACAACTGTGCAGAGTCAACAAACTTTGCCACCATTCGATGGATTGATTATGGAAAAGCAGCAAAATTGGTAAGGCATATTGCAGAAAATTGATGTGTAAGGAAATCTTTCCTGTGATTATTTCTTTGTGAGAATCTATGGAAGCTGATGAGAAAGGGAGAGCTATGAGATCAGGTAGTACCTTATACTGCCAATGAAATCTTACTTATAGCTGCTATTTTTGTAGTGGGTGTTATACTTCCAGCCATACGTATTCCTCTCAGTAGTGAGGTTTTTTTGCAGGTTAGTATGCATACTGTTCTTCAAAACTTGTTCTGTTTATGGATATTTTTAAGTTGAAGCTACATATACTGAGGTATATGTGAAGACAACTGACTTCTGCTGTTTAATCTCCTTTAAGCAATACTGTTTGTGAAAACACTTTAGGTCAACTAGGAATTTTGATACCTGGAAAGAAGCATAAATAATGAAATTTAAAGTTTAAAATTCAACTTTTCTCATCTTTAGTGTAATCAGAAAATTTGTAGTACAAGATAATAAAGGAACTGAGGTGTGTATTACTGAAGATATTTTAGACTGCAGTCTTGTTCTGTGGTGTGCATATCTTCCTTCCTTTTACCCATAGGACTCAACCTTATCATCCCTATCTTTGAGTTTTTACAGTCAAAACACTCCCAGTGTACAGAGCCACGCCACTGCCTCTACTTGCTTGCCTGTCCCTTCTGAACAGTTTACAGCCATTCACTGATGGGTGTAAAAGTAATGGAACAAAGACACAAAATCAAAAAAGTGTGTAATTTGCTCAGCAGAAGTTTTTTACTATTGTTCAATATTCTGCGATTTTTATTAGTGTTAAGGCTTATGTCAGCCTTGGTTTGGATGACTCAGAAATTAAGTCATAGGCATTTTGTACATTGACTTGTTTATTATTGAAAAAACCCTTTCCAATAGCGAGGTCTTTGTATTAGCTAATACGATGACATGGAATAAAGAGCAAAATCATCTGTGCTGGTTTAACAGCTAAGTAATGATAGTGAACTCTTATTAAACATGGGACACTGGGGAACATCTTCGTGAGAAAGTTCTCAAATAGCAGAAACTTCTGATTTTGGGTCCTAATGATTATTATTGTTCATGAGGTGGAATATACTTCCAAGGGAAATGTTTGTGAATAATTTTTTCCCTGTGTGCTCTGTATGCACGTAACAGTAGCGAAAGTATTGAAAATCTCTACATGCATCTAACATGTTCAAACTGGTCTTTACTTTTAATAGGAAAGTTGTGTATTTTAATAGCCAATAGATAGGTGGCAACTGTAGAGTTAATTTAAAACTTCTAAAACCTATGTATTTGATAATTTGAAATTTCTGTAGGTAATACAATGAAACAAACTTGAGAGAACCATAGTCACACAAAAGTTAATTGTGGCAGGTAAAACTGACCTGGATTTTAAAAGGTACGAGTGTCATGCAGCTCAAAAATTGATTCAGGTGTACTTTGAGAGTGGCAAAATTCATCTTCAGGTGTAGAGCAAAGCTGAGGTAGTGTTACCTGCAGGTACCTCTCTGTCAGTGTACTGAGTTCATATTTCTTAAGTTTTTAAAACTTAAAAACTGCCCCAGATAAAAAAAAATTAACTGTCTTATGCCTCCAACATGCATCTCCGTTATTGTAATATACTGTAAACTTAAGGTCATCTTTAAATTCAGTGGAGTTAGAAGATAATTTTTTAAAGCTTATGTAGTTATATTGTTTTTCATTACTCCAATAGTGCTTCTAAAATTCTGATATTTTAGCTAGGCAGTCTTGGCATATACAGTATGAACTATTTTCTTTTGTCAAAATTCTCTAGCATATGGATAAAACTTTCATCTTATGAGACTGAATTCTATGCTCTGCGGTTATTGCACATAGGAGCAGAATTGTGCATATACGAGAATTAAAGTCTGGTGTATGCAGTTAAATTTAAATGCCTATAACCTTCAAAGTGGCATCTGGAGCAATAATGGCTTCTCTGTAGTGAAATCTTAGATACCATTGTCAAATATGAGCTGCATCTTCTTTGGCAAATGGTCAGAGTGTTTAATGTTATTTGCTTATTTTTTATCACTTATTACCACAAGAATGAGAATTCAAGTTTACTATTTTCCTCATTTCAAGTGAAAGAACATGCTATGAAATACTAATAGTAGATTTTTTTTTAAGTGGAAGGTAGAGAAGAGAAGAACTAAAGGAACAATGGTGAACTAATTCTTCATAAAACTTCTTTGTATTTGTTTATGCCATACAAATAGGGTAAACAAGACAAAAAAGGATATATTATAGAATCATAAAATTAATTTACGTTGGAAAAGACCTTTAAGATCACCAAGTCCAACCCTTACCCTGGAACTGCCAAGGCCATGAATAAACCATTCCTAAGCACCATATTTGCAGGTCTTTTGAATACTACCAGGCAGAGATGGTGACTTGACCACTTTCCTTGGGCAACCTGGACAATGCCTGACAACCCTTTCTGTGAGGAAATGTTTCCTAACACGGAATCTAAACCTCCCTTGCTGCAACTTGAGAGCATTTCCTCTTGTCCCATCACTTGTGACTTGGAGAAGAGACTGACCCCCTTCGCTACAAGCTCCTTTCAGGCAGTTGCAGGGAGTGAGGTTTCCCCTTAAGACAAACTGTGTGACAGAATTGGCACAGAACCACCATGGTACTGGTATCTGAAGTCATTATTTCTATCAACCACCCCCCACACCTCTACTTAGCGAGTCAAAATCAGATGGGTCTTTCTGAATGAATTTAGGTAAACTATGTGTTAAAGTTTAAAACCTGGCATTTGAGGCTACTGCTCAGAAAATTTGTATCTGCATAAGTATTTGTAAAACATATGTGAACCCTCCTAGTTGAATTTCTTCAGCTTTCTAGCCCAGAATTAAGGTGCATGGCAAATGCCTGTATTTTATTCTACAGCCTGGCTTTCTGCTCAGCTTCTCTGCCCTTCATTGTTCGCAGTAACTTTCAATTTATATGACTTGTCCTTCACATGCGCAGGTGCAGATGTAAATTGCATGTTTATCACTGCACACTCATAAATAAATGCATGTATATCACCTGCCTTGGCTCAAACTAATCTTAAAGTCTCTTCTCAAACTGCTAATAGCACCAACAAAGGCAGGGGAAAAAGCCCAAAGTAACAGCAATAAACCTTAGCCCAGCATTCATGCTTTTGGTCAGTACAGCCAGTCTTTCGTTCTGGATTGCTTTCCACAAAGGCCCTTCTATCAGCTGGCAACTTCCTTGCCAGAAAATTATTATGAGGGCATTCAGGTTTGAGACTGTGTTTCAGTGTTGCATAGACACCAGCTACCAGGGAGAAGGCACAGAGCTCGTTACAGGATGCACAAGGAAATAACAGGATTATGCTGCAACGTAGCAATCACCCCAGCAGCTTCAGAAGGCAGTGTTGGCAGCTTCTGAAGCAGCTGGAGCAAAAAAACCACCTACACCATTTTAGGACAATATGTGAGGACTCCTGAGGTTGAATTTCCTCAGGGAAAAAAAGAAAAATCCAAATAAAATTGGATTGTTGTCCATGTAATAAATATTTAAAATAAGATACAAGATTATAAGGTCTAAGGTACTTTCCACCCCCCCTCCCCCAACTCTCCCTCCCAAAAGAACTTTAGGTCTGATTTTGTATAATTGTACTCTGTTTCTTGATTACAGTGTTGTAAGACCCCAGGACCTGAGCTATCAGCTCACTGAATGGGTTTTACTTCAAAAATATACAAGACTCCAGCAATTCATCTACCAAATATATTAGAAGAGCCTTTGGTTCCTTTAGCACCTTAAGAGAGTGTGCAAAGGAAAAAAGCCCACGTTTTCTCAGGAGGTACTTTTACTGGTTAACTTTAGAAAATAAGACAACTTGGAAAAAGTTTAAAGGGTAGCATCCGACCAAAGTAAGGCATTCCACAGAGCATTGACTTGGCACATGCTAACCCACCCAACTTGGCAAAATTCCAGTCCTAAATTACCCAAAATATCAAGAAAGGAGATTAGGAGAAGAAGAAAAGAAAGAGAGAAAAAGAGAATTACAGTTACCGCCCCTAGATCCAGCATAGATCCAGCTACAGAAGTCCAGAACAGCATGGAGAGCACATGTTACTGTTTTTATTTGTTTTGGCAGCCAGCCCAGGACTGGGTCAGGGGCTAGA